>BSBK01005699.1:600000-789195 GCA_027943335.1 Chamaecyparis obtusa
GCTCCACTTGATTAACAATGTGATTAAGATCATCCATCTTTGAATCATACACAATATCCATAGAAGATGGTTGAGCAATGGTATTAGTATCATGCATAGGTAAAGGATTCATATAGATTTTAAGATTTTGATTAGGAGGAGAAATAGATTTGTTCCCACTGCCATCAAGATTATCAATAGATAAGGCATTAGAGTCAATTAAGTCTTAAAACTTATGTTTTAAAGAATAACATTTCTCTGTATCATGACCATTATGATGATGATATTGACAAAAAGCTTTAGGATCAAAGGATTTAGATGCAATCATAGTAGGTAAAAGAGGTCGAATAGGAGGTAAAGTAATCATATTAGCAGTTAACAACCTATTCATAATAGAATGTAAAGATTTAGAAAGAGGAGTAAACATATGATTTAATAAAAAAGAAGTGGATGCAGAAGTGGCGTTGTGAGATGCAACAACAACTTGATCAACAACTGCATTTGCTTGTTTGTTTATCTTGACATAATTGTTGAATTTTTGAAATTTGTTTGGATTAGGAGAAGCATCACTTTTATCAAGAGGAAATGGAGCCATTGGAGTGTTGCTCTCAAATTGACTCACTTGTAATTGATAATGATGAAGTGCTGCACAAAGTTGTTGAAAAGAGGTAAATTCAGTAAGAAGAATTTTATCTCTAATATCCTTTTGTAAATTTTAAATAAATATACATTGAATATCAATATCAGGAATAGGATAGGAAACCTGAGCATGTAAATGCTTAAATCTACCAATAAATTTAGTCAAATTCTCCTTAGCACTTTGTTTACAATGCATTAAATTAGTCAAAGACACTTGCAGGCCAATGTTATTTTGAAATTGTTGAATAAAAGCATTGAAAAGTTGTGGAAATGAGTCAATAGAATGAGGAGGCAAGGAAAAATACCATTGTAAGGCCTTGCCACAAAAAGTTCTAGCAAACAGTTCTGCTAAAATGCTATGGTTGTGAGAATAATCACTACAAAGGATTTGAAATGTTTTAACATGATGAACAGGGTCTCCTTTTTTGTTATAATTCTCAAGATGAGGCATATCATCTTGCTGAGGAACAAGAGTACAAATGATATCTTGAGACAAAGGACTTCCCATGTCACATGTTAGAATGCTAAACTTGTTTTGAGTCAAGGATGCAAGTTTTTGTTGTAAGGATGACACAGTTTGAGCCAAACTGATGATTGTTGAATCATTAGAGGAAATAGGAGGTTTAGCAACATTAGAAACACTAGGTAAAGTGTATGAAGCTACAAGAATGGAAGACACAACTGGAGGAACACTTTGAACTACAGTCAGAAGAGGATTGGAATAAGTAAAAGGAACATTATGATAAGAAGGTTGTGATGTAGGAAAGGACACGAGAGGAACACTCATAGGAACAAAGGGAATTGTCATAGTTACCAAAGAAGGAGTATAGGTAGGAATACTAGGTAAAGGAATAGAAGAAGGTTCTACACTAGTGACAGGAGGAGTCAACCCTAAATCTTGAGCTTCTTGAGCTAAAGGTTTAACATTTGAATGCACGAGGTGAGTAATATCATGTAAAAGATTAACACCTTGATCACTATCACGAAGAACTTTCTTAAGAGCATCGATAGCTTGAATAAAATCTTGATTATGGTTTTCTTGAATGAGCCAATTACCCATTTTATCAAAGTTTAGTTGAAAGTTTTTGGACTTGTTCAGGAGGAACTCTTAAAGCATCATTTTCATCATGAGATGAGTGAGAAGAGTTTTTCTCCATAATTTCATTGTAATCATGAAGAATCAAATTATCATCTGGGATCCTAAGGAAAGGAGAGGAAGACTTAGGATCAAAGGCACCCATAAGTCTATGACTTCATCTAACTGGAATATTATAAGTAGGAATAGAAGAAGTAAAGCTCATAAACCAATGCAATTTGAATGAACTAAACTAAGAAAACATAAAGTGTGAATATTTTTGTATTTTGAAAGAGATTTTATAATTTTTTGTTTCTGAATTTTTGAAATATAGATGTGAGTAATCTAATTAGTATGCAAGATTTAACTTAAAAGATAAATCTAACACCAATAAGATAATATAAAGGGAAATCTAACACCACAAAACACAACAGGGCATCTAATTCCACAAAAGAAAAGAGGGTAAGTGTGTCGGGTTCACCAAAATGAATGATATTGAATGTGGGTATGGATGGAAGGGGTAAATGATAGTAAATATATGATGTAAGAGGGGAAATATAGGGCCTATCCCTAATCTAAATTCCCAAAAGGAAAGATCCAAATGGATTAATCACCAAGAAGTGATCAATGCATAAATGAATCAAACAATGGAGAATATGAAGAAAGGAAGAAATCCTATAATCTACTATAGAAAGTATGTACTTGAAATCTTGAATGAATAGAAGGAAAATACTAACCTCAAAATAGGGAAAATCTAGAAAATGCTGATTTCTTGTATCTATGCACAGTTTCAGAGAATTCTGCAACCTACTCTGCCCTGGAAATGCCAAGACAGAGAAAACCTAGAAATTTTTTATCCTTCTCAAGTCAAGTTGACTTTGACCCAGATAGCGGGTCACAATCTTAGCCTAGGGCACAATCTTACCCCCCACTGAAGGTCTTCCCTGACCTGAAATAACTCCGATGGAAATTCTTTTTGCAGATCTCAGAAGTTCACCAAAAATGGTATCCTGATCTGAATTTCAATTCGTTGTCCTGTACCTATACCTACAAGAAAAATGGTTTTTGTTGTATAGATGGGGGTTTTTCCTTGGTCAAACCCCAGTTTGGAATCATCCTTGAAATTTAATTGAAATTGTAATATGTATAAACAAAAACTATTCACCTTGCTTATGATGAAGTCCTTGTGGAGGATTTGAATCCTTGAATCCACAAGTAGGGATGCTCTAAATGAATGTAGAGATGTATGTAGGATGTCTCAAATCAATGGCATTAGATCTTCAACACCAATCTTGAATGGATCTTTGCATAGGAAGAGTCTTGGATGAATGTGAATGGAGAAATCTTCAAGGGGGCTCCAAAGAGATTGAATCCTTCAATAGCTAACAATGGATCTCCTTGATGAATTCTTGAATGGATGATTGCTTGAAGGCTTGAATGCTTGAAGATGAATGAATGCTTTCTTTATTTCCTTCTCCTTCTTTCTTTCTTTCTTGATTTCACTTGCTTGAGAGATTATGAGATGAGATGATTGATAATGGATGGAGAAAATGAGAGAGGAAGGCTTCCTTTTATAGTGATCTAGGGCACAAACTTCTAGAGAGGCCGACATTGGAGAATTAAATCCCAATTATCCTTAACCCCTAGAAATAGACCTAGATTAAATGCAATTTAAGAGTTTACCATTTTGAAATCCAAAACAACCGACCCGGAAGTAGGAAAATAAAACTTTCTGAAGCTTGACATCTCGAAACTCCTAGAATCTAAAATTTGGACATGGGGTCAAGGATGAGGTCAACTCTGCCCTAGGTTAGAGTTGAGGTTGACCTTGACTTAGGTCAAGTTCAAGGTCATCCTTGACCCATCAGGTCATCCTTGACCCAAAAAAGTTAGAGTCTTCAATTTCTCAGAGAAAGTTGTCAGAAAGAGGCTGGAAACAAGGGGAGAGAAGCAGAACATGGGGGAAACAACCAGATCCATGCAAAGACCTAATCAAGGTGCTTGACATGACCCCAGACCACTTACTTGGAGGGATAAACAATCTTAACATGGAAGTTCTTCCATTTTAAGATGATACACTTTCTTTCTTGGATGTTTGGTGACCCTTAAGTGGCTATGTGACTTCTTTCCCTAATGGGATAGCATGATTGTTTACTTGTTGATTACACTTGGATGTTAATGAAAAGCTCTTGATTGAACATAGCATAATTCATTATGTGCAAGTGTTGTATTCCTTGTGATAGAAATAAAATAAATTCATGTTCACAATAAGTTAATATTGTTATGTTTTTGTTGAAATGCATTACATATCAATTCATGAAATAATGCATTTTGACATATGTGAGATAGATGATTATAATATACAGTTGTGTAATTCATCATAGTAGATCAATTGGGTTAAGGATCTAGCCCCCCTCCCAATTTTCATTGTTCATTGTGTCTATACAAACAACCTAATAGCTTATATCCTTCTTATAGCATTTTAGAGAAGTTTATTCAGTTACATTTGTAACATGTACATCTTACTTTGGTTATCATAAATACCTTGTAAATGTGACATTTTAAGTAAACTAGAGCTATGCATTGAATATATTTTTATGTGGATGTTGTATGATTCTTCTCCCCTAGACATGTCTTCTTGCATGAAAAAAAATTACATTTTAGTACAATAGTAAATGAGTGCAAGTATGTATAAATCATGATTGTGTATGTTGCATAAAAGTTTCTTAGTAATGTAGTCTTGATGATTCAATTGTCTATTTTTTTTGGGTATGTTATCTAATACATATAGGATGTTGTATTTAGGGTATCTTATAATGGTTACTTGTTAGTAAAATGTTTTATCAACCTTGAAATAATAAAAAGGTTTATGTTGATACATGAGCTATGGGGGTTTTGGGGAAATGCCCTCGACAATAGGGATTCAATGGTGTCACCCATGGGGTATCAATTTAAAAAAAAAATTCTATATGTAGTTGCAAGTGTGTGCATTGTGAAACTAATTATAACATGTTTTACATGATGAAATGTGATTAAAAATTTTTGATCTATATGTAATAATTTTAAGAGATGTGTGACAAATCATATGTGAGCTTCGTAATGTTTATTAGTTAGAATCATAATGAAATTTGGATTCCTTTTCCTTAGTGAATATTAATGCATACCTTGTTTGATAACAATGAATTTTTGGATGTCTAAATTAAATTTTGAGTGAAGTGGGATTAGATTTGTGTAATTCACTTAAGATAATTCTCATATACTCTCCTACTATTGATAATAAGATCATGTGTATTCTATATTATTGACTTTGATTGATAGTGGATGGTTGGGTGTGACTTAGTCCACCTATGATAATTATTCTTATTGTGTGGTATTTAGACTATAATTTTCTAGTGCTTATTTATTTTCAAGTGAATTTTGAGGTTCTTAGTTCACCATTTATCTTGTTAATTTATTGCTTATGAGTATCATTGTGTCACTTTCATTCTAGATTCCCTAACAACACATATGGTTGACATATTGTGGGCATAGGAAGTGCCTTAGTACTACTTTTACACCTATTTATTTTATAAATTTGTTATATTTAAATGTGTTTTCTCCTTTACGAGCCTCATTGTTGGAGGAGTTTTCTTTAGCATTTGCATTGTTTCAAGCCTAATGCTAAAATAGGATGCACTCCTTGTGGGAAGAATTCAACATCATGTGTTTTCTTGTGGTTGTGAGTATAGGAAGATGACCCTTTTGAATAACTCAATTTCACTTTGTTGACTATGAAATCGTAATCTAGTTGGATTGAGTAATCTTGGTTTTGGCTATAACTGATAAAAAATAAATCTTGGTTTTGGCTATGGTTAAGCATTTGATGGTAGAAAAAGCTTGTTTTTTTCCTATACCTTGTATTTAATTGGTGAACAATATGAAAAGGGAAGTAATGCAAAGAGATAGATCACTTTTTATTTTCAAAGTTGTAAATTTGGAAGGAAGATGTCCCAATAGGCTAGGAAGGTCGAAAGCACTAAATGGGTCAATGCTCGCTCACTGAATATGTAATTTTAAAATGGGAAATTATAAAAAGGATAGAAATGCAGATTTGGGGAAGATTTATATGCACATAAAAACAAAATAGGAAATATGCTACTTCAGGTCTGAATAAATGACATACATGATCCCAAAAATACTTGTAATCACTATTCTAGAAAATAAAGGATGCAACTTGTCTACCAATAAAATTTGAGATAATTTTGGAGGGTATACAATGGATGAGCCATTCTATACCTAGGTACATAATGGTTGGGCCATTCTATACCTGGGTACACAATGACTAAGCTATTTTGTACCCTAGGTTTTTTACCCAAAACTGACAAGCATACTTCAACTATTCCTAATCTTCCCAAAAAAGTTTTAGTATCTTCGTAACCTATTCCTACACACAAAAAAATAAAGGAGGCTGGATAAAGGGGTTTGCCTTAGTCAAACCCCTATTTATGAATCAACCTTGAAATAAAATGAAATAAAGGAAAATATTTTGTCATGTATTAGAGGATAGATATAATAAATGAAGTACATAGTACCTTGGTAACACAAATGCTTCTTTGAATGTGATCAAGTATGTTGATGAAATATCTTTTACTTAACACAAAAAAGTAATTCATGAAAGACAAAACCTATGTAATGGATGATGTAATTCACCACAATGTTTTATTGAGAGAGAAAGAAGAAAACTTGAATGAATGTAGATGAATGTCTATCTCATTTCTTGGTAGAGAACTCCTTTTCTTGGCCTCTAGTGGGGAAAGAAGATAGATCTATGGAGATAAATACCTTGAATGCTTACGAAGAATGTTTGGTTGCTTGATGTCTCTTGAAATTGATTTTTCTTCCTTGCACTTGATAGCTTGATTGTAAATTCTTAAGAGTGGTTATCATATTATGGGTTACCAAAATGAGGAGATATGGGGTTTTCATATACCTCTCATAAATTTTAGGGGGTTAAAACTAAGGAAGACCGACTATAAGTTCTAATCCCCACTAAATTGTTGAGCTAGGGACCAAATTCAAATTTGGGCTCAATCTTTGGGGTATAGAATAGTTGAGCCATTCTATACCCAGGTATAAAATAGTTGATCCATTCTATACCGAGGTATAGAATGGCTGAGCCATTATATACCCTACAATGATGTAAGAGAATCTTGGGTTTCTCAACAATCTTACATCAACTAAAAATATTTGTTTTCTTGGTTTCCAATTTGTACAGTCTCTAAATTTCTTTTAGTGCACCTTAAGTTTGGATGTTTAGCTATTGTGGACCTTATGGTGTGTTCCTAGAATCATATTGAACCTTCACCTAGGTTTGCACCTTGATTGGTTTCTTAGTGTATGAGTTATCTTGGATTCTTGGTGAGATTTTATTGTTCTTCACATTTTGTAGCCAGTTTATGTTTTCTAATCTCGCAGAGGATTTTCCCGATCGATGAAGCTTTGTGGCTCATTTCTTGATATTGCTACACCTATGGCCAACCCTCTTCATGGATTAAAATTCATGTTTCATCTATTCGAGGGAGATCCTTATGATTTGGGTCCTCACCTATATTTTGTAATATATTTTCTTCTCATTGGGAAATATGATCTTTCTAGGCTAACTGGAGGCTTGTGAATTTGAATAAATCAAAGTAATTATTCCTATTTTAAGTAGTTGTTAGAAAAGTATCTCTTAGAAGCTTGAGGCTAAGGGAATTGTAAGGTTTCCAATCTATAATCAAGCCTCTATGCATGAAATATAAGAATGCATGATGTAGGTCCTTTGTAATTGATTTTCTGATAATGTGAAGGTTGTTACTGCTTGTCTCTCAATTTTTATTTGTTGTTTCCTTTGTGTACCTCTTGTTACATGGATTAGAAAGATATCTTTGAGTTCCCTATGTCCATGAATACAACAGGTGGTATCAGAGAAGGTTTTATCCTTGTGGTGATTAAATTCCATCTCCTTAGGTTGTGAATCCCTAAAAATTTTGTCGTGGGGTGGCAAAGTAAGGATATGACCCATAATTTGCAGAAGACTTGCATGAGATGGCTTAGAGAGGAAATTATTGAGGTGGAGGAAGGAGAGATGTAGATCCAACCATCATGGACATGTTGAGACAAATAGCAGCCAACTATTGAAATGACCCAGAGGAGAGGCATACATATTGAATATGTGAGTGATAATGAGGAAGAATAAATAATAGAACAAGGACATGAACTTGATCAAGGAGAAGATAGATTTATGAAAGCCCTAACTAGGGTTAATACAAGATTACATTTCAATCCCGTCGATTATGATGCTAAATTGGATTCATATGAGTTTCTTGATTAGATTACAGAGATGGAAAAATACTTTGATTTTGAAGGCACGAGTGAAGATAAGAAGGTGAAGTATTCTTGCACTAAGTTGAGAGGTCATGGATCTGTATGGTGGGATCATTTGCAAATTGATAGACAAATAAGAGGCAAGGAGAAAATCAAGTCATGGGATAGGATAATGAACAAACTGAAGGCCAAGTTCTTACTTTCTGATTAAAAAGAAGTTTGTTTAGGAAATTGAAAAACCTAAAGAAGAAGGATCTTAGTGTGAAGGAGTATACCGAAGAGTTTTACAAATTATATATTAGATTTGTTCATGTAGATGATAATGTTGAAAGAGTTGCAAGATATTTGAATGGTTTGAGGAGATCTATCCAAAATGAGATCAACTTGGTCAAATTGTAAAGTGTAGAGTAAGCTTATCAGTATGCCCTAAAGGATGAGGATAGGTTGAACAAGAGGCAAGAGAAAAGACAAAGAGGAAGAGGTGGAATATTTTAGAGAGGTAGATCCTTTGGAAGAGGAAGATCTTCTGCAAATCAGAATAAGGGAAATGAAGATTTTGTACTGAAGGGATGACAAGAATTTCTATAGAGGTGTTGGATCAAGAAGTTATAGAAGAGATAAATAGAGATTATTTAGAGGAACATGCTTCAAATGTGCAGGAGAAGGACAATGATTTTTTGAGTGCACCTAAGGAAGTTCAAGTAAGAAGATAAAGGATAAATGTATAATTACTTATGTGGAAGAAGAGCCTAACAAATATTTGAATCAACTAGAAGATGGATAATCCCTAATGATGATAAGAGCCCTATGTCACAAGGAGATGGATCAAGATAAAATGTTGAGGAAAATCTTGTTCAAGACAAGATGTAGAGTTGAAGGTAGATGTTGCAAAGTAATCATTGAGAGTGGTAGTTCAAATAACCTAGCCTCTGAGGAGTTTGTGAACAAGTTGAAGTTGTAGAGATTGAATAATCCCTAACCCTATTTAGATAGCCTTGATAAAGGGTGATCATACGATACTGGTAAGTGAACAATGCTTGGTGAAATTAAAAATAGAATCTTATCATGATGAAGTTCTTTGTGATATTATGTCTATGGATGTGTGTCATATCTTGTTGGGTAGACCATGCCAATATGGTAGACAAGCTTTGTATGATGGAAGAAATAATAGTGTTAGCATGAATGCTGATGGTATTCCTTTAGGGGGGTATCATAGGAATGACAGAGGCATGCTACATTGGTCATGTGTTGCATTCATGATAGAGTTTTTCATTGATGGCAACATATGCTATTGAATGGTTGGTCAAGAGCCCGCAGAAGAGGTTGTAGAGAATTATATGGACACAATATAATGAATCAACACTTGTGCACTTAGAGGAAGAATTATAATGATGTCTTGGGTCACCATCCATGATTGCACATGCTTATTAGTTGATTTGAAAGAGTTATGACAAGTTTACTGGCAACTGTTCTTCACAAGATAGAAACTCTGTTTTCACAGAGTTGATTGCAGAAATGATGAAGGGTGCTCCTCTTAATACCACAAACACATAACAGAAATAGAGAAATAACAACAATTTGCAAGAACAGAAAATGGGCTTCTTATTATCTCCACAAGTGTGGAATTACAAATTTCAGAATTACAATATGCAAAGCCACATGGGCATTCCCCTTAAAATATTTTGTAGGACAAAGCCTCGAATCAATACCCAGATCTACCTAGAACTGCCCTAGACAACACTACGGGCCTTCTTTATATAGGCAATTTCCACCGCTCGAGAAGGTTCCAGAAATCTAGCCCTTAAGGCCGACTATACATTGAATTGTTTTATTTTCACAATTTTTACAATAGGGTCGGCTCAAGAGAAATACAAAATATGCTTTTAGGTAGCCCAACTTTCGGAGGCCATAACTTTCTAACCGTAGCTCTATTTTTCTATTATAACCACTTTTTAGAAATGCCAAGAGGAGATCTACAATCCCTAACTTGTGCAAATTCCAGTCAATCGGGGGTCGATCGCGATCCAGAGCCTCTAAGGCCTTCAAAATTGACCTGAAAGATTTCATACCCAAACACCTCAATAACTTCACCAATATAGATGATGTGGCAGTGAAACTCAACTAGTAGGCTGATATGACTAAGATGAACCTCCAACTATGAAATCAAAACATTCCAAGATCATATGACCAACTTACTAAAAATAGTAAGTTTCCATAAATAGCAGCTCTACACAAGATAGCCCTTATTGAAAAGAAACTAGAAATATTTTTGGGTGATGCAAGATTGCTCTTACACATAGGATGCTCCTACATCAATTTCTTACGTGGTTCATGTTCAGGTTTTATGTTAGAGAGGAGCTCAATTTCAGTTCAAGCCTGAGAATAACAATAAGGAAAAAACCCAAATCAAAAGAGGGAAGCTAAACTTCTTGTAGGAGTTATACCAAATAGAGGGGGTCGAGCTTATCGTCAGAGAAGATGTGCTCAAACTCAAAGCCAAGTTTGAAGATCAATTACAACTCAAGTTCAAGCTCAAGGCTCAGTCCGAAGCTGTGACTAAAATATGGTCTCAACCAAGATCTTGGTTTCATGTCACATCCCGAGCCACAGTCATCTTTTAGTCACAGCTCGGCCTGAGTTTCAAGTTCGGGGTACACTCAACATAAAACCTTGAAGACTGAGTTCAAACACAAGCCAAACCCCAAATTTCCAGTCATAGGTTGAGATTTCACACAAAGCTCGAGTTCATTTCTAAAATTATGGCCCATAATCATGCAAGTAATAGAGAAGAAGATAGGCCCCAGCCTGAGAACAAAGAAAAAGCATGATATGTATTAATAGGCAGAAATAAGAGCCTATTCACAGTCACAATGCCATTTCAAGCCGAGCCAAATGTCGTAATTTTTGCAGAGCTTCGCTATAGACTTAGGATTTTTCCCTATTTTTCCTCAAAAGTTTAGCAAATGAATGCAAGGATCAAGGAATGGAGAAGACTTTTGAGTTTTTGGAGTCCATTGACAACCATATTCAATGCCATAACTATAGACAGTTCATATCCTCCAGGGCTCGAAGTCCAATATGCCAGCACAAAGCTTTGTTATTTTCATTTTGAGCAAGTTGTTTAAAGTGGTCATGTCGACCCTTTTACTTCTTTGCAAAATAAGCTTAGTCTTAGGATTATGTCCTAAGTTTAACTTTTATGCTTAGGTTTATTTTGAATTTTATTCAATTTAAATGTTGGTAAATATTGTAAAAGGATTTTTATCCTTATTTAAAAGCCAACATTTGGGGCATAGGATATGGCATTTTCACAAGCTTAGATTTTTGGCATGAATTAAGGCCAAATTAGGGCTGGTAATCAAAGTTGTGATTTTTGAATTTAAGGCATAGGAAGGATATAAAACGGATTTTCATAATTGCTTGAGGGGGGTTCCAGATTTCGAAGAGAAGGCTAAAAGTGAGCATTTTTGTTCCTTAATGCTTTGAGCTCTAGTTTTGTAACCTACATGTCAAATTTTGGAGGATAATAAAGAAGATGATCTATTTCTCCAGATATTTTGAGTATTGATTCAAATCATGTTTCATCATTTCTCATAAGTGTTTATTCATTTTGGTAGCTAGGAGAAGTGAATTTTTCTTATTCCTCCTCTAGTTGAACATAATTCAAGCCTTATGCAGAATATGTATGTCTGTTAATAGGTTGAGCTATTTGTGGTCTATACCCTAGTAGTAAGATCTGAATTAACCTATATGTTGATCAATGATTCAAAGTGTCAATCTTTTGATATATGAATTGTGATTATTATCTTAGCTTCCAAGAAAAGTTCGAGTTCTTTTTGGTGTATCACCCCATTTCCCTTTTTGGTTTTCAATTCTTTCTTGATCAGAGTCCACCCACAACTTGAGAAGGTTTCCATTGTTAGGATAGGATATTGTTAAGCCCTAATTCTTGAGTTGGGATGGTATTTTAAACCCTAAACAGTTTCATAAACTTTCATTAATATTGTCTCCATCTTTGTTCTCCAATTCTGCAACTTTTCTCTCTTAGTGTATTCATCTCCTTCATAGAGTGCAATTAGTCTTTTCTAGATATCACTTTCCTTTGTAAGATCTCTGACCTCTGTGAACTCTCCATTAGATAGTGCATTAACCAAGGATTCCTTTGCAACAACATTGCATACAAATCTTTTACTTTATTCTTTAGTAGTAGAAAGTGTCTCAAGGTCTTCTTCTTTTATGATAGGCACATCTTTCTAGGTAATTTGCCAATAGTAGAATCCCATACACATCAGATGATTCTTCATATTCTCCTTGCATGTGTCAAAAGTTTATACATCAAATTTAGGACTCTCTTTTCTGAATAAGGCCATCTCAATCTTTACCTCAAGTTGTTAGGCTTCCCGACTAAGGACCAAAAGCTTTGATACCAATTTTTATAATAACATTGTTCCAATCAACTGAGAGGCGGGGGGGGGGTTGTGGATCAGTTGATGCTAATATAGAATACTTAAAATTTAACTTCAAACTTTTTTCTTAAAACAAAACACTAAACTAAAAAAGTGAATGCAACAATAACACACATACACATGAACACCAATATTTGTTCTCAAGGAAAACCCTGTTAAGGGAAAAATCCCAGTGGGGATGGTACCCATAAATATTTGCACTATATGTATAATAACCATGTTAAGAATTCTTAATAACTATGTTAAGATTCTGACCCTGTTAGGAGTTGAGTATTACAATAGGCAAGTCCTTGTTAAAGAATAGACCCTGTTAGGAGTCTTTTACAATGTGATCCCAATTAAGGAATCAAACCTATTAGGAGTCCAACCTTGTTAAAGACAATTACCCTGTTAGGGGTGTATAACATATCAAACTAATCAAGAGAATTGAGAATTAAATCCACCCTCAGGTTCTCCAAACCTCACAACTTTAAATCTGAGATAATTCTCTTTTGAAATTGCTTCCAATCTTTGACTACGACCAAGCAAGCTCCACCTTGTGCCCAAGTACACAACTACCATTCTTCAAATAGTATCCAATACAACCTAAATCTTGCATTCACCTTTGCATATTGCATATGGACTTCCACACTTATTTCCCAAGGAATTCAATCCTTAAATATAAGTTACAACAATTATATCCAAGTCGGCCTTCATAGGATAAATCCTATTAACACAATACAAATGGACCCATGTGAAGATGCACACGGAACCTCTTACAATGTTACAACATAGTAGTTACACCAATTAATCATTTAGATCCATTGATTAATCTCGAATATCAAATTACTTGAAACGTGTTCCAAGTCAGCCTCCAAATAGGTCTTCGCCAATGCATACATCATATCTGACATCACATGTACGATCATGACTCCACATGATCGCAATAAGATCTCAATCCAGTGTCCAACATGAACCTATGTTTGCACATCATAACTTAGACAACCATGAGTTCTATCCACAAATTTCTTGATGCAGGAGCATCCTGGGTGTAAGAGCAATCTTGCATCACCCAAAAATATTTTTGGTTTCTTTTCAATAAGGGTTACTTGTGTAGAGTTGCTATTTATGGAAACTTACTATTTTTAGTAAGTTGGTCATATGATCTCAGAATGTTCTAATTTCACATTTGGAGGTTCATCTTAGTCATATCAGCCTACCAGTTGAGTTTCACTGCCACATCATCTGTATTGGTGAAGTTATTGAGGTTTTTGGGTATGAAATCTTTCAAGTCAATTTTGAAGGCCTTAGAGGCTTCGGATCACGATCGACCCCTAGCTAACTAGAGCTTGCGCAAGTCAAGTACTATAGATCTCATCTTGGCGTTTCTGAAAAGTGGTTATAATAGAAAAATGGAGTTACGGTTAGAAAGTTATGGCCTCCAGAAGTTGGGCTACATAAAAGTATATTTTGTATTTCTTTTAAGCTGACCCTATTGTAAAAATTGTGAGAATAAAATAATTCAATGTATTGTCGGCCTTAAGGGCTAAATTTCTGGAACCTTCTCGAGCAGTGGAATTGCCTATATAAAGAAGGCTCGTAGTGTTGTCTAGGGCAGTTCTGGGTAGATCTGGGTAATGATTCGAGGCTTTGTCCTACAGAATATTGTAAGGGGAATGCCCATGTGGATTTGCATATTGTAATTCTAAAATTTATAATTCTACACTTGTGGAGATAATAAGAAGCCCATTTTTTGTTCTTGCAAATTGTTGTTGTTTCTTTGTTTCTGTTATGTGTTTGTGGTATTAAGGGGAGCACCCTTCATCAAGTGGTATCAGAGCACCCCTCATCAGTGGTATCAGAGCACCCTTCCTCATAATTGGTATTAGAGCACCCTTCATAAGTGGTATCAGAGCACCCCTCGTCAGAAATACTGCATGAAACTTAGGGTTTTGGTGGTAAGCTCAACCCCAAACTTGAACACAAGCTCTCTCTGGTGCTTTGAATCAGGAGCTCAGCTCTCAACTTCTACTTAAAGATAAGTATCCATTCTCCCCTCTATTTTCTTTATATTAGGGTTCTTTTTGCTTACCATGTAATAGCTCAGTTTGAAATACTTGTCTGTAGCTTACTATTGTGTCTTTGCATACACATCAGTTGTTGTTCGTGTGTCCTTTTCCTTGATATTTACTTGTTAATGTTTGAACTGAAAACACTTTTTCTTTAAGCTTACTGTAGATGGACATTTACTATAAATTTTTAAATAAAAACCCACTATTATTTTAGCCCGTGGCTTAACTGGAAATGTGATTTGAGAAAATAAATTAGTACCAATCATTTTTACATATTTCTCTCAACTACATTGATAATAATGAACTCTTCCAGCTCGGCCACTATTTGTACTGAAGATGCATAATGTGGATGAATATAGTGTACGCCACCTTCAAGTCAACTAAGATGTAAATATTTTTTCCTTTTCTATAAACTCAATTATTTTGAGCTTAGCTTCAGCTTGACTGTGAGCACACAAGTCAGTATTTATCTCTTAACTTCCTTGATGACAGAGACCCTTGTTTCAAAAATCGACCCTTGAAAATGATTTGTTCACTATTATTACCTCAACTAGTGACCATGCTTGGAAAAAAGATGTTATTTCTCTGCACTTATAATCTTTATTTTCACCAGCCAAGATGCCTTACTTTCAACATAACTAGACATACCTTGCACTGTCAATATACACCAGTAGCATATACGTACTAGCACACACCAGTCATCATTTTTTAGTCCACTTTTAGCTCAACCTTTGAATACATCAGTTATTAACAAATATCTACAGCTCCATTGATAACAATGGTCATTACCTCAGCCACAGTGATATAAACCACCATGCTTTAATCACTATATCTCATAAGTTATGATGTATGAATAATGCATCATTTTCTTGAAATATATGCAATTTGTCAACAAAAATTGATCAAGAATAACATAGAAGATGTACATTTTTCTGTAAACAATGCCACTCTTGATAATCAACCATGTTTCTAAATCATGAATCTTCACTGATTTCTTATACTTTCTTGATAACAGTGAACAGTGCTTGTGATCTTGTTCATTCAATAAAGAATGTTAATCTGTAGGATGTTGTTTAATTATTTAAGAGGTTTGAGCATGAGCTGGTGACACTCAAAAATACCAAAATGGAATTCAATGGAGTTCGAGCATAGGCTCGTGAAAACCATTAAATACATACTGTAAAAATTCCATAATACTTATGAAGTACAATTGTGTAGCATTTTTCTATTGTTAAGCAGTAACATAACTGCACATGATCAATTTTTGCAGCATTTTGAATTTAGCAATATCATATGAATATGATCATTTATTATCAGTAGCAAAGAAAGTTCTTTGTAATTTCATAATTCAGATTCAGATTTAAATGAAGTTTAATATCATAGATACCAGTCATTTATCCTAATGAATCTTGGCATGTATAGCAAGGATGTCTCTATTTTTGGTACTTGTGAACTCACCGCTTCTGAAGCACATACTGGTAGCATCTTTTAAGGCACTTTACATTGCATCATTCTTCTCTAACTATGATGTGAAAACCAGTCATCTTTGAGCACTGCAATTCATTATGTTAAGCTTTACAAAAAACATCACTGTAATCTTGTTAGGTTAGTGAACATGATAAATAGTTTAGTTTATGAAAATGCCAAAAATGATGACACTTATGAATCAATATTCAGGTTATTGTGTTCACTAATCTAACAAGATCCTATTGATTCTGAAAAAAGTTTCTTAGTCACAAATACTAAGTCCCTTTCATTCAAATTTATGGTTTTAAATATAAGATTAACATACATAAGAATGACCATTAATAGTAAAAGGTTTCATGTTTAAAACAAGTCCCTTTAATACTATCTTTTATTTAGTGTGGCTACACATTTCCTTATTGCATTGGATTATGAGATAGATATCCAGCTTTGAAAAATTGATTATTGTGTGATGTTTCTATTTTCATGCATTGCTTAGATCCAACTGGATCTAACAAAATTTTCTCTCATGATGCAGGTGAAACCTAAAGACTCCCTAAAAGATGAAGACCTGGACAATGAACCTAAGGACCTAGGACCTGACAAACAACCAGCTGACAACACATCGACAACAAGGAAATGGATGGGACCTCTACTTCATACTTCTATCATGCTTTCTATACTGAAAATGTACTCTTTTATTGACATGAAATATGAAATATGAAAGAGCACTTGTATGCTACATTTAGTTTGAATGCACAATGTAATGATCAGTTATGTATTTGGAAATTTGAAATGTGATCAATACTTAGAGTACAATGATGAAATTTGATATTAAATGCAATAATTAAATGTTAATTAACATTTCCTGAAAGATAGTTTTAATTGGGCCCTAAAAATGCAATCTTTTCCTATTTGTGTTTATTCTTCTATATGCTATAATTTTGGGTAACATTTTTTGCGACTTCTACTGGATGTCTGCTTGCTAGACATGACCTAAAGACCTTATCATTGGGAAATGGGGTTAGAAAAATATAACTCATGAATGCAACCTTTATTGAAATGAAAATGCATCTAATCTAGACTCATACAAGCTAAAGACCTAGTGCTTGGACAACACTTATTGAAAAGAAACTAGACTAAACCTATCCCTCAAAGAAAAGCTTTAGGTGGATTCCATTAACTGATTTCTGTATAATTTCTCCATCTATTGTAGACAACTAGAAGGCATTATTTTATTTACAAGTTGTAATGACAAAAGGGCCTGACCAAAAATTATCAAATTTTTCATGCTAGTCTAGTCTGCTCTTTAGCACATCCCACTTTAGTACTAAATCACCCTCTTTGAAATCTCTGGGTGTAGCTTTTTTGTCAAAAGACCTTTTAATCTAATTCTACCTCAACTCCATATTTTTCAATGCTCTTCTCCTCTCTTCTTCAAGCTATACCAATTCAACATATCTTAGCTTAAGAGGATCTTCCTCTTCAAACAACAACATTTGATCAACTAGCTATAAAGTTGGGAACTCAGTAGAAATTGGCAATCTTTCCTCCTTACCATAAACCAAAACATAGGGTGAATTCCAAATAATCTTCTTTGGTGCGAGTCTATCCAGCCATAAGGCTGCCTTTAGTTTTGAGTGCCAATCTCTCTTGTTCTCTTGCAAAGTCTTTTTGATAATCCTAATCAAGTTTTTGTTAGTAGACTCCACAAGACCATTACCCTAAGGGTAATAGTTGGAAGAAGTATTTAAATAAATGTCATTTCTAACAGCCCACTTTGTTATAGCTGAACCAATAAAAGCTAAAGTATTATCTAAAATTATTGATTGGGGAACACCAAACCTGGTTATAATATCATCATAAAATTTTAACACAACAAATCCAATAGACTCCTTTAATGCAATGGCCTCAGTCCATGTGGTA
Source organism: Chamaecyparis obtusa (assembly GCA_027943335.1). Classification (NCBI taxonomy): domain Eukaryota; kingdom Viridiplantae; phylum Streptophyta; class Pinopsida; order Cupressales; family Cupressaceae; genus Chamaecyparis; species Chamaecyparis obtusa. The sequence continues at coordinate 617,946 of BSBK01005699.1, forward strand.
AAATAGTCTATAGCAGTCAAAATCCATTTATGACCTGCACTTGAATTAGGATTAATTGGACCTATAAATTCCACTCCCCACTTGTTAAATGGCTGATCCACAATGATTGGCTTTAATGGAAATGCTGCCAACTTTTGCTTTCCTTGAAATAGAGCACATTTTTAACATTTTCTTTCCCATGAATGAGCATCTTTGAAAAAATCTGGCCAGTAATAGCCAGCTCTTAGAATTTTCTAGGCTATAGTTTTAGGACTAAAATGCCCTCCACATGATCTATCATGGAACTCAGATAAAATCTTGCTTTGATAAAAAAGATCAATGCACTTTAGAAGCATACCAGAAAAATATTTCCTATAAATAATACCATCAATAAGAACATAAGGAACAAACTATACTCTAAAGTACCTTCTTTTAGCTTTGTCAAGATCAATTGGACAATGTCCAGTTTGTAGAAATCTGGTCATATCTGATAACCAGGATGTTGAATCATTAATCAACACAGAATCACCTTGAAATGAGGCAACCTCCTCTGTGGCTTCAACCTTATCTCCTTCTTTTTCCATTTGAGCACACAAGCCTTTTCCCCTAACCAGCTTGGTTACATGGATATGCACATCATATTCCATAACCTTTGTTATCCATCTTGCTCTTTTTTCATTGACATCTTTGTTCAATAGGAACTCCTTAATACTAGGATGTACAACCATCAGATGTATTTTATTTCTAGCAACCAAGTGCTTAAAATTTTTCAAGGCTTTAATAACAGGTAGTACATGATTTTCAACAAAACTATACCTTTGCTCATAATCATCCATACCTTTTCTAAAAAATGCAACTAGTTGCTCCTATTTTTCTTCATTCTTTTGCGCCAACATTGCTGAAACAATGTCAAAACCACCATAAGCATATAAAATAAAATCCTTAGAGAAATCAGGATTAGTCAAAGTAGGGGCTATTGACAGGGCTTGCTTAATTTGTTCAAAAATCCTCTTTCCCTCATTAGTCCAGCTGAAAGGTACATCTTTCTTCAGCATAGTAGTCAAAGGTTTTAACAAATTTGCAATATCAGGGATAAATCGTCTAACAAAATTTATCCTCCCAATAAGAGTCTACAATCCTTTCTTATGTTTTGGCAATGATAGTTCCAAAATTGCACGAATCCTTTCAGGATCAATAGTTGTTCCTTCTTTAGACACTTGGTATCCTAAAAGTTTACCCTCATGGACTACAAAAATAGACTTCTTTGGGTTAAAAGAGATTCCAAACTCTCTGCATCTTTGTAGTACTTGTCTCAAATGATCTATATGCTAGTTTACAATCTTGCTATAATTTTTGACATCATCTAGGTATACTAAAATTTTTTTATACATAAGATTCTTGAAAGCCATGTCCATTGATTTTTGGAATGTGGCTCCTACATTTGACAATCCAAATGGCATTCTCCTATAAGCCATTGTTCCCCATTTTGTTGTAAAAGCTATTTTAAATTGGTCTGATTCTTTCACTAAGATCTGGTTATAACCAGAATACCCATCTAGGAGGGAAAACCTCTTTGAACCTGAAACATATTGTAAAAACTATTCCATGGAAGGAAGAGGGTGTCTATCTTTCAAAGATGCCCTATTAAGGTCTCTAAAGTCTACACAAAGTCTAGTTTCTATGTTCTTTTTCCTTGCTGGAACTAAATTGGAAATCTAGGATGTGTGTTTGATAGGAAATATAATACCACAATCCATAATTTTTCTCAGCTCTTTAAGCATTAAAGGTTCTAATTTGGGGTTTATTGGCCTTTGTCTTTGTCTGATTGGCCTGACATTTGGCTCTAATTCTATGGTATGCTGAGTCAATTGGGGATCAAATCCTTTCAAATCAGCATAGTTCCAAGAAAAAACATCATTAAATTCTCTGAACAAAGCAACAAAGATCTCTTTCTCTTCAGGAGAATTAATTTTACCAACCTTTAAGAACTTGTCTCTGAATATCTCCACTTCTTCATAGTGGTCTTCTTTGATCACCAAGCTAGTTTTATTTCTCTTGAACTGATCATCAGAGTTAAAAGTAGATTCCAAACTGACCAATCATTTAGGAAGCTTATTAGTCTTCAGCTATATAATTTGATCTTCCATTTGTTGATTGAGTTTGTCATTCTTAGGAGTTGAAAAGTCTTCTGTTTCAGTCATAAAAATCAAAATATGCTCATTAGTATTAAAAACCTGCCAATTTATGTCATTATCTAGGATAGATGGCCTAACAACAATCTTAACATGAGACTGATATGAGATCTGACCTTTATTTTTAGTAATTGAGACATGTGCACCAATACCAGCTAACCTATCAACATGCTGATGTTTCCTTCTAGGTTTAGAAATGAGGTTAAATGCATCGAAATCATCCAGAATATTAGATACTCAAGATTTATACAACTTTAGAAGATCATTCTTAACAACATTAATACCTCTCACCTAGTTAACTATCAACTCGCTATCTCCAAATTCCCTCAAACATTTGATTCTCCTTTTTCTTGCCCACTCTAGACCCTGAATCAGACTTTCATATTCAGCCACATTGTTAGAACATGGAAAAGATAATTTGTATGCAGCATAAAATTTATCACCATCTAGTGACACCAACATAACCCCTACACCAAAACCATCTTTATTCCTAGATCCATCAAAATATAAATCCCATCACTGGTTAGATAGTTCAGATTCAGAATCCTGATCTTTCATCAAATTAGGCATAACTAGATCAGATTCCAAAATCATATAGTTACCAAAACCAGTATCAAACATATCATCATTTTGATCATTTCTAGTTTCCCATTCATCCAATACAATATCAAGATATTCCTCAATTTATGTATTATAAGCTGAATAATCCTTAATCTCTTTTGAATCCATAATTACACAACTTGCATTAATAGGGCTCAGATTATAAGGCTCTATGTGATCATTGGCCAATAACTCTGATTTTATGGTTACCTTAGTACCATATCTTGTTCTGAAATATAGATGAGACCAATCTGATGAAAAATAACCATCTATTTTGGCTGTAAAGTCTCTTGACAGACATAAGGCAAAATAAGGTGGTAGATCTATGACATAGATATCTTGAGGAATTGAGAAATTTGGACATGAATTTAAAGTCAAGCTTTCATTTTTAACAACCCCTGAGGTCTTGACTAAGGTACCACCAAGTTGGACAACCCCTTTCTCAAGAGGTTCATACTTTAAATTCAATAGATCAACAATTTTCTTAGGCATAATAGTGCTGGTTGCACCACTGTCTACCATACAATTATGCACTAACTTGTTTTCAATGATCAAAGAAACATAAAAAGGGGGAGGCTTATTATTTTAAGGTTTCTTACCTTCCTTTTCTATTATTTTTTGCACAATTGCTGGCTTCTTATCCTCTGTCACTGCTGATTTTCTTCAAATCTACAGCCTTTTTACCTTCTTATACTATTGGTTGCTGAACTTTAGTAGGTTCCTTTTCTTCTTTTGATACTATTTTTTGAACCTTAGAAGGCTTTGAATTATCCATAACAACCCTAGGAGGCTGCTGAACAACTTTTTGTGGGCTTTCTATCAACATGGACAACCCTTACTTTAAAATTTTAGCCTGCCCTGGTATAGCCAAGGTTTCCCACATAGTCAAAGTTACATTCATTTTCTTAATGCTATCAACAATATTATAATGAAAAATAAACTATACCTTTTGAGGAGATTTAGGAGCACTCTGATCAACATACCTCTGATTTTGATCTTTATTTGTTAAAGAAGAGGTCCCTTTCAAAATTGATACTGGTGAGGAAGGAACATTTCCAACTGACTGGTTTGATTCTAGACCTCTCTTCTTGGCTCTAGTATTTGCTAAAACAAGTGAATCATCATTTAGGCCATAAAACTCTTCCTCTTTCCAATTCAGAAAACCAGTATCTAGAACCTCTTGATTCAGTTGTTACTAGGTCTCCTCAACATGCACATTCTGCTATGAATTTATTGAATTTTGTACCATAAGATCCCGATTAAGCACTCCATTGGAACAAGTTGACTGATCATGAGCTTGATCACATGAAAAACACCACTCAGTAGCAATGTTGTTTTTGCTGGAAACAATATCTCTAACAGTATTAAGAGGTGAAGGATTATATTGTCTATAAGGCCTCTAATTCCAATTATGTCTATTTGCATTTCTATTCCCTTTGGATTGTTGTTTGTTACCTTGAGAGTTAGGCTTATTAGGATATTGGGATGAGGAACCAACAAACTGATTTTGAGCTATGGGGTTTGCTTGTGCTTGATTCTTCTTAAGGGTCACTAACTCATTGCCAAAGGACTGCAATAAAATCTCTTTTTTTTTTTGGCTAGTTTTAATGCTTTGCAACTCATTTAGAGGGGCAACAGGGACTACCTCTTGGCTTTGAAATGATGGAACAACAAAAATAGGTGGAACTACTAATGGCATATTAGACTGAATACTAGGAAAGAAGGGCATAGGTGGCCTAGGAGCTCTCTTTCCAACCTAAATGAGACTATTCTCTACCCTAATAGCAATATCAAAATCTTGAGGTAAAGATATACCTCCCATAGATTGTATCATGACCGAAATATCACTATTCAAACTCTTAAGAAAATACAAGAATGCATATTCACCAGAGGGTCTTACCATAGCAGGAATCATGTTCCAAGTCTTTTGGAAATGGAGATTAAAATCACTAATCTCCTCTTGTGGACCCCTCTTGATAGTAGTTAATTGCTCCACCAAAGACAAGTTGTCAGACTTGTCCTCAAAGAATTTAGACAGTCTCTCTCCCAATACATCCCATGTAGCAATAGAATCCATGGGAAGAGTTCTGAACCAATCAAGGGCTTTACCCTTCAGTGATGTAGCCAATAGCTTCAAAGCTACATCTTCCTCTATGACATGATGCACATTGCAAAGAGATGCAACATCTCTGATGTGTTCAATGGAAATTACTTGTCCTTCTCCAATAAATGATGGAAAGCCTTTCAAAGTAGCCAATGGAATGTTGTTGTGATTTGCAATCCTCAGAGGACTACCTTGATTGAATGCCACAAATGGTAGATTTCTTGTCATTGCTGGAAGTTTTGTATTAGAACTGGATGATATAGACTGATTTACTAGTGGTGGTTGTTGAGGAACAACTTTTCTTTGAGATGCTCCAAGATCTTCAAAAACCTCCTACTCTGAATTCATAAATTCAGTGCGGTAAGAGGGAGGAGATGAACTTCTCTTAGACCTTAACTTCCTTGGTCTCCCAGGTCTCCTACCTCTTTGAATAGGCTGAACAGAAAGCTCTCTAGGACCTCTAGGCTCTCTTTGAATGGTTATGCCTCTCCTAGTGAAAGACAACTATAAATGCTCAAACTCTTTAACACTCCTTGTTTGGATTTGATTCATGTATCGCAAGGTCTCACTGGGCATGCCAAAAACTATTTAGGTTTTAAAATACCACCCCAACTCAGGCATTATGGCTTAACAGTATCCTATCCTAACAATGGAAACCTTCTCGAGTTGTGGGTGGAATCTGATTAAGAAGGAATCTCCAGATTCTAGGTCGGTTCCTATTTGATCTAGAAATATCACCTCCTGATTGAAAACTTATGTGGGAAAAGGGAAAAGGAATTGAAAACTGAAAAGAGAAATGGGGTGATACACCAAAAAGAACTCAGACTTTGCTTAGAAGCAAAGACAGTAATCATAATTCATATATCAAAAGATTGACACTTTGAATTACTGATCAACATATAGGTTAATTCAGATCTTACTACTAGGGTATAGACCACAAATAGCTCAACCTATTAATAGACATACATATTCCACATAAGGCTTGAATTTTGTTCACTTAGAGGAGGAATAAGAAACATTCACTTCTCCTAGCTACCAAAAGGAATAAACACTTATGAGGAATGATGAAACATGATTTGAATCAATACACAAAATATCAGGAGAAATAGATCATCTACTTTATTATCCTCCAAAATATCACATGTAGGTTAAAAAATAAGAGCTCAAAGCATTAAGGAACAAAAATGCTCACTTTTAGCCTTCTCTCCAAAATATGGAACCCCCCTCAACCGATTATAAAAATCTATTTTATATCCTTCCTATGCCTTAAATTCAAAAATCACAACTCTGATTACTAGCCCTAATTTGGCCTTAATTCATGCCAAAAATCTAAGCCTATGAAAATGCCATATCCTATGCCCTAAATGTTGGCTTTTAAATAAGGATAAAAATCCTTTTACAATATTTACCCATATTTAAATTGAATAAAATTCAAAATAAACCTAAGCATAAAATTTAAACTTAGGACAGAATCATAAGACTAAGATTATTTTGCAAAGTTTTAAAAGGGTTGACATGACCACTTTAAACAACTTGCTCAATATGAAAAATAAAAAAGCTCTGTGCTGGCATATTGGACTTCAAGCCCTGGAGGATATGAACTATCTGTAGTTATGGCATTGAATATGGTTGTCAGTGGACTCGAAAAACTCAAAAGTCTTCTCTATTCCTTGATCCTCACATTCATTTGCTAAACTCTTGAGGAAAAATAGGGAAAAACCCTAAGTCTATAGCGAAGCTCTGCAAAAATTATGATATTTGGATCAGCTTGAAATGGAATTGTGATTGTCAATAGGCTCTTCTTTCTACCTTTTAATACATATCATGCTTGTTCTTTGTTCTCAGGCTCAGGCCTATCTTCTTCTCTATTACTAGCATGATTATGGGCCATAATTTTAGAAATGAACTCAAGCTTTGTGTCAAAGCTTGGCCTATGACTAGAAATTTGGGGCTTAGCTTGTGTTTGAACTCAGTCTTCAAGGTTTTATGTTGATTGTACCCTGAACTTGAAAATTGGGCTGAGCTATGACTAAAATATGACTATGGCTAGGGACGTTACATGAAACCTAGATCTTGGCTATGACCATACTTCAGTCATAGCTTCAGAGCAAGCCTTGAACTCAAACTTGAGTTGTAACAAATCTTCAAACTCAACTTTGAGTTTGAGCACATCTTCTCTAATGGTAAGCTCGACCCGCTCTATTTGGTATAACTCCTGTAAGAAGTTTAGCTTCCCTCTTTTGATTTGGGGTTTTTCCTTATTGTTATTCTTTGGCTTGAACTTAAACTGATCTCCTCTCTGACATAAAACCCAAACATGAACCATGACAAGAAATACTGCATGAAACTCGGGCTTTTGGTGGTAAGCTCAACCTTAGACTTGAACATGAGCTCTCTCTGGTGCTTTGAATTAGGAGCTTAGCTCTTGACTTCTACTTAAAGATAAGTATCTATTCTCCCCTCCATTTTCTTTATATTAGGGCTTTTGTTGCTTACCATGTAATAGCTCAGTTTGAAATACTTTTTTGTAGCTTACTGTCATGTCTTTGCATACACATCTGTTGTTGTTTATGTGTCCTTTTCCTTGATACTTGTTAATGTTTGAACCAACATCACTTTTTCTTCAAGCTTATTGTAGATGGACATTTGCTAGAAATTTTTAAATAAAAACCCACTATTATTTCAGCCCATGGCTTAACTGGAACTATGATTTGAGAAAATAAATTAGTACCAGTCATTTTTACATATTGTTCTCAGCTCCATTGATAATAATGAACTCTTCTAGCTTGGCCACTATTTGTATTGAAGATGCATACTGTGGATGAATATAGTGTACTCTGCCTTCAAGTCAACTGAAATGTAAACATTTTTTACTTTTTTTATGCACTCACTTATTTTGAACTCAGCTTCAACTTGACCATGAGCACATGAGTCATCATATATATTTATCTCTTAACTTCCTTGATGACAGAGACCCCTATTTTGAAAATCGACCCTTGACAATTATTTGTTCACTATTATTACCTCAACCAGTGACCATGCTTTGAAAAAAGATGTTATATCTTTGCACTTATAATCTTTATTTTCACCAGCCAAGATGCCTTACTTTCAGCATAACTAGACATACCTTCCACTATTAATGTACACCAGTAGCATATACACACTAGCACACACTAGTCATCATATTTTAGTCCACTTTTTGCTCGGCCTCTGAATACATCAATTATTAACAAATATCTATAGGTCCACTTATAAAAATGGTCATTACCTTAGCCACAGTGATATAAACCACCATGCTTTAATCACTATATCTCATAAGTTATGATGTATGAACAGTGCATCATTTTCTTGAAATATATGCAATTTGTCAACAAAAACTGATCAAGAATAACATAGAAGATGTATATTTTTTTGGTAAAAAATGCCACTCTTGATAATCAACCATGTTTCTGAATCATGAATCTTCACTGATTTCTTATACTTTCTTGATAACAGTGAACAGTGCTTGTGATCTTGTTCATTCAATAAAGAATGCTAATTTGTAGGATGTTGTATAATTTTTTAAGAGGTTCGAGCACGGGCTCATGACAATCAAAAATACCATAATGGAATTTAATGGCGTTCAAGCACGGGCTCATGACAACCATTAAATACATACTGTAAAAATTCCATAATACTTATGAAGTACAATTGTGTAGCATTTTTCTATTGTTAAGCAGTAACATAACTGCACATGATCAATTCTTGCAACATTTTGAATTCAGCAATATCATATGAATATGATCATTTATTATCAGTAGCAAAGAAAGTTCTTTGTAATTTCATAATTCAGATTCAGATTTAAATGAAGTTTAATATCATAGATACCAGTCATTTATCCTAATGAATCTTGGCATGTATAGCAAGGATGTCTCTGTTTTTGGTACTTGTGAACTCACTGCTTCTGAAGCACATACTGGTAGCATCTTTTAAGGTACTTTACACTGCATCATTCTTCTTTGAGTGTGATGTGAAAATGAGTAATCTTTGAGCACTATAATTTATTCTGTTAATCTTTACAAACAACATCACTATAATCTTGTTAGGTTAGTGAACATGATAAATAGTTTAGTTTATAAAAATACCAAAAATGATGACACTTATGAATCAATATTCAAGTTATTGTGTTCACTAATCTAACAAGATCCTGTTGATTCTGTAAAAGGTTTCTTAGTCACAAATACTAAGTCCCTTTCATTCAAATTTATGGTTTTAAATATAAGATCAACATACATAAGAATAACCATTAATAGTAAAAGGTTTCATGTTTAAAACAAGTCCCTTTAATACTATATTTTATTTAGTGTGGATGCACATTTCCTTATTGCATTGGATTATGAGATAGATATGCAGCTTTGAAAAATTAATTTTTGTGTGATGTTTCTATTTTCATGCATTGCTTAGATTCAATTGGATCTAACAACATTTTCTCTCATGATGTAGGTGAAACCTAAAGACTCCCTAAAAGATGAAGACTTGGACAATGAACCTGAGGACCTAGGACTTGACAGACAACTAGATGACAACACACAAACAACAAGGCAATGCATGGGACCCCTACTTCATACTTCTATCATGCTTTCTATACTACAAATGTACTATTTTATTGACATGAAATATGAAATATGAAAGAACACTTGTATACTACATTCAATTTGAATGCACAATGTAATGATCAATTATGAATTCAAAAATTTGAAATGTGATCAATACTTAGAGTACAATAATGAAATTTGATATTTAATGCAATAATGAAATGCTAATTAACATTACATGAAAGATAGTGTTAATTGCACCCTAAAAATGCAATCTTTTCCTATTTGTGTTTATTCTTTTGTATGCTATAATTTTGGGTAACAGAAAAAACAAGAATGTATGTTCAAATTGTATCTAAATGTGTGATTGGAATAAAAAACAATGGAGGCAATTATACAAAAGATAAAGTCATAGAAAATATTTTGAGGTCTATGACTCCTTCCTACAAACCCAAAGTTTTGGTTCTAGAAGAGACCATACCACAATACAAAGAATTCACCAGAGAGATGTTAGTAGCCAAGCTAACTACCTTTGAGACCATAGAGATAAAGGATATATTACCTAAGGTGGAGACAACATTTAAAGCATTTATTCATAGAACTGGATCTACTGAAGTTGGATCTAGTAGAGCAAGCAAGCACAATGAAGATCTTGGAGAATATGTTGAAGAATGAGAAGATATTCAAAAGCTAGATAATCAAGTGGATGAGAAGATCATGGCCCTGATTGGTAGAAGATAAATGAAAGTTAAAGGTAAGTTTGAAGGATAATACCTTTGAAATGTTTTAATTTCAATAAGGTTATTTATTTTGCATCTAAATCTCTAACTAGAGTACCTAAGCATAGGCCTAAATATGGTAAATACATGAATGATAAGGAATGCTACTATGCTAGTGATGGATCTGAAGATTTAGATGATGAATTCAATGATGTATTAGTGATGCAGGAGCATCCTGGGTGTAAGATCAATCTTGCATCACCCAAAAATATTTCTATTTTTGTATTCAATAAGGGCTATCTTGTGCAGAGTTGCGATTTATGGAAACTTGCTATTTTTAGTAAGCTGGTCTTACAATCTTAGAATGTTCTAATTTTACATGGGGAGGTTCATCTCAGTCATATCAGCCTGCCAGCAAAGTTTCATGCTAGATTAGGTCTCGTTTTGAAGATATTGAAGATTTTCGGTATTGGCAGCAGGGTACAGAAACTTTGAACTTAGTTTTGAAGGCTTTAGAGGCCCTGGATGAGGTTGAAAATTTGGGTGATGGGCATTTTGCATGGGTCAAGCCTGTAGAGCGCTTCGTGTCATTTCCAGAATGGGGTTATAATAGCCAATCAGGTCAACGGGTGATGACTTATGGTCTTCGGAAGTTGGGTCACCTGAAATGGCAGAAAATAATTTTTCTTCAAAATTTTTGTTTGGGTTTCAAAACTCATTTTGAGCTGACTTTGATGTAATAAATTGTAAAATAAAATAATTTTAAGTTTGGTCGGCCCTAAGGGATAAATTTCTAGAACCTTCGCGAGTGGTGGAAATTGCCTATATAAAGAAGGCTCGTAGTGTTGTCTAGGGCAGTTCTGGGTAGTAGATCTGGGTATTGATTCGAGGCTTTGTCCTACAAAATATTGTAAGGGAATGCCCATGTGGCTTTGCATATTGTAATTCTGAACGTTTGTAATTCCACATTTATGGAGATAATAAGAAGCCAATTTTTTATTCTTGCATATTATTGTTGTTGTTTCTCTATTTCTGTTAAGTGTTTGTGGTATTAAGGGGAGCACCCTTCATCAAGTGGTATCAGAGCAGGAGTTCTTGAGTGTGTAAATAGATCACCGACTGTGAGGCATTTTGCACCAGGACTATGGTTAGGGTTTCAGCGCGCATCATGAAAATGCCTCCATGAAGAGAACGTGGTGGAAGAGCTGGTGCTGTGACACCTGAGGTTAGAGAGCTGCAGAGACAAGTGCGAGCATTGCAAGAAGAGATTCATAGAGGAATGAATCTTAATGTCAGAGATGAAAGTGAGGATGAAGCTGAAGAAGAATATCAAGAAGGAGAAGCTGAAATTGTGAACCAGGAGGAAGAAAGATTTTTTCGGGCGATTTCCAAGATTGGGAAAAGACCTAAGATTGAGGTTCCTACATTTTTTGGAAATCTTAACCCAGAGGAATTGATCGACTGGATCAATGAATGTGAGGAATATTTTGAGTACGAAGATGTTGAGGATCATGATAGGGTCAAATTTGCGAAGGCCAGATTGAAAGGTCATGCGAAGATCTGGTGGCAAGAAATTCAGTTGGAGTGAAATAGAAGAGGGAAAGATAAAATCACAAGATGAGATCAGATGGTGGATAAATTGAAGCGATAGTTCATTCCTGTTGATTATGAGCTTGACCTACTAAAGAAAATGCAAAGTTTGAAGCAAGCAGGAAGATCTATTCAGGAGTATACAGAGGAGTTATATCGACTCCTCATAAGAACAGGCCATGCAGAAGCTGATAAGGAGAAAGTTGCCTGATACCTTAATGGGTTAAGGCCAAGCATTCAGGAGGAGTTGAATCTGGTTTGAATGAATAGTATTGAGGAGGCATACCAGTTTGCCCTAAAAGTAGAGGAAAAGCTGAACAAAAAGTTTGAGAGCAGACAAAATAGAAGAGGTCATGGTGGAAGATCTGGTGGACAGTCATATGGTGGCTGAAATGAAGATTTGAAAAAGAAGGATGAGGCCAGTAGCAGTCAGAATCAGAGAGAAAATAATTCTAATCATTTCCAGGATCAGAGTAATAGAGATCGGAGAGGAAGAGGAAGAGGACAAGGATCTAGAAGAGGAGGCTTCCATGGAACATGTTTTCACTATGGAGAAGAAGGTCATAGGGCATTTGAATGTCCTCAGTGCCAAGGCAGAACAAACAGGAGAAATGAAGGCTAGGCTAGAGTTGCACATGTAGATGAAGATGCTAGATCATCAAATTCTAAAGATGCTGAAAGAGGAAAAATGTTAATTAATAGAAGAGTCTTGCTGAGTGGTGAGAACGAACCTGAACAAAGGAGGAGCCTGTTTTGCACTCGATGCAAGTGTGAGGGTAAATGCTATGATGTGATTATCGATAGTGGAAGCACTAAAAATTTGGTGTCAAAAGAGATGGTGACAAAGTTGAAGCTCAAGAGACAGAAACACCCACATCCATATCGGATTGCCTAGGTGCAGGATGACCACAAGGTCATGGTCAATGAACAGTGTCTGGTAAAGTTCAAGATCGATGGGTACCAAGATGAGGTACTATGTGATATCATCCCTATGGATGCATGTCATATGTTATTGGGTAGACCATGGTAGTTTGACAGATGTGCTATACACGATGGTCATGCAAATACCTATTCCCTGACAAAGGATGGAGTGCGACATAAGCTAAAGCCATTGAAGGAGACCGAAGAAAAGGTATGTGGTAATGCAAGAATAACATTTGTTGATGGAAGAAAATTCCTAGATGGTATGAAACATGAGCATGTGTGTTTTGCTTTAATTCCAAAAGTTGGTAAAGAAGAAGTAGAGGATGTACTTGTAGAGGTTGCAGATTTGTTGAATGAGTTTCAGGATATTGTATCTGATAATGTACCTGATGGATTACCACCGATAAGGAAGATCAGTCATCAGATGGATTTGATTCCAGGAACCAATTTTCCAAATAAGGTAGCACATAGAATGACACCAGCAGAAAGTGAAGAGTTGAACAAACAAGTACATGAGTTATTGCAAAAGGGGCTGATTCAAGAGAGTTTGAGTCCCTGTGCTATACCAGTGGTATTAGCACCAAAGAAGAATGGAGAGTGGAGGATGTGTACATATTCCAGAGCAATAAACAAGATCACAATCAAGTATAGGTTTCTATTGCCATGAATGGATGATATTATGGATTGTTTGAGTGGAGCTGTGTATTTTTCAAAGATAGATCTGAAGAGTGGATATCACTAGATTCAGATCAGAGAAGGAGATGAATGGAAGACTACCTTCAAGACAAAGGAAGGACTATATGAGTGGTTAGTCATGCCTTTTGGGCTAACCAATGCACCGAGCACTTTCATGCGGCTCATGAACGAGGTTCTGAAATAATTTCTGGGTAAGTTTGTCATTGTTTACCTAGATGATATTTTGATTTTTAGAAAGACATTAGAGGAACATATGATGCATATTTGTATGGTGTTTGAAAAATTGAGAGATGAGAAATTATTGATTAATTTGAAGAAGTGCAGTTTTGTGAAGAAAGAGTTAGTGTATTTGGGATTTGTAGTTTTAGCAGAAGGTCTAAAAATGGACCGAGAGAAGGTACAGGCTATCCTTGAATGGCCTACTCTAAAGAGTGCTACTGAAGTAAGATCTTTTCATGGTTTGGCTAACTTTTACAGAAAGTTTATCAAAAATTTTAGCAATATTTGTGGACCCTTGACTGAAACAATGAGAGGGGATAGAAAAGGGTTTAAGTGGACTAATGGGGTAGAAAAGAGTTTTCAATTGTTGAAACAAAAAGTTACAGAACAACCTATTTTAGCACTTCCAAATTTTAATAAGGTGTTTCAAGTAGATTGTGATGCTAGTGGTATTGCAATAGGAGCTGTTATGAGCCAAGAAGGTAAACCTGTTGCTTATTTCAGTGAGAAGTTAAATGATGCCAAGAGAAAATATTTTGTCTATGATCAAAAATTTTATGCTATAGTTCAGGCATTAAAGAAGTGGAGACATTATCTGCTTCCTAAGGAGTTTGTTTTGTATACTGATCATCAAGCTTTGCAATAGTTGAATAGTCAAGGAAAGTTGAATCAGAGGCATTTGAAATGGGTTGAGTTTTTGCAGAGTTATACATTTGTTTTGAAACATAGAAGTGGAAAGTCTAACAGGGTTGCAGATGCTCTTAGTAGAAGGCAACTATTGCTGACAGAGATGCAGATTGAGGTGGTTGGGTTCAAGAAAATCAAAAATTTGTATCCAGAGGATCCTAATTTTGGTGAAGCTTGGAAAGCTTGTATAGAACCTATTACTCTAGACAGGATGAAATGGTTGGATTTCATCATCCAAGATGATATGCTATTCAGAGGGAGTCAGTTGTGTATTCCACGAAGTTCTATGAGGGAGAATCTCATCACAAAGAAGCATAGTGGAGGATTGGCGGGATATTTTGGTCGTGATAAAACCCTTGCTTTGGTTAGTGAAAATTATTATTGGCCACAATTGTAGCAAGATGTGAAGAATTTTGTACAGAGTTGCAGAGTATGTCAGATGGCGAAAGGAGTGAAGTAGAATATAGGGTTGTATCAGCCATTGCCTATACCAGAGAAGCCTTGGGAGGATATTAGTATGGACTTTATTCTTGGTTTACCGAGGACACAACGGGGACATGATTCCATTTTAGTGGTGGTTGACAGATTTTAGAAGATGGCACATTTCATTCCCTACAAGAAGACTAATGATGCTGTTCATGTAGCATAATTGTTTTTCAGAGAAGTGGTGAGACTACATGGTTTGCCAAAGACCATAGTTTCAGATCGAGATACTAAGTTTGTTGGATATTTTTGGCAGACATTGTGGAAGAAGTTGAAGACAGATTTGAAGTTCAGTTCATCACATCATCCACAGACTGATGGACAGACAAAGGTGGTGAATAGAAGTTTGGGAAATCTGCTGAGATGTTTAGTTGGAGATAAGCCAACAGGATGGGATTTGATTTTACCATAGGCAAAATTTGCATACAATAATTCTGTCAATAGGAGCACTGGTAAATCACCATTCTAGATTGTATATGGAAGTAGTCCAAGAAATACATCTAAATTGAGAAAGATAGATAAAGGAGAAATAAGTAGTGCTGAAGCTGAGGATTTTGTAGAACACTTGAAGAACATCCATGAGGAGGTGAGGAAGCATATTACCAAGATGAATGTGCAGTATAAGGCTAAGGTAGATGAGAAAAGGAGGCATAAGAAATTTTAGGTTGGCGATGAAGTCATGGTTCATTTGCGGAAGGAGCGATTTTTGGTTGGTACATATAACAAGTTAAAAATGAAGAAGTTTGGACCATGTAAGATATTGAAGAAGCATGATTCAGGAAATGCATATGAGGTAGAATTGCCTAGTGAGCTAAATATTTCACCAGTGTTTAACATTTCAGATTTGACAAAGTATCATGAAGGAGGTGTTGAAGATGAGGTTGCAGCAGCACAGTGGATTATTTCAGCAACCAGTTTAGATATCAAGGAGATTGAAGACATACTGGATAGTCGTGTTGGTAGAAGCACAAGGAACAGGACATATGAAGAGTATTTGGTCAAATGGAAAGGATGACCTATTGAAGATTCATCATGGCTAACAAAGGAGGAGGTTAACCATCTTGGTTTTCCTCTGCACACCTGAGTCATGATAGGGTCACTTCTCAAATTACCCTGGGTGTCTGATGCAGGAGCATCCTGGGTGTAAGAGCAATCTTGCATCACCCAAAAATATTTCTATTTTTGTATTCAATAAGGGCTATCTTGTGCAGAGTTGCTATTTATGGAAACTTGCTATTTTTAGTAAGTTGGTCTTACGATCTTGGAATGTTCTAATTTTACATGTGGAGGTTCATCTCAGTCATATCAGCCTGCCAGCAAAGTTTCATGGCTAGATCAGGTCTAGTTTTGAAGATATTGAAGATTTTCGGTATTGGCAGCAGGGTACAAAAACTTTAAACTCAATTTTGAAGGCTTTAGAGGCCCCAGATGAGGTTGAAAATTTGGGTGACGGGTGCTTTGAATGGGTCAAGCCTGTAGAGTGCTTCGTGGCATTTCCAGAATGGGGTTATAATAGCCAATCAAGTCAATGGGTGATGACTTCTGGTCTTCGGAAGTTGGGTCACCTGAAATGGCAGAAAATAATTTTTCTTCAAAATTTCTGTTTGGGTTTCAAAACTCATTTTGAACTGACTTTGATGTAATAAATTGTAAAATAAAATAATTCTAAGTTTGGTCGGCCCTAAGGGATAAATTTCTAGAACCTTCTCGGGCGGTGGAAATTGCATATATAAAGAAGGCCCATAGTGTTGTCTAGGGCAGTTTTGGGTAGTAGATCTGGGTATTGATTCGAGGCTTTTTCCTACAGAATATTGTAAGGGAATGCCCATGTGGCTTTGCATATTGTAATTCTGAATGTTTGTAATTCTACATTTGTGGAGATAATAAGAAGCCAATTTTCTGTTCTTGCATATTATTGTTGTTGTTTCTCTATTTCTGTTAAGTGTTTGTGGTATTAAGGGGAGCACCCTTCATCAATTGGTTTTTGTTTCTATCAAAGAAGAGGATCCTATCTATGAAGAAAAAGCCTTAGTTTCTCATATTGATAGGAAAACTGATTGGATAATTGATAGTGGATGTTCACATCATATGACTGGTGACAAAGATGGATTCATTCAGCTAAATAATTTTGATGGTGGTGTTGTAAGATTTGGTGACAATATGATGCAAGGCAGGGGTGAACAGGGGCCAAACTATGGCACACCCTAATGATCCAGCCTGCTCAACAACATGCAGAAGCAAAACAACAACAAAGTGAGAGAGAATGCCAAATCTTTCCCATATTTTCATCAAATAGAACCATACATGTTGGGCTATAAGGCCTTCCCAGTTACGACCTGATATTACAATGAAATACAGAAGTTCTCCAACATGTGAGGATCTATCAAAAATCTTCTAGCAAACTGAGTCGGCCTTCATATCCATAATCAATGAAAGGAATGGTTAGATCTAGGACCAAATGCTTCCCAATGATATATTCCAACATTAAATCCATGACCCAATATAAATGCACAAGTCAGCCTCAAAAAAAACTTAAATAAACTACTCGGTAAGGAAGGATGACTGAGCAACAGACAAGCATCACGAGTGGCAGTGAGACAACCAACCGCCCAGGAGATAACCGACCAACTATCGACCAACTCAGTCAAAGAAGGAACCAAGCAACATAGACAAACTTCAAATTATTTTTGGTGACACGGGATTACCAAGGACCTGAGACGCTCCTACATCAGACACCTAGGGTTATTTTGAAATGATTCTTTGAATCATTTGGTAGGTATGGTCCAAGATGCATCCAACATATATTGTAAAATCCATGAACTGTCTTCCATCAGTCTATTAATCCACTTTACCAAATATTCCATATACTATTTTCCTCTTGTACTCTTGCCAACTCTTTGATTCAAAATCATCTCAATCTCTTCATTATGCTTCTTAGGATATTCTGTTGATACTGTCATTTCTTCATCAGGTTCATGATACTCATACAAATCAGCAATGTTGAAAATAGGTGATATGTCCATGTCATCAGGTAACTCAATCTCATATGCATTTCCACTGTCAAATTTCCTCAAAATTTTGCAAGGTCCAAACTTCTTCATCTTCATCTTTCCATATATTCCAACAGGAAACCAACCTTTCTTCAAATGAACCAACACTTCATCACCAACATCAAAATTTTTATGTCTCCTTGATCTATCAGCTCTATCTTTGTATTTCTGATTACTATCTTCAAGCTTCAACTTCACATCTTCATGCAATGTTTTCATGTACTCAACAAACTTTACTCCTTCAACACTTCTCTTACTTTCATCAACAATGTCTCTCAAATCAGATATACCTCTCAGTTGTATGCCATTCATAATCTCAAATGGTGCTTTTCCAATACTCCTATTCACTGAATTATTGTATGCAAACTCTTCTTGTGCCAACATAGAATCCCAATGAATTGGTGTGTCTCCAACTAAACATCTCAAAAGATTTCCCAAACTTCTGTTCACAACTTCAATCTGTCCATCGGTTTGTGGGTGAAATGTAGAATTATATTTCAACTCAGTGCCAAATTTCTTTCAAAGGGTCTTCCAAAAGTATCCAACAAACTTACTATCTCGGTCAAAGATAATACTCCTCGGTAATCCATGCAATCTGACAATTTCCTTAAAGAAAAGATCTGCTACATGTACTGCATCTGATGTCCTTCTACAAGGTATAAAATGATCCATCTTAGAAAATCTATACACTATAAAAAATATAGATGCTTGGCCAAATAATAATATCAGAAATCCAAAGCAATGGACTGCCTATTTTAGGATTGGACACCCCAAATGATTTCTAAATGGATTATTTGGTCTCATTTAATTATTGACTAGGGACGTAAACTTGGAATGGCATTTGCAAACTATATGCTTCAAACCTTCTCATTCTAAGACTATCTATGGAATTCAAATGCTTATGCTTCAGGAAAACTATGCTAAAACTTATGAATAAATTTATTCTAACAAAGAAAGGAATTGTGGCTGGGAATTACTCTAATTGACTATGCTATAGGAACAGGCTACTAATTCTATTATCAGTAGCTGTAGGAACAATAGAGTTCTAACTAATTAGAATTAAATAGGAAAATGAACTCTACACAAATAGGAAATACAATCAAGATGAAAGATATAAGCTTGAGCTGAACATTCTATTCATCCATAACAAAATGATTACACTTAACCAAAAATAGTATGCAAAAGTTCTATTATAAAAACCAGTTTATTCAACTAACTCCTAAAGAGTCACAATAGTCGATTATTTAAAGGAAAGCTACAACTATCCCCTAAATCTATGATCACTTCATAAATGAGGATCAGTTACAACTCATAAAGTTTCAAAACAAAAACATCATTGACCATGAATAATTTCCATAAATATAGCACATTAAGGAAACTAAATATGCGCGTTGCATGTAACAGAAAATATCAATTGACTTTCTTTTCTTGCGAAGATTCTGCAATCCACGGTTGGCTTTGATTACTCCAGCGCCACTATGTTGGTCTTGAATGTCCACAGTCAACACCCACAAAATAATTAATGCACACACATCCAACCATATACATGTATATCCACATCGTTAATATTAGGAAAAGGTGTAAGTCCTAATTAACACTCTTGCAAGTCCTATGGCTACAGGAGGCAACTACCCAAAACATAGCTTAGGCAAGGAAACATTCATTAACATGTATAGCTACTGCATTTACCATTCCTATCCATGAATTCAAACAAATATTATGCCTTTAAAGTATCCATATTTCCATCTTATGTTCACACATATATATAGCATATACATAAAATCCATAAGTTCATATGCTTAAAAACCATAAATTCATGTCTATGTGCAATCAAATGTTTTGAAAAGAGGATAAAAAGTACTGAGAAAGATGGCTATTTAGAAGCCCATCATTCCCTCCAACTGAACTATTGATGGTCCCCAGCAACCATGAAATTCCGAATCCTAGAACAGACCCTCAAGTCACTAGTTGTTCTTTGCCTAGACTCATCATGAACATAGTCAAAGTATGCATGAGTTTCTTTGAGTCTTTCCCATCACTGGACTAGAATGGCCATATCATAACCCACTACACTATCATTCATCACTAGCAATGGCTGTAGGAAGAGTGGAGGCTAAAACCTTAATGGAAACTAGTAATTAAGGAGTGTCCTTCCCAACATAATGTACCATGGAACTCTTCTTGTAGCAAGGGTTAAATTTTGTGGTGAGTGAGGTTCCTTTGACTTTAGATCATGTGACATCCTTATCCATCTCTACTTGGAGGCACTGATTTTTGTGGAAATATCACGTGAGGAATGCTGGTCCCAATCTGCAAAAGATTGTTCTTGCACTGGATATATTTTATTAGCTCCACTTGAGTTTGTTGTGATAGAAAGCCAATCTAAATATGTTTGCCTGGAATACTGAACTTCAGGTCTCATCATCAAAGGAGCTATCATCTCATATGGTGCAGCCTGATGTTCCCTACTTATCTCGTTCTGCATCCAAGACATAACCACTCTTAACTACACATCCCCTACATAGAGGAGTGAATTCCACTCTGTATCATCAAGGACTGCTAGGTTATGCAAGTACAATTCACACAACAAGTTTTTTAGAGTCATTGGAGAAGACTGAAAGACAAACTAAAATTCATGGGGAGTTGATATAGAAGGATTGAGTCCTTCCATAATTCTTGTTAATTTGAAATTAACAAGTTGTTCTTTAAGGAATAATGCATACACCAGAGATGGTGATCTGCATTCCATTAGCTCTAGAATTAATCTTGTAATTTGATCAATCCTCTGTTTCAACACCTCAATCTGATCTAATTTTTGATCTAACTGAGAACCCTTCTCACTAATGACTTGTTTCAATTTTTCCTTTTCTAATTCCCATAGTGTCCTCTCCCATAACAATTGTTGGTACAAGTTTATCCCTGCAACCAGGGGTGTAGACAAATCTCGTGGGGGTAAAGGCTCCTGATTAAGTATATCCACCCATCCAGATGGCAAGTGAGGAGTTTTTACTATTTTCTTTGGTGCAGAAGACTCTCCTTTCCATAAAACAATTGTTTTTACTACATTTCTTTCCTCACTAACATTAGCTGCTACCTTAGCCAGTGTTTCTAACCCATCCTAATTACTTTGCTTGGGCACTTCTTAAAAAAAAATTATCCCAAAATTAGGGGTTTCCTTAGAATCCAAACTAACATCTGGCCTGACATAATTATTTAAAAATTCCTCTGTCCTCAGAGTCCTCATCACTATCAATAAGTATGTAGTTAACTCCTTGATTAACTTCTATTTGTGGACTCTGATATTTCAATGTAGTGTCATTGGCTGCAGTTTGATGAAATAATTCCTTAGAAGAGGACTTCTCTAAAGACTCATTCTCTATAGATTTAGAAGACTCTAGGTTAACAATAGGAACATGAAATTTAGCATCCTTTTCAAAAAGCCTTTCACTTCTCCTCCTAGGGGGTATGGATGAGCTTGAAGGACTCTTCAATTTCACTCTATTAGTGGCTACTTCCTCTACAACTGATTTAGGAGGGTTTTCAAAAATTTCTTCCCTAGGGGAATGTAAGGTTTCTTCAACATTGTTAGTATTACCACTAGGTTGCAGCTCCAAAATTTCTTCTTCTGACCCCTTTATTTTACCCTTATCCTTCCTAGATGTAGACCTGGTCCTTATGGATGGTGATGTTTCAAGGATATTGGGAGCTTCTTTACTTTAATTTTTCTTCCTCTGAGAAGTAGAGGCACCAGCACTGAAATTTTTTTTCCTAGGTGACCTAGAAATGGAAGGGGAGGCTTTAGGATCAATTTCAATTCTTTGAACAATTTTGCAAACCCCAAAGGATGTTTTATCTCTCCACCCAACACCATGACCTCTAGGGCTGACCACTCTAGGTTCAACCTCATTCATTTGCAAGAATTCTTCCCATGTCCCAACCATTTGTCTATTTAATTCTCTTTCTACAATTATTTTTATCAAGAAACGATGTGAAATAGACTGGTTGCTTCCTAACTGGACTAATAAAGTTTGTGTTTTCACAATGTTAAATAGGAAGCTAGGAAGATTTACCGGTCTTCTGTCATGCCGAAGATGACTGAGAATTTTGAAATGTAGAGCATGCAAATACTTGTAGCGTCCCTCGTAAGTGAAGTACTAGATAACAAATGTAGCTGGTTGAATGAATTCTAGAGGCCAAGATAATTTCCAAGTACCTTGCTTCATTTCAAAATTTAACTGGGGATCACTATGCAAAGTGAACTAGGCCCTCGCCGAATGCAAGTCGAAGTCTTTTACCCATTGCTCACCTTCTTGCAGTAAACCAGTCACTTTAGCTACTATATCCTCTGTAAACTCAATATTTAAGCCCTTGACCTCTGCAAATCCATCCTTCAGGGTGGATAAAAACTGTAGAGTGACTTCTTCATCAAACCCTTTAAGACTTAAGCAATAATCCAACCATCCTCTTCTTCTAAACATTTCACAACTAGACGCATCATTTAACAAAACCCTGTGATCCACTAGCTCATGTCATTGAAGGTCACCCCCCATTGCTACGCTTAAAGAATTTTGAATTTCTCAGAACTTACTATTTCCATAGAGCTCAACAATGGTAAATCATAGACCTCAATTTATTATGAAACAAAATGTTTGCAGAAGAAAAGGTAGCATACCAACTGCAACTTGCTTCATAGAATTAAAGATTTTTGCACGAAATCTAATGATATATTTCTTGCATAACATCTCATAATAGCTCATGTGTGCCAAGGCTACCACCCCGAACATGTCATGACATATCATTAGAAATTAAGTTTAGCTTTTAGTATCTTTAATTTGCTTCAAATGTGATGACACAATCACAGAAGGATAGATCAGCAAGTCATGATGCATACATCTCATAAAGACAAGAAACTTCAATTTTACATGTTAATTTGAAAATTTGAAAATAGAATAGTCCCCCCCCACCTAAGTAATGGCATGGTTCCCACCAAGCTAGGTTATGCAAGAGTACAAAATTAGAATGACACAAAATCCTAAAAATTAATGAATAAAAATAATATATGTACGAGTATATGTGGCACAAACTTGGAAGCACTGCAGGAAGAGTTGTCTAAAAAACTACATCTGCATAAATGAAGTGATGGGATGGGGTGGATGGGTGGAAGAGAGAAAAGGTGAAATGAAAATTATTATGGAGAAATAATTCCATGCAATGTGAAATGTTTATTATGGGGTTCTTGAATGAAATCAATAATCGACAGAACTCTGGGCAGAAGACCGAGATTTTTTAGCTATAGGATCGACTGCTTCAGCTATGCTTTGGAACTGCTTCAGGAACTCATCATGACTGATAGGTTTGTTGTAAAGTTTTAGGTGATTCCCATTGACAAGTAACTTAAATCTGATAGGATCAATGGTTGAAAGTTGGATGACTCCATTGTCAAATACTGATATTATCTCGTAAGGCCTGAGCCATCTGGTTTACAATTTCCCAGGTGTGTGCTGGTATCTTGAATCATACAATAGTGCCCAATCACCCATAGAATTTTTTTATTATCATGGATGAACTTGTCATGCCATTTTTTCCTTTGCTATTGTATCAACTCTGTATTATGGAGAGCAGACTTCCTATATTCATCCAATCCATTTAATTGTAGTAACTGGTCCTCTTGTGCTTTGGTGAGATCAATGTCCAAATCCAAGGTTGTGTGGAGTGTTTTATGCTGGAACTCAATTGGCATGGAGGCTGATTTCCCATACAACAACTCAAAAGGAGTAAACCCTGTGGTGGTTTTCTGTGTTGTGCGGTAGGCCCATATGGCTTCAAGAAGGCATGTAGCCCAGTCCTTTTTGTGAATAGCTACTGTCTTTGTCAAAATAGATTCTATCTCCCAGTTTGTTATTTCAGCCTGACCATTGGCCTAAGGATGATAGGGTGAATATTTCCCATGGTGCACCATATACTCTTGCATCAACTCTATGATAAGATTAGATGTGAACTATGCTCCTTGATCTATGACAATTTCCCTTGGTACTCCAAACTGGTGAATATGCATTCGTAGAGGAACTCAGCAACTTTGTGATCTCTACCATGCCTCATAGCTTTGGCTTCAACCCATTTTGTTGCATATTCAATACATACTAAGATGTAGGACTTCCCATGAGAAGAGGGTTCAATGGGTCCAACGAAGTTAATACCCCACTTGTCAAAGGGTGTGATAACTACCTGAGGCTGCATGGGCATTTCATTAGACTTTGTGGGATGCCCCATATGCTGGCACCTATCATAGTGTCAGATATGCTTTGCTGCATCTTTATGCAAAGTAGGCCACCAGTATCTGGTTGTCAAAATTTTATAGGTTGTCCACTTTTCTACAAAATGTCCACTGCATGGTTCATCATGACATGCTCAGAGAATTTCATAAGTTTCATCCTCACGAACACATTGCCTAGTGACCTAGTCTGGTCCTGTATAGAACATGAAGCCTGAGATCCAAGAGAAGTTAAAACTCTTCTCAACCAACAAATGACACTATTTAGGAGAGAAGTGAGGTGACATTCTGTCTACAACAAGGTAGTTGGCTAAGTCTG
The DNA here is from genome assembly GCA_027943335.1 of Chamaecyparis obtusa. Taxonomy (NCBI): domain Eukaryota; kingdom Viridiplantae; phylum Streptophyta; class Pinopsida; order Cupressales; family Cupressaceae; genus Chamaecyparis; species Chamaecyparis obtusa. The sequence goes on from BSBK01005699.1 coordinate 642,353, forward strand.
CATACCATAGATTAAAAGAATCAATATAAAATAAGTGCTCATTAGGGAATTTGTCATCAATTGTTGCAGGATCATCTGGCACTTGCAATCTTGACAAGAAATCAGCCACTACATTAGCCTTGCCTAGTTTGTCTATTATCTTCACATCAAATTCCTACATGAGGAGTAACCAGCATGCTAATCTACCACTAATGGCAAGTTTATTCATTAAGTACTTAATAGCTGAATGATCAGTATAAACAAATACTTCATAACTTGTGATGTAGTGCCTAAATTTGTTTAGTGGATAGACAACTGCTAACAACTCTTTTTCAGTAACAATATAATTTAATTTTTCTCCTTGCAAATGTTTACTAATATAGTAAATTGCATGTTCAACAGTACCTTCCTTCTATCCAAAGATTGCTCCAATGGCATAGTTAGATGCATCTGTGTGGATGTGGAATGGAAGCTTCCAATCAGGTCCTTTGAGAATAGGTGTTGTTAAAATAGCTTTCAATTTCTAGAATGATTCTTCACATTCCTTTGTCCATTCAAATTCAGCTTCTTTCTTCAACAAGTTGTATAAAGGTGTTGCAAGTTGACTAAAATCATTTATGAATCTCCTGTAGTAACCAGCATGGCCAAGGAAACTCCTGAAATCCTTTTTCTTAACCGGTGTGGGAAGTGTATTGATAACTGCAATTTTTGTGGGGTCAACTTGAATTCCAAAAGATCAGAGGTAGTTCCCCAGGACAACTCCCTCCTCCATCATCATATAACACTTCTCACTATTAAGAGAGAGGTTGTAATCTTGACATCTCTTAAGAACCTTCTCCAAGTTAGCTTGTGCTTCTTCAAATGTGGTTCCATGAGTGGTGAAGTCATCCATATAAATTTCAACATAGTCAGTAGCAATGTCAGAGAAAATACCCAGCACTACTCTCTGGAAAGTAGCAGGTACATTGCACATCCCAAATGGCAAGACTGAATAAGAAAATGTTCCCCAGGGATAGGTAAACATTGTCTTATCCTGGTCTTTAGGTGATATTTGTATCTGGTTATACCCACTAAAGCCATCTAAAAATGAAAAGTACCTATTCCCAGAAATATTATCAAGCACTTGGTCGATGAAAGGTAGTGGAAAGTGATCCTTCTTAGTGGCTTTATTCAGCTCCCTATAGTCCACACAAACTCTCCACTTTCCCCCTTTCTTTGGAACTATTACTAGAGGAGAAACCCACTGGCTGTCAGAAATAGGATAAATGAAACCGGCACTAAGAAGCTTCTGCAACTTGGTTTTCACTATGTCTCTCAAAGCAGGATTAATTCTCCTTTGGGCTTGCCTCACTGACTTGTACTCAGGGCTTATATAGATTCTATGAGTGCAAAGTTTAGGATCTAACACTTTCATATTAGTGTAATCCCATGTAAAGGCTTGCTGAATGTCTTGTAAAAGCTTGAGAAGACTAGACATCTGAGATTTAGTGAGGTTCTTATTAACATTCAACTCCTTTCCTAAAGCAATTTCAACTCTTTTGACTTTTTCTAGCATTTGGACTTCTGCTATGGATGGAGACTTTATCTCAAGGGATAGCAAGGTGTAGAGATAATCAAGTGTTGCAGGAAGCTAAGATGTGGTTTGCTTGGGTATTATTGTTTGAAGGGAACAATTAGGATCATCACAAGATGATTCTTCAGAAGCATACTGATTGGTAAGGATTGCTGCTAGTATATCATGTTCTTCTTGTGATACCATGAATGAATTTCTCTCAATGACCATCAGTTTCTACACAGAGATTGCTTCAAGGGCAGCATCGCCTAAGTCTAGCTAGACAACCTAATCAATTTCACTTTGGGGTTTTGCTGGAGAATATAGAGTTAACTTCTTGGTATTTATCCCATCTGATATGGTCATTTTTCCTTAGCGGCATGCAATGCAAGCATCGGTTGTGGCTAGCCAAGGCCATCCTAGGATTAATGGGTATCCTCCTAAGGTGGCTTTGGGTGACAGGACTATGGAATCCAAAGGGTAATCTAAAGAATCCAATGTGACAACAATATCTTTGACCATACCATCTGGCTTGACAGTGGAATTATCAACTAATTACAATATTGTAGGGGTATCTCGCAAACTAATGATACTAAGTTTTAGTATAACTTCCCTAGTCATGACATTGATTGATGCTCCTAAATCAACTAGGACATTCTGAATTTGGCTACCATTAATATATATAGTGACCACTAGACTTCCTGGGTTGGAATAATTAGCCATTACCACTTTTCTTAATATAAGATCAGAGAGCTCGCCTAAGACATGGACAGTATCAGGGTCTTTCTTCTTTCTTCCAAGCTATTTGATACAGGCTTCCTTGATTGCCTTGGTATAGACTGAAATTTCTTTAAGGGCATCTAACAAGGGAATTTGCATTGTCATTTGCTTGAGCTAATCAATCAAATCAGTTGCTAAAGGATTTTCTTTTGGAGGAACTACCTGAGACAATCTTTGTGGATAAAGAGGATTTTTAGGTACTGGTGTAGTTTGAACAATGGGTGAAACATCAATAGGCTGGTTTATGGGTAAGTCCTCAACATCAGCAACTTCAATTATTAATGGCTCCTTGAGTGTAGGCAGTGTAGTTCCTGATTTAAGATGTATATCATTTACTTGTAAAGAATAAGCTTGCTGCTTTTTATTAGGATTTGGAGTTGGCTGAGTAGGAAGTTGAGTTGGCTTTTGCGGGTTGCTATTGGATGTAGGAGGTGGAGGCATTATTTCTTTCTACTGACTAGACTAATTGGGTCCCCACTGAGGTTGTGGTTTCTAGTTACCATGAGGTGGCCATTGGCTATTTTGTTGTGGTTTTTGATAGGAGTTATATTATTGTTGATATGGATTAAATGGTGGTTGTTGCTGATAGGCTTGGTTATAGTGCGATTGTTGGTTGGACTAGTTATAATTCTAATTATGACCTTGAGGAGCAAAATTTTGGGGGTTATGGTTATTCCATTGACTACTATTATTATTATAACCAAAATTAATCAGTGGTTCTGGAGACATACTGTTGTGGTCCTGTAATACCCCAAAAATGGGCTATAAGTTCATTAATCTCCTACATCTTCAATTCGAACGAAATCGACATCAAAGTCCTAATCTAAGGCACATCTAAACATCATCGAATCATAATTAATTATCTTAAAATTTTGCATCAGGGAATATTCCTAGCAATATTCCTAATTATCTTAATTATCTTTAATTTTATAATTATTTGGCAATAAATCACATTTATCCTAAAATTTGATTAATTAAATATTTTGCATATTTAATTAATTAGATAATCAAATTTGCCACTTAATTGTTTAATTAAATTTAATTCTATCTATTATTAATTGTATTATTTAATTTTGACAATAAATCAAAATTCCTATCTTTAATTGATTAAATTCTTATTTAATTAATTAAAGCATGTTGTCATTATTTAATAATATAATTTTTAATAAAAGTTTGGTAAAATATTTAATTAACCCATAAATTAATTATTTTACTTTCAAAAATCAGTTGAGTTGAGGATAAATCACTTTATTTATTTATTTAATTCTTAATTATTATGCATATTCAAAAGAAACAGTTAAACTCCAAATCAGAAAATCAATGCAAGTTATTGACTTTTTGGAACTCAACATCCTTTTGGAGTTCAAAAAGCTGATCTAAACTCTAATTTGAGTTAAAAAGCTATTTTTGCATGATTTTGAGAATTAACTATCTTTCATGATCAAATAACTCAAAAATCAATTTGAGTGATTTATGGCTTTTTCATGCACCTCCAAAGCCCTGGATTTCTATAAATTAAAGGCTCAACTCTTCACAAATCATCTCATATTTTGCACAATCACGCTGGAGAATTGGAATTGAAGAATTAAAGCTCTTGCGAATTGACATCTTTGTGAGATCAATCTTATTTTTGCATAAATATTTCATATCATTGTTAGATTAGCATAGCATATCAGTTTTCATATAGATTAAGATTCATATCAAGTTTTCATTCCTTATTGCATCATAAAATATCAAAAATATAGATTAATTGCATTCAATTTCATATCCATCTTTTGCATTCAAATCCTTCATTTAGGTGTCGTCTAGGTCACTGATCTCGATTACAATATGAGAACATTAATCTCGCACCTACAAGAAGGCAGTAAATTGCTTGGTTAGATAGCTTTCAATTTTGCACGATTTTGATTATAGCTAACCTCTAATGTTTTACTGAGTGTTGTGTCTACAGATCAGGTACAATTTTCACACACACAGGTCCCACAACCACGCTCCCTTATTGGGCTTTTCAAGCCTTAGGGGCACCCTTCTACTTTCTATTTGTTTTGCTTGTCTTTGGTTTTTTCCCTTAGTTTTTTTTGTCAGTTTTTGGCCCTTTCAGCCTTATCACCCTTTCACACTTTCAGATGTCCAAAAGTGCAAAAAGCCCGAAGGAGCAAGGAGTCAAATTCCACCCTACTTTTGACTTTTTTCAGCCCTAAAACTTTTTTGGACTTGTCGTAGGTCCGAAGCTTACGAAGTCTAACCCCACGCAGGAGTTGGCCTTTCAGACTTTTGGCCCTTTCAGTGGTCTGACACCCCTGAAGGGCTGAAAGGCTGATCACTTGGGTTGATGACATCAGCCATTGAGATAGCCTATATAAGGAGCGAAGGGGTTTTAAAACCCTCACTTTCGCGCTTGCTCCTCTGCCTCCAGCTAGTTTTCTCGCTGCTCATCACCTTTTCTTCATCTTGGTCTCATCTCCTCACTAGTCATCCTTGAGTTCATCATCTTCTAGGTTTGTGGTCTTTTCCCCCTCTTTTTTTTATATTTTGGGTCTTAGATTAGGGTCTTTACTTTCGACCTATTTGGCCTGTCTTACTTTTGTAAGTTTGTGTCTTTTGAGCCCTTTTAGCCTTGTCCTTAGGTCTAGGTTGTTGGGAGTCAGCCTTTTGGGCCTTGGCGATCATCAAGGTAGTCACCTTGCATCCCCTTGATAAGTTTGTGGTCAAACTCATCATCAGACTTGTTTACAAGTTTGACTAAGAAACCCTAGTTTCAAACCTTCAGGGTCTGAAACTTTCTAATAGCTTGCAAATGAATTCTCCAAGTGGTCACCTTTTGGCATTTGGTGTTGTCACACACCAAAACATTCATACCTCCAAAGTGCCAAAAGTAGACCTTGCCCAAAATACTCAAGTACGCCTTCGACATTTTAGGCCTTATTGCACACCAAAGATGTATCGATCCCCAGATTGCTGAACTCTTCAAGATGCTACTAGAAACCCCCTCCTCGACCTTTTTATCCTTTTCAACCTTGTTGGCCTTGGTGGCCTACGGGGTTCCCTCACCTCTGATTCACCGAAAGAACTGAGAGTTGTCAGTAGTGTCACCTTCAACTTTTTCAGCATTTTTGGCCTTTCGAAGGTGCGACACCTCCGAAGGTCCGAAAGGCTGAAATTACCTCCTATGCCCCCTTTTGAGCTTAAAGTTGGTGATGTACTTTTCTTTTTGAGTTTTATCTTCCCACCATGTTACTAATTCATGTCTTGTCCTGTTTGCAGATATGGCCGAAAAGATACTGGCATCACCAGCAATGAAATATCAATTCAAGGGCTATCACACACCATACAAAGTGACCAACTTGCATGCAGGCATAACAGACACTGATATTGGGAATGTAAGTTAGAATGACTACCTAAAAAAATGCACTCAGTCGATAGGACATTCGAAGGACTACAATTCATTAGTCCACTGCTCTCTGGTGAATGCAGCAGCTCACCTAGTTTCCATCCAATCAGCAGAAATAATCAATACATTGGCCAATAACTACATGCCTAATGAACACAAGGTAAATAACAGTGTTGGTGAAGTGGTCTTAGACCTGAGGCCTGACAAAATTGAGGATTTTTTCCATCTGCCCAAGGGGGTGGACAAGTTCTTTAATTTCAACATCAACAAGGGAATGGAATTCTACAATAAGGACATATAGAGGGCTCACAACATTGTCAATAATGAGAACTTGATGTAGCCATTACCCAAGAACAAACTGGATAAAATTGATATGAGAAGAGGGTATATGAAAGAAGATATCTAGGTGACCATAACAATGATTAGTAGGGTGTACGAGCTGCCTAAGTCCTCTCAACTAGAGCCTTGGATGATCTTCCTAATCCAAAATATTAAAGAAAGACAAGTGAGGTTCGATTGGGCCTCCATTTTAACTAACAATTTGGATGAGCAATCGGTTCGGGTTAAGATAGACCCTCATTTCTACATGACCTCCTATATCATGTACCTATTAGCCACAAGGGCAATTTACCCTAGATTTATCAAAATTGGGGCAATAGGAGAATAGAACACATGGTCGTTCACTCTATACCCTCAACTAGTGAGGAAGGATTTCTACATGCATAATAGCCCAGACTTCAGAGTAGTCAATGATGCCTTCACTTTCACAATCATATGCTCCATTGAGGGAGACTATGCCAAAAGGCTATCTACCAAAGTAGTAGCTAAAGTAAAAGCCATTGGGGCATTCTACATATAATTCCAGACCTTCACTTACATTCAGGTGGAAGGAAGCACCTTGGCACCAAAGAAGCTACCAAGGTACCCTTTTGATAGAGTAGTCCTCTTGGAGATCGCAAGGCAGCTATCCAACACACATGAACACATTAAGCACAAGAAGAAGCATTTTTGGGATTTTACCATTTCCATTGGCCCCCACTACATGCCACATATGAAGGTCTGCAAGTCTTTAACTTGGGAGTGGGATGAATTCCCACTATTAACTTACAACCTGGTGAGGCCTCATTTTGATCCCATTGGTACATACAACCACATAATGGGGAGGCATTATGTTCATGAGCCACATGTAGAAGACCATTGGGCTAATGGTGTTGATGATTATGAAGTAAGGGTTCATGATTACTTTCAAATGAGTCTAGAGCTTGCACAGAGTGCCTTTCTATTGAAGATTCCATAGAAGGTGGTAGATGCTGACTCAGATAAAATTTTGGATTCTATATGTAATACGGACAAGGTGTTCACAAGGGCCATTTTAAATGTAGAAGTGGATCAAGATGAGAATGATAGTATGGATTTCAGAGCTCACCATGTGGTTAAATTGATGAAATCATGGATTCCTCATCCTTTCAAAATGCAGCCAGTTTTGATGAAACAACTCCCAAAGAAACCCTCTTGAGAAAATAAGAAGGGAAAAAAGATTTTGAAACCACAGTTCAAAGAGGCTGCTCCTCTAAAGCTAGAAATTGTATATCAACATGAGTGCCCCACTGCATATGGTCCAACCACGCACTCCAAAAAGGTAAAGACCAGGATGACCAAAAGCATTGCACCGCCAGATATACCTTCATCTAGTAGCCGTGACTCTCCCAACACGGCCATGAAGACAAAGTTCAAAATCATAAGGCCCAAGACGTCCGAAGTAATCAAGGGTCATGTGTACAAGAGAAAGAGAGGCTCAATGCCCATGTTGGTTAGAAATCTCATTTTTTGTTTTTTTCCCTAAAATTATGGATGATCTTGAAAAAATTGCAGTCTTTAGGGTTTGCTAGGTCTAATTGCCTTTGAAAATCATAAAAACCCTAGTTTAGGTCGTCAGCATTCTAATTCTCTGTTTCTTTTTTGGATGACTTAGGTCTCAAATTTCCATGTGTGCTTCTATTTTCCTCTTAGTCGCTGAGTCTCCTTAAGCTTTAGGAATATTCCCATTTGTCTAGCGAATGCCTTTGTCGCCTGATCTCGTGAGCTTTTCAGAATATTCCTTATTATCTAACGACTTAGCATTTCACCTTTAGTCTCCAGATCTCACAATGATAGTCTTGAGATCTAGCGACTGCTATATTTGATTTGTCACTAAGGGACTATATTTGTGTAGTCTCTGAATTGGTTTTTCCTACAGTCGGGAGATCTCTCAATGATTTATTTAAGTGGCCTTTTATTCAGTGATCATGAGTTTTCTCTTTGGTCGCTGAACCTCAAGATGGAGCAGCGGTCTTCCTTGGCGGTTTCCTCTGGATCTCGTAATAATATGACGGTTTATCTTTCCATTCAGTGATTGAGAGTTTTTTTGGTCATGTGATCTCCTGATGTTGATGGCTATCTCTCTGGTGGTTAGTTATTTTGCGACGTAGTTGTCGCCAGATCTCTGAATGTGGCGGTTAGGTGACAAATGATTGCTATATTTAATGAGAACCGTAGATGATTTTTGATCATGTGGATGGTGCTTGATCTCTAGTCTTAACCCAAGGTGAAGAAATGTTCTTGTGACTTGGAGAATGCCTCAGTCATGTGATCTTGGGATTAAACCCTAGTTAAGTAAAAGATTATAAGATTTAGCGGGAAGTCTTTGTCGCCAAGTCTCTAGATGTGCTCGAGGTCAAGTGAGAGTTAATGATGTGGTTAGGACCTAGCGGTTATGATTATTCTCTATGTGGTCATGTGATCTCAAGTTCCTGACAGTTAAGTGGTGAGCTTTCAGCGATTCAGCGACATGGTTTTCTCGAGGTCACGAGATCAGGTGGTTAGTTATAAAATCTTCTCATGACTTAATCTAGACCGCTAGATGAATTGAAGGATGAGATCAACGGTGGTCGCGGGATCTCAAGAAAGAAGTCAAATAGATAAAGTTTTATGAGATTATGAGACTTTAGGTTTGTCACCAGATCTCCAGGTCGGGTGATCACTGAAAGTTTTCAAAGAAAAATATATTGCCGTGACTATAGTTTTTTGACTATAGTCACCAATTCTCAGAATAGAATGAATTAATGTATCACTTTCTTCAGTCGCTAGATCTCTAGATGGCTAGGTTGCCTGATCTCATAATGAAGTTTGAGAAGTCAAAAGTATTCCGTGACTATGAAATTTGATCTTAGTCACCAGATCTCGAAATACCTTTCTAAAGCATCAAATTTGTAAAATGACTATGTGCCTTCTTCTTCAGTCACCAAAATGCGAAATGTTCAAATTTAAAAATTTCTCAGCTATAGCTAGTAATTTGAAACCCTGTGCATGTCGAAGTAATGGCAGAAGTGACCTTTTGTTGGCTGGAGATGTCAGACATGGTGGCACATTCAATGTTGCAGGTTAAGACAACTAGAGGCGGCTCATTTGAGAATTATGAAGCTTATTTGAGAAGTACAGAGCGCTAGGTTTTTTGAGCTTTCCAGACTTGCAGTGTGATCAGCGAATTTGTAGAAGAATTTCTAGAGGTACAGTCAAGATGAGTTAGACGATAGCAAGCAGAGCCTCTACCAGTTGAGGGTCGAAGGAGAAAGTTAAGGAAAGTTTTTCAGATGAATTTCTCACTCTCTTGCTTGGTTCTTCTCATAACAAAAAGGTCAGTGATGATATTTTTGTCAATGACCTAGCTTATTGTAGGGATGCTAAAACTTTAGAGATCACAGGCATGTGCCTGTTTACATATTTCTACAAGAACTGTGATAGTGTTATACCGGTTTCAAACCCTTGGACTTCAGGGTTGGCCAAGTTGATTGTCCTGAAAGTTTTTCTAGATGTAGATTTACTCCTCATGCTCTCCCAGAGGTATGTTCCTCTCTCAAAGACCATCAGAAAAGAGGATGGCTCCCCCCTGGTCACTTTGGATAGGAATTCTTTTATGAATGCATTCGATATTCAATTTCCAATGGCCACAGAAATCAACTTACAAGCCTTGGCAAATAGATATGTTAGAGAGGCTACTTTGGTCTCCAGGGAGATTAAGAATCACATGCCGAAGGAGAATAAAAATTATCTTGCACCTATGGCTAGATCAATTCTGTATGCCTACAAAGACCTAAATTTTTTACATGAAGTACATTGCATATGGGATATGCCAAGTTTTGGGAGTTGATGCAGGTCCTGAGAGGATTACATCTGATATTGTAATGCTAGTGATGGATTCACAAAGCCATATGGTGAGCAAAGGGTATGACTTAATTGGTTATATCATAAACAAGATGCATGAGGGTTTTCTTTCCTTGAAGAATTTCACCTCTGGTTCTCAACCCAGGTTCATGCATTACTCCCTACTGATGCATCTAATTGTGTATCACAATTATGGTCTGATTAATTTGAGTGATCTCAAACCACAAATGATTTGGAATGGACAGCCTAACCTAGTTCAGTTCTGGTTAGGAATCTAGAGCCCTTCATGCCCTAGGTGAGATTTTAGTGCTTTTGAGAATTGGATTGTGTTCCCCATTCTCCGAAGTTTGGGTGTGAATTGCTCAAGATTACCCACCAAGGTCCTACAGCTAGTGAGACCCCAACAATTTATGCATAATTGGACCAAGGGTCACAATTGGGGAGATATTTTCTATGAGACAAGCTATACAATGATTAGGGTTTATGGATGCCCTCAGCCTCCTCATCTTCTTCCATTCTATGTACCACCAAGAGTTTCATTTCTAGAGTTTGTCTGGCAACTCATGTTGATAGAAAGGGAACACTTGGCTTCCCATAGAAAGGGGACTCTCACTCCTCAGCACTTCAGGGTGCATTACACTACAATTGGAAAGGGAGCATTCAGTAAAGTGAATGATTGGTTAGAGAAGTACAGGATGTTTGCAGCACCACATAGGTATGTGGATACAAAAGGTTTCATGGTTGCTGCAAGGAAATACTACATGCCCACCATTCCTTTCAATAAGCTACATGAGGAGTATCCTAAAGAAGATGTGATCAGAAACATCATTGAGGATGATGAGGTGGAGAAAAGAATTAGGCAATTGGATCAGTTACACAGAATTGAGAGGGAGTTTAAAGGAAAATGATTGGTATTTGGAGGTTTCTTTCCCACTTTGCCTTACTTCCAAAGACTTGAGCAGATGATGGCTCAATTTGACACACTTGTTGAATCCATGAGGGATCAAATTGATGATGCTAATTAGGGCAAAAAGGCTCATTCAGAATCAGAGTGTGATGAGGATAGTGATGGTGGCTAGCCCATATATGGTCCACCCACTATGGAACAACCAATGGCCGAAGGGCCTGGGGAGGAGAAAGAAAATGTTGATCTTGCTGAATTGCCTAGTTCTGGGGATACTGCTGAGCCTCAAAAGAAAAAGAAAAAGTTGTAAGCTGGTGAGCCTTCAAAGAGGAGGAAGAAAGATAGAGTGAGTTCCCTCTACATAGGGACTAGCTTTCATCACCATGAAATTAGGAAAGCAGTCAAAGAGGCTAAAAGGCAGGAGAAGTATGCAATAGAGGATGTAGAGTTGCCTCTGGCTTTAGGCCAAGATGAATGATTGATTGAGCAAGATGCTTTCATGAAGGATGAAAATTTTGTGAATTCTGAGGAATTCAAAAGTTTCTTGTTATGGCATAAGTAGCAACAGGTGTTTTCAAGTGTACAAATAATTGAGGAGGGTCAAGTGCTAGATGAGGCATTACAACAATTGAAAGAATATGACCCTGAGGAGGAAAATCTTACTCCAGATGAGGCCAGGGAATTAGTGAGAAAAATTAATATGTTGCTTGTGTTGGGGTGGATTTCATATACTAACTTCATAATAGATCAAATAAAGAGACAAGAGGATGTTACTTTGTCTTCTGAGACCCAAGTAGGGGACATAATAAGAGGATTTGGGTATAGCCCAAAAAGTCAGGCCTTGGCCATGTGGAGTTTGTATCCAAAAGACAAGAAACAACAAATTTTGAATGTAAAAGAATAAATGGAGGGAGATAAAATAGTGTGGTCAATCCACAATACAGGGGACCTAGAAATTTCTTAGGTTTTGACCCAATTTGCAAGATTAAATGAGGATAAAACTAAACAACTGTCAGAGAGATATGGCAACCTCTTAGAGGACTACAGTGCCCTAGTGAAGGATAGGGACTTGCAGATAATAAAATTCATAGCATTAGAGAAGCAGGCAAAGGAACTACAATTGTAAATTATAAATACCCCTATAGTAGCCCCTACACCTCCTGAAAAGCTGGTGGCAATAGAGGCACAAGGAATGACAGATGAGGAGGTGGCAACAGAATTGAAAAAGATCAATGATGAAAAGAATGAGGTAGTATTGCAAGCCCTATTGAGTGTTTTGCAGCACAGGTTCAACACAATCAAGGATAAATTTGACCTAGTTTATAATGCTTATGGAAAATTGCTAGAATTGCAAAAGGGGGTCAACAATTATGTGCAAATTTTGAGTGAGTTTCATACAGTGTGGTTTGTCAGGGCACCACTTTTTGAGAGATTGATTTTTGCTCAATCTATGGGGAGTGACATACCAGAGACAGTTGTAGGAGTTGGTGAGGAGATTGACAAAATTAAAGCCATTCTACCACTTTTCAAGGGTAAGGCAAATTTGATTGAGGCTAAGATAGCCATGCTCAGCTCCTGTACCAATAGATTCATCCCCTCAATTTTAAGTACAGATGGGATAGTGAAGAGCCTTGATAATTGGAGATCGGATGCTGATTGGAGAAGTATAGAGCGCTAGGTTTTCTGAGCTTTCCAGACTTGTAGTGTGATCAGTGAATTTGTAGAAGAATTTCTAGAGCTATAGTTAGGATGAGTCAGACGATAGCAAGCAAAGCCTCTACCAGCCGGGGGTCGAAGGAGAAAGTTAAGGAAATTTTTTCAGATGAATTTCTCACTCTCTTGCCTCATTCTTCTCAGAACAAAAAGGTCAGTGATGATATTTTTTTCGATGACCTAGCTTATTGTAGGGATGCTAAAACTCTAGAGATCACAACCATGTGCATGTTTCCATATTTCTACAAGAACCGTGATAGTGTTATACAAGTTTCAAACCATTGGACTTCAAGGTTGGCCAAGTTGATTGTCCCAAAAGTTTTTCTAGATGTAGATTTACTCCTCATGCTCTCCCAGAGGTATGATCCTCTCTCAAAGACCATCAAAAAAGAGGATGGCTCCCCCTTGGTCACTTTGGATAGGAATTCTTTTATGAATGCATTCGGTATTCAGTTTCCAATGGCCATAGAAATCAACTTACAAGCCTTGGCAAATAGATATGTTAGAGATTGCTCTAGTCTCCAAGAAGATTAAGAATCACATGCCGAAGGAGAATAAAAATTATATTGCACCTATGGCCAGATCAATTTCGTATGCCTACAAAGACCTGAAATTTTACATGAAGTACATTGCATATGGGATATGCCAAGTTATGGGAATTGATGCAGGTCCTGAGAGCATTACATCTGATATTTTAATGCTGGTGATGGATTCACAAAGCCATATGGTGAGAAAAGGGTATAACTTCATTGGTTATATCATAAACAAGATGCATGAGGGTTTGCTTTCCTTGAAGAATTTCACCTCTGGTTCTCAACCCAGGTTCATGCATTACTCCCTACTGATGCATCTAATTGTGTATCACAATTATGGTCTAATTAATTTGAGGGATCTCATACCACAAATGACGTGGAATGGATAGCCTAACCCAGTTTAGTTCTAGTTAGGAATCTAGAGCCCTTCATGCCCTAGGTGAGATTTTAGTGCTTTTGAGAACTGGATTATGTTCCCCATTCTCCAGAGTGTGGGTGTGAATTGCTCAAGATTACCCACCAAGGTCCTATAGCTGGTGAGACCCCAACAATTCATGCATAATTGGACCAAGGGTCACAATTGGGGAGATATTTTCTATGAGACAAGCTATACAATGATTAGGGTTTATGGATGCCCTCAGCCTCCTCATCTTCTTCCATTCTATGTACCACCAAGAGTTGCATTTCTAGAGTTTGTCTGGAAACTCATGTTGATAGAAAGGGAACACTTGGCTTCCCACAGAAAGTGGACTCTCACTCCTCAGCACTTGAGGGTGCATTACATTACAATTGGAAAGGGAGCATTCAGTGAAGTGAATGATTGGTACGAGAAGTATAGGATGTTTGTAGCACAACATAAGTATGTGGATATAGAAGGTTTCATGGCTACTGCAAGGAAATACTACATGCCCACCATTCCTTTCAATAAGCTACATGAGGAGTATCCTAAAGAAGATGTGATCAGAAACATCATTGAGGATGATGAGGTGGAGAAAAGAATTAGGAAATTGGATTGGTTACATAGAATTGAGAGGGAGTTTAAAGGAAAAGGATTGGTATTTGGAGGTTTCTTTCCCACTTTGCCTTACTTCCAAATACTTGAGTAGATGATGGCTCAATTTGACACACTTGTTGAATCCATGAGGGATCAAATTGATGATGCTAATCAGGGCAAAAAGGCCCATTTAGAATTAGAATGTGATGAGGATAGTGATGGTGGCTACCCCATATATAGTCCACTGACTATGGAACAACCAATGGCTGAAGGGCCTGGGGAGGAGAAAGAAAATGTTGATCTTGCTGAATTGCCCAGTTCTAGGGATACTGTTGAGCCTCAAAAGAAAAAGTGAAATTTGTTAGCTAGTGAGCCTTCAAAGAGGAGGAAGAAAGATAGAGTGAGTGCCCTCTACACAGGGACTAGCTTTCATCACCATGAAATTAGGAAAGCAGTCAAAGAGGCTAAAAGGCAGCAGAAGTATGAAACAAAAGATGTAGAGTTGCCTCTGGCTTTAGGCCAAGATGAAAGATTGATTGAGCAAGATGCTTTCATGAAGGATGAAAATTTTGTGAATTCTGAGGAATTCAAAAGTTTCTTGTTATGGCATAAGCAGCAATAGGTGGCTTCAAGTGTACAAATAAATGAGGAGGGTCAAGTGCTAGATGAGGCATTACAATAATTGAAAGAATATGACCCTGAGGAGGAAAATCTTACTCCAGATTAGGCCAGGGAATTAGTGTGAAAAAGTAATATGTTGCTTGTACTGGGGTGGAGTTTGTATACTGACTTCATAATAGATCAAATAAAGAGACAAGAGGATGTTACTTTGTCTTCTGAGACCCAAGTAGGGGACATAATAAGAGGATTTGGGTATAGTCCAAAAAGTCAGGCCTTGGCCATGTGGAGTCTGTATCCAAAAGATAAGAAACAACAAATTTTGAATGTAAAAGAATAAATGGAGGGAGATAAAATAGTGTGGTCAATCCACAATACAAGGGACTTGGAAATTTCTCAGGTTTTGACCCAATTTGCAAGATTAAATGAGGATAAAACTAAACAGCTGTCAGAGAGATATGGCAACCTCTTAGAGGACTACAGTGCCCTAGTGAAGGATAGGGACTTGAAGATAATAAAATTCATAGTATTAGAGAAGCAGGCAGAGGAACTACAATTGAAAATTATAAATACCCCTGTAGTAGCCGGCAATAGAGGCACAAGGTATGACAGATGAGGAGGTGGCAAAAAAATTGAAAAAGATCAATGATGAAAAGAATGAGGCAGTATTGCAAGCCCTATTGAGTGTTTTGCAGCACAGGTTCAACATAATCAAGGATAAATTTGACCTAGTGTATAATGCTTATGGAAAACTGCTAGAATTGCAAAAGGAGGTCAACAATTATGTGTAGATTTTGAGTGAGTTTCATACAATGTGGTCTGTTAGGGCACCACTTTTTGAGAGATTGATTTTTGCTCAATCTATGGGGAGTGACATATCGGAGAGAGTTGTAGGAGTTGGTGAGGAGATTGATAGAATTAAAGCCATTCTACCACTTTTCAAGGGTAAGGCAAATTTGATTGAGGCTAAGATAGCCATGCTCAGCTCCTGTACCAATAGATTCATCCCCTTAATTTTAAGTACAGATGGGACAGTGAAGAGTCTTGATAATTGGAGATTGGATGCTAATCTTCTACTGCCTAGAAAAGAGGCATTTTTAGCTGAGAATAAAAATGTTGATTTGGAGAGCTTCAATAAGGCCTTAGATGAAGCCATCAAAGCAGAGGTTGACCTCACCAAGTTTGTGTCAGATGTCAAGGCATATACAGATGCCAGATGGGAGAGAAAAAAATCCCAACTATAACTTGTCCAAGGTTTTAATTGGTCGTCCAAGGAACAAGTAATTGCATGGGATGAAAAGACAAAGCCCAAAAAGGATAGATCTGCCATAGTTGATTTGGATATTTTGGATGAAGATTGAAAGGGACATCTAACACACCTAACACTTGATCCAAGGAATACAAGTTTGATAAGCTATCATTCAAGAATGGTGTAGGTTAGCCTCAAAATGGCGGTCACCATGTCTCATTGAAATCAAGGAGCTATCATAAATGTTTGTAGTTGAGGGTGTCAATTTTTTAGCAGCCAAAGATGTACTTTGATCTGAGAAAGTTTTGTCCTTTCACCACCTATGGGTTGGTTGTGTATTTTGTTGTATTTTTATGTTTTAATAGGAGTTAGGTTTTCCACCCACCTGAAGCTTGTTGCATTCCCATTAATGAGGGAATTCCAAGGTGGTTGTGAGAAGGGTATAAAGAGGTAAAGGTTCATTTTTGTAAGAGTTAGTAAAAAAGGGGTAGAATAAGAAGAGAGATTAAAAAAGATATAGAAAATAGAACCGGATTGCTTAGGAGCAGATCATCAAGCTTTGTGTTTGGTCTTCTGAGTAATGGAATTGTGAATGTAAGTGGCAAGTTGATTTCAATACAAGTACACCACAACTTCTACCATATATTGTTGTTGTCTCTTTGCTTATTTATTTTACTCTTGTATGTTTTTCATGTTAGGCATTTGAAATATACCAGTTGTAAAGCAACTTGCTTGACTATTTTATGAGCTTCTTTCAAGGAAAGAATTAAATGTGCTTATATTTCATCTTGGAGAGTAAATATATTTGTATGGACCTTTGATGATAACAATATTTGGTTAACAGAATAGTTTGTAAGGCAACCTATTTGAAGTTGTAGTAGTGTGTAAGGCATATTGTTCTGTTTCTATTAGGGTCTACTTGTTGATTTGCATTGTGACTCTATTGCCCTTAGGATTAAGCACTGGTTTGGTATTTGTTCCCCACAAGTTGTATCTTTCATCAATCACAGGGAAGAAGTTGAAACATTCATATTATTTATCAATACCTTTAATCTCATGTTTATTGCACTTGATAGATTGGACTGTGCCCAGGGCATCTAGTTCACATTTCCTGATTTTGTAAAGAGAGAATCATATTAGGTTGTCCCTCCTTAAAAGGAAGAAGGATGAGAATCCTTAAAGCACTGATTATTGCTTCACCTATAGTGACAATTTGTCTAGTTAAAGTTTGCATTAAAGTGATTATAGTCATATGAAAAGTGTTCTATAGGTTTATGCATTAAGAAGACTAGAAGCTGGTCAGTGTCCACTCATAAGAATACTGCAAAGATAGTCATCATTAAAAGGTAATACCTTCTTGAGTCTGTGGAGCTCAAAAATGGAGGAGGATCTTATCCAATCCTCAGCAATTAGGTCTTTCTCTTGTGGGAATCAGACTCAAGAAAAACAAGTTCAAGCATCATTTTATGTCCTACAAGAAAAATCCCTAACAGCCCACACAAATGGATACCCAGGTGGAAGATGATGAAGATGAATTGGATGAAGTTCCCCTCAGTAGGAAGACCCGGTCTGCGGGATTTTTGAAGAAGAGGAGAGTAATGGACAATGATCTTGAGGATGTGGGAGGGGCTACTCAGGATGAGCCAGTAAATCTAGATGCTCTCGGTGATGATGAGTTCAACCTCATGGATTTTGTAGGGTTGCATGGTTTCAAAGAGTCTGAGAAACAAGATCTAATGCAGTTTAAAAGTCTTTTTACTAGCATGGGAGAAGACCTACGACAAAGGCCACGAGGACAAGATGATGTAGAGATGGCCGAGGCCCAGAAGGAAACTGCAGAGCTAGAAAATGACTCTTCTATTTGGGTCACCTCAGAAGAAGAAGTAGCTACATGGGTCCCATTGGATTCATCCATTCCACCTTCACCTCCACCTCGGCATTCAACTCCACCTATAAGAAAGAAGTAGAAGTCATTGGCAAAGAGAAGATGGAAGAATCTCATATAAGATCTGAGGAGCTAGATGACAAGAGAGAATCATAGGAAGAAGAAGAGCCACATATTGAAGAAGAGAAGCAACAAATAGACACTGAGGAACAAATAGTTGATGAGCAACAAACAACTGATGATGAGGAACACACATAGGAAGAGGGTGAAAAAAATATTGAAGATGAACAGGAAACAAAAAAAGAAGAAGAGAGTCAAGAGGAAATAGAAACAAGGTGCCTGACAACTTCTTCCACATTGGCTACTCCCTATAAGCCATTGAATGCATTCTCAAAGCCCACATGGTTCACCAAGGAAATACAACCAAGGGTCAGGGTGTATACAGATGATGAGGCTGACATAACCATGCTAGGGCGTGCCTTCCACCAAATGACACTAGTTTCCTGAGCAAGAACCATGTATTATGTAACACAAGACTAAATGGGTAGGTGGAAAGCATAGGTGGGTGTTCCTACAATGGATGTCAGTGCAAATGAGATCAGTCCAGATGACTATGTGTTGTAGGAGGTGTAATACCCCAAAAATGGGCTATAAGTTCATTAATATCCTGTATCTACATATCAAACGAAATCGACATCAAAGTCCTAACCTAAGGCACATCTAAACATCATCGAATCATAATTGATTATCTTAAATTCTGCATCGGGGAATATTCCTAGTAATATTCCTAATCATCTTAATTATCTTTAATTTAATGATTATTTGGCAATAAATCACATTTATCCTAAGTTTGATTAATTGAATATTTTCATATTTAATTAATTAGATTTAATATTTGCCACTTAAATATTTAATTAAATTTAATTCTATCTATTATTAATTGTATTATTTAATTTTGACAATAGATCAAAATTCCTATCTTTAATTGATTAAATTCTTATTTAATTAATTAAAACATGTCATTATTTAATAATATAATTTTTAATAAAAGTTTGGTAAAATAGTTAATTAACCCATAAATTAATTGTTTTATTTCAAAAATCAGTTGAGTTGAGGATAAATCACTTTATTTATTTATTTAATTCTTAATTATTATGCATATTCAAAAGAAACAGTTAAACTCCAAATCAGAAAATCAATGCAAGTTATTGACTTTTTGGACCTCAACATCCTTTTGGGAGTTCAAAAAGCTTATCTAAACTCTAATTTGAGTTAAAAAGCTATTTTTACATGTTTTTGCATGATTCTGAGAATTAACTATCTTTCATGATCAGATAACTCAAAAATCAAGCTGAGTTTATTTGAGTGATTTATGGCTTTTATCCATGCACCTCCAAAGCCCTAGATTTCTATAAATTAAAGGCTTTAGCTCTTCACAAATCATCTCATATTTTTGCACAATCACGCTGGAGAATTGGAATTGAAGAATCAAAGCTCTTGCGAATCGACATCTTTGTGAGATCAATCTTATTTTTTTTTGCATTCATTTAGATTCATATTTCATATCATTTCTAGATTAGCATGGCATATCAGTTTTCAATAGCATAGATTCATATCAAGTTTTTATCATTCTTATTGCATAGAAAAATCCAAAAAAATAGAATAATTGCATTCAATCTCATATCTAGATCAATTGCATTCAAATCCTTCATTTAGGTGTCGTCTAGGTCACTGATCTCGATAATAATCTGAGAACATTAATCTTGCACCTATTAGAAGGCAGTAAATCGCTTGGTTAGATAGCTTTCAATTTTGCACGATTTTGATTATCACTAACCTCTAATGTTTTACTGAGTGTTGTGTCTACAGATCAGGTACAATTTTCACACACACATTTCTGGCGCCCACCGTGGGGCAACCCACCTTTGCATGCTGGTTTTGATTTTTTTGGGAGCTAAAACCCCAAAGTTTCAAAGATTTAATTTTATCTCCCAAACAGCTTAGAATTTTGGTCTGAAATATTTTTTTCAAGTTGGTGACATGTCATGGAAGCTATAGTAAAAAATTTAGAATTTTCTGAGATATTTTGAATTTTTAATAATTTTTTCTTGAAATTCCAAAAAAATTAATATCTAATGCAAATCAGCATATTTTAAAAAAAAATTTATATTTTCGGAAAGCTCTTTAAATTCTACAGGGGGTCCATTCTTTGTGTTTTAAATTTGGACATGATATCATAGCTCAAATAGTCAATTTACAAAAACTGGTATGTTTTGATAAAATGGGTCTCTAGGGCACAAATGAAGAGATTTTTCTAAAATTTTTGCATTTTTGGAAATCTCTCTATTTTTTAGTAGGGGTCTCTATTCTGAATTTCTATTTTTGTGGCCAAAATCATATCAAAAAAATTAGATCTTGTTGACTAGGTCAAATGCAGCAAAAAAAATAAAGTTTTGTGATGGGTATGCACTTATTTTTTTACATGGTTCAATGAATGATATGAGTTGTCATTTGGGTTGATTGCTGGTTATTATTACTAATAATAATTGATTTTTAGAGCTAACCCTATGGTTTTCATAAGTTGAATATATTTTGCATATCTTGTTTGCTTGTTGGCTTGTTGGAGAGTTCATCACTTGCTTGCATGGAAAAGCTCAACAAAAATTGCTAAAAATCAAGTAAAATCTACTAAGCACGTTGCAAGGATCCCAGGTATTCTCCTTCATCTAATAATATTTTAATTTGGGACTTAAAATAAATCTCTTATGTGTCAAGCTTGTGTGCATCTTTTCATGCTTTTGATCTATTTCTACACACTTGCATAATTGATACTAGGTTGTGAACTCTTAAGGATTCATTAAGTAGTCTTAGAATACTTTTGATTGATCTTGATTGCTATCTTGGGTTATTGGACTCGCTAATCTGCCGGCCCCTCATTTCCGCCCCGTGGTTGCAATCTCAGCGCCATAAAGGGGAGGGGTCAACAGGACAGAAGCGTTAAATGTTCCACTTGGCAACCCTTTTGTGCTTTTAGGAACTCACTTGTTTTCTAAGTTGGGGACTCATTTTCAGCTTGTGTGAGGTGTTAAGTGTTCCACCTTGTGGACTCATCTCATATTCGCTTTAAGCATTAAGTGTTCCTCTTTCTACTTTTTGGGTACTTTTGGTAGATTTACTTTCGGGAATATATCTGTGCTCACATAGTAATTAGGCCCTATGAACACTATAAGTGATTCTTGAGAGATTGGATTCCTAGCGAAATCCTTCTTGACGACAGAATCCTTGTAGGTAGGGAGGATACTTAGTGCGTTTCACATTCAACTTGGTTAGTGCATCCTCTCTTATTGATCGACACATTCTCTCTCCAGAGAGGTTGATAGATCACGTAGGGTTGATATCATGAGCTTTGGTGAATCAAAATTGGTTAGTGTGTCTTCTCTTATTGATTGATACATTCTCTCCCCAGAGAGGTTGATAGATCACATGGAGTTGATATCACAGACCTTGGTGGAACAAAACTTTGTCTTAGCGTGTCGGATTAATCTGCTTGCTTTGTTTGGGTTAAAAGTGAAGAGGTGTCAAAACCTTGAATCTGGAGCCAAGTCCCCTTGTGGTATAAATCTGTGAGTCATCTTTAGAGAGGGTTAACCATAGCGGACAATCCCTTCACAGGGAAAACTACGTTGATGGAACCTCAAGCGGTCATAGCCATTTTCATCATGGTAGTGACAGCTGCTATATAAATGTCCTTGTGGAAGAAATCTCCATGGGTATGGTTCATTGTTGGGTTGTCAGATCTCCCTAGCAGCTCTTGAAGATTAAGTTCTCGGACTGTGTCAAAACCCTGGTGCACCAGGATTGGAGTTCACCCCTTTGAATCATAAAAGTTGCAGAGTCAAACGATTACTAAAAACCCTAGAGAGGCCAATTTTTCACTTTCAAGTATATGTGCGTTATTGCAAAACTTTTTCAGAACATACACAATTAGTACTCTCAGGGATTAGCACAATTTGGTCACTTGATTGTTCATGTGCAAGGTTACTTTTGCCCTTGTTCATTATTTTCAGACGTGCTTGGAATCACTTGCTTTCTATTCTGCGTGCTTGTTTATCTACTTGGCTATAAAAAATGATCAAATCTGGTATAACCTTCAAAATTTGGATAGTACAATTTGCAAACAATCCAAAACTGAAGACCTTAAATTTTGCAAAAATTGACGTAAAATCTTTCTGGAGTCAAAAGTCATCTTAGGAGGTCAGAAAGTCATACGAGTTTCCATCAAGTGTCATTTCATTGCAACCCATCTGTCATATGATAGCAAACCCAGTGTCGTACGAGTTTTCATGCCAGCAAATCTTCAAAGTCAAAATCTTGCAACTATCGTATGATATTGTCAACTGTCATTTCATAGCCTACCCACTGTCGTATGAGTTTTGTCAACTATCATTTCATTACTACCCAATTGTTGTACGAGTTTAGCAACTATCATTTCATAGACTACCCAGTGTCATACGAGTCTACAGAGTGTCGTTTGGAAAAATCTGAGAGAGTTGTCAGAAATTGTCAAATTGCAAGATATCCAATGTTTCCAGCCTAGTTCCAGAATCTGTCAAAAATATCATTGTGTCAAGAATAGAGAAGTAGCTATTGAGAATCTGTACACATGTCTCAAATAATTAGTACACATGAGGAAGAAATTTTGATCACCGCTATGAGGAAACAGCTGCATGCTATGCAAGTCCAGCTTGACAATCTTAAGAAAGAGAAGGAATCTAAAGAGTTCTCCATGGAGGCCCTTTGCCCTTTTCCATTTGATAAAGACTTGTACATGTCACCATGCCCCTGAACAAAATTTGAGCAATATGATACCTCTTCCACGGAGAGTGACACATCTAGCTTTGGAGACTTTGATGACTATGACAACAGACAATGTAATGATACCTATGACACCTCTATTCCTAAGAGTCCTCCTCATCGTTCATTCCTGCTTACTACAAATGGGTCGTCACATTGGATAGAACATGAGAGTGATCCATATGATTCTGATTATGAAAGAGACTTTGACGATTTCTATGCACAATACCTAGATGACACATCTACTTCACTTGAGGAAGAGAAAGTTTACCACGCTGATTATAAACATGCATACTATAAGGATCTCTCCTCTAAGAACTCTCAGGCTGAAAATAAAGATTACACTCTCAAGCAAGATCATGTAAATGTTGGACCTTTGTCTTGTGATGGTTCCCTTCCATCCCCTACTTCCTCCAATACCCATACATTTCCTAAAGCTTTCGAGTCTTTCAAAATTTTCACAGAACCTCCATCTGACACAAGCCCTGATACTTTTCATGTGGTTCCCTATAGTTATCCCCCAGGGCTACCTCTTAAAGAAACTCAAGCTAACCTTCACTTGGCTGCAAAGACTTTCAATAATGATAAATCTAAAGGGCCTAAGCCTTCATATGCTATAATCCCTACTTCAGCTAGTCCTTCACCATCTCTTCCAAAATCATCCATACAATCCCAACATGCTTCCTTGTCCTTAGAAGTGGCTCCATGTCAAGAGGACTCTAAAAATGATAAAGAAAAGAACATAAGGAAAGATCAAGATCAAGAAGCCTCCATGTCATCCACTCCTTTTTCTGATGTCTCTTATCCACCTCAGGGTTCTTTTGATCCTATACACCCTTTTTCATGCATTCCACCATGTCTTAAGTCTTCTCCTAAGAAAGATCAAGCTACTACTCACACTGTTGAGCTTATTGACAATCAAAATGACCTTACTACACTTGCGCTTTCCAAAGATGATACTTCCATTAAGGTTGGTAAAAATAGTGTTGTTACTTCCAATGTTAAGCCTATTGAAAATCAAGAGACAAATTATGCACTGGTGCTATCCAAAGATCCTTGTCAAGATCAAAGTCTTCCATCTTCTTATTCTACCACTCCATGTTCACTTCCACTTTCTACTCTTCCTAAGTCTTTGCAAGCTTTGAACAATCCTATCAAAGAAGGTGCTCATATTCAAGATGTCCATGATTCTATTGAAAATTCTAATGCTCACTCTAAAGATGTTGATATCCTTGGTTGTCATATAGATGCTGATGAACTTATTAATTATCCTTTTGCGTCTTCCACTTCCATCCTTGGACCTCTTCCACAACTACTAAGAGCTTCACACCTTCCTTCCATCTTGGGTCCTTATGTCCCTTCACTTTCCCCTCCTAACTCTCCTAATTTTCCATCCATCTTAGGTCCTTACATACCTCCATCTCCTATCTTTCCTCAAGATCAACATAGATGCATACCCTTGAATCCTTTTCATCCACCCACCCATCTAAACCAGTCATATCCTCCTTCTTCCACAAGTCCCAAGTCTTTTGGAAGTAACTTGAATGTTCAATACAAGAAAAAGAAGCAATACAAGAATCCATCAAAAAAAGATCACCATGTCTCCTCTAATAGACATGGAAACATAAAGTCAAAAGAGATATCTAAGAAAAAAACTACAAGACAAGTATGGGTTCCAAAATCCATCATTGAAGATATTCTCTCTAGATCATCAAAAGGAAATAAAAAGCCTACAGCTATATGGATTCCAAAGTCTCTCTTGAAAGAGTCTGGTGTTGAACAAAAAGTGAAATTGACATTCAAACTTCCAAAGGCTTCCACTACATCTCCTTCCAAAAATATTCTTCCATTTCATGTGCCCAAACCTCAACCTCTGCTATCCATTCACCATATTCCTTCACGTATTCCTTCATTCACGTTTCCTCCACCCTCTCGCCACCCTTCAAGGTGTGTGTTTACGTTGATCTTGCCTTCCTTTCCATCTACCCTTTCACAATCCTTCCATTCATTAACCTTCTACCTTCTATCCTTTTTCCTCATTTGCCTATTCCTCCTATCTTCCAACCTCACTCGCTTTACATAAAACCCTATCCTCCATTTTTCTCTTCCATGTTCCTTTCCCTATCAGCATCTTTGAGCGTATCATTTTGAATCCTTGGCATATCATGGTTTATCCTTTCAAGGAGCATTATCTAAAAAGCTTGGCTTCTTCCAAAAAAGAAATGAAAAATAAAATAAAAATTGAAAATGTGCCTTGGTGAAAACCTGGAAACAGGCACCTTGGTAGCAAAAGTAAAGAGAAATAAATTCATCCTATGGTGAAAACCACTTCCTTGTGGCACCTTGGATAAGTACCATGATGAAAACCTGGCAATCAGGCATCATGCGTAGTTCTTCTACATATTTCATCCATTCCATCTTCTGTCTTTGATCTTGACAATGTTGATCTATACATGAACATTTGACTATTTTGTGAGCTATCTTACAATGATCTTGCTTTCATTCCTTCCATGTTTAGCCTTCATATCCATCTTCCTCCATTCATTTTCGCCTATTGCTATCCTTTTCCCCTTTGGTCTTGATCTAATAAAAAAAAAGAAAAAGAGTAAAACACAGTGCTATGAAGCCTCTTGACATGTCTACTCTTTTGGACTGCATCCTTTCCTGCTCTTGCATCACGCTTTTTTGACTTATCCTATGCTGGCCTTTTATTCCTTGTCCAAATGTGCTTTACATGAAAAATTTTCCCTAGCTTGGGTATTCTTGAGGAGTTTTCCCTTGAAGATTTCTTCCCTTCATTCTCCTTCATTCTCTTGTCTTCCATCTCATCCACCAACTTGCTAATCCCTCTTGTTCTCCACCTTGCTAGACATTGAGACTGCATGATATGATCTTGCTTGGGAGTTTGCAGTGGAAAAAGATGCTATCAAGTATACCAATTATCAAAATCAGTATCAGAACCAATATCAGAACCAGTATCAGAACAAGTATCAGAACTAGTATCAGAACAAGTTTCAGAATCAGTATCAGAACCAATATCAGAACTAGTATCAGAATGCCTACTAGGGCTACACCATTCACTTTAGTTTATGGGTCTGAAGCGGTACTGCCTATTGAGGTTGAAATCCCATCACTCATAATCAAAATGCATGGACTTGTCACTGATGAAGACTACAGAGTGTCTAAGTTAAAAGAACTTGAATTACTAGATGAACGCAGGCAAGCAGCGTATGATCATCTCAGAGTGTATCAGAAAAGAATGTCTAGAGGCTACAACAAGAAAGACAGACATAGAGAATTTCAGGTTGGCGATCTAGTGTTGAGAGAAAATCCTAAAAATCAATCACATCGAGAACGCAAGGGGAAGTTTGAACCCAATTGGTTGGGTCCCTTTGTTATCACTGCTACTTTTGGCTCTGGTGCCTATCAACTCTCAACGACTGAAGGAGAACAGCTCCGAGAACCAATCAACGTTCTCCATCTAAAGAAATTCTACACCTAAGGCATTCAGTGCTTGGTAAATGTCCTGAAAAAAATCTTAAAAATAAAAAAAAGTCCTAAAAAAATGAACATCTTGGTGAAAACCTAGCAATAGGCGCCTTGATGATTCACAAAAAAATCAAAAAATATCAAAAGTACAAAAAAATTGAAAAAATGAAAAATACAAAAAAATGAAAAAAGAAAAAAAAAGTGCCTTGGTGAAAACCTGGAAACAGGCACCTCGGTAGCAAAAATAGAATCTCTACCAAGATGGTGAAAACCCAGCAAATGGGTGCCACTTGTTCAAAATGCTCCATCTATCAGTGCAATCTTGGTCTTTCCCAGCTTTCAGTCTTGCTTTAGTTTGTACATATCTCCCGGTTTGTTTCTGCATTTCTAGTTTTCAATAAGTCGGTCTGTACACCAATCAGCTTGCGCATCTGTATCCTATCAATGTTCAAACTTGGGGGCAATCAATGTCATATCTTATAGTCTCCAATGTATCTTAGATGTGTCATATCTAGCCAGAGTCCTTTGAAGCTTCATTTGAGTCAGTCAGTCTATCTTGTCTCTAGAAAGGATTTTGCATTTACAACAATGCAATCAAACATCAAACTCAAACTGAAAACAATCTGTGCTTTTCATGCTTTTATCTCCTTGTATGCTTACTGATTCGCATTGAGATTTTTGCATATTGTGTCCCTTCGAGCTCTTCTATGATGTCCTTTATAGGATTTAGAGAGTGATGACTGGGGGCATAATCTTTTCTTTGTCTTCTGCTTGTATGTGAAAATCTAACATCTTTGGAACTTCTGGATTGAAATGGTGTCCGATTGTAAGAGCCTCTATCTCGAATTGGATGGCCATGCATACCTCGACCATTGATACCCAGACAATTCAAGGAAGTTTGATCTAACTATTATCTTTTTGAGTAAGTTCTTTCTCCTACTGTGAAACGCAATCTTGCCTAAGGATGTGAACGATAAAGGGTCACTACGGGTAATTCACATTGGATTTAGAATGATCTCTTGACTGTTTGATGTGTTTGCAATGCAAGGCGTACTCAGGTCATCACAACATTTATGTTTTGATGCTTGTACAAATTGCTATATCAAAATGGACATGATATTCAGGTCATCCTGGCACTTGTGCCTTGGTGCTTATATCTAATCCGACATTTCGAAAACAAAATCAATATTCATATATCCATGGTTGTTTGACCAGTGGGTGTTGTATTGATTCTTGCACATACAAATTGATATTCATATGTTTATGGTTTCATGGCTAGTGGGCATTGTATTGCTTTATCCGGTTACCTAAAAGTTCAATGATGATAACAAATCGACATATGATCAGTGACTAGGTCCTAGGTCTTAGGTTGCATTTTATTTTGCATGTCTCATTGCATTTTGCATGTTTGCATGATCTCACAATGATTAAACGAACTTCAATGCTTAAATGATTCTTCAAATCGCATCTTCAAGTCTAACAAGAACTGCATCTCACACGAAGGTTCCTCCAATGAAATAGCAAGTAGATTCCTTTTTCGGGATCAAAATTCAAATCTGAGATCATTCATATTATTAATTGCTTGCATAATCAACCTTCAATCATCACAGAAATCTAGTATTTAACTTAACTGATTATCTTACATCACACTATCAAAATTTCAACTTGGTCAACCATGGTCAAACCTAGTCAAATTCAGTCTCCAGGACCTTCCAAACGATGCAGAAGGTGTTCTCGAACGTATATAACCACTTCTCAAATCAATTAACATGCTTCTAAACTATCAACGCTGACTTTTTCTTGTCAAATTTCAATTTTAATCCCGAAGGGGGCATGGTATTGCACATCATTCCAAGTCTGTAAATCTTAAATTCTATCGATCAAATCTATCAATATCTTTCATCAGTGATCAAGACAACAATCACGTCTAGTTGCTGATTCATCAAAAGTCCTCATCACTCAGGGCAAATCTATCATCACTTGGGGCATATCAGATTTATTGATCCATATCAATCTGGTATTCTCCTAATCTTGTAATCTGTATCAGTTTTTGCAACCATCAGATCATAGTGTTCTTTCCTTGGTTCTTCGGCAACTGAAGGGTTTGGATGTGATACTTGCTAGTTCTGCTAAGACAATCGAGTCTAGAACGGGTCACTCACTTCTTTGCAATCCTAAGGTTTGGAATCAGGCATTTTGACACTTTTTCACAATCATCGGTTCATTGCTGCTATAGTAAATATTATCTCTGGTCATTCAGGACCTATTATCTCCATATCAAATCAATAATCAATCAACTTCTGTCTCATATCAATTATCAATTTCGAATTAGTTTCATATCTCTATCAAACACAGACTATCTTTGAACCACTGCACTTCGCACAGTAATTCAAAGAGGGGCAAAATGTAATACCCCAAAAATGGGCTATAAGTTCATTAATATCCTGTATCTACATATCGAACGAAATCGACATCAAAGTCCTAACCTAAGGCACATCTAAACATCATCGAATCATAATTGATTATCTTAAATTCTGCATCGGATAATATTCCTAGTAATATTCCTAATCATCTTAATTATCTTTAATTTAATGATTATTTGGCAATAAATCACATTTATCCTAAGTTTGATTAATTGAATATTTTCATATTTAATTAATTAGATTTAATATTTGCCACTTAATTATTTAATTAAATTTAATTCTATCTATTATTAATTTTATTATTTAATTTTGACAATAGATCAAAATTCCTATCTTTAATTGATTAAATTCTTATTTAATTAATTAAAACATGTTGTCATTATTTAATAATATAATTTTTAATAAAAGTTTGGTAAAATAGTTAATTAACCCATAAATTAATTATTTTATTTCAAAAATCAGTTGAGTTGAGGATAAATCACTTTATTTATTTATTTAATTCTTAATTATTATGCATATTCAAAAGAAACAGTTAAACTCCAAATCAGAAAATCAATGCAAGTTATTGACTTTTTGGAACTCAACATCCTTTTGGGAGTTCAAAAAGCTGATCTAAACTCTAATTTGAGTTAAAAAGCTATTTTTGCATGTTTTTGCATGATTTTGAGAATTAACTATCTTTCATGATCAGATAACTCAAAAATCAAGCTAAGTTTATTTGAGTGATTTATGGCTTTTATCCATGCACCTCTAAAGCCCTAGATTTCTATAAATTAAAGGCTTCAGCTCTTCACAAATCATCTCATATTTTTGCACAATCACGCTGGAGAATTGGAATTGAAGAATCAAAGCTCTTGCGAATCGACATCTTTGTGAGATCAATCTTTTTTTTTTTTGCATTCATTTAGATTCATATTTCATATCATTTCTAGATTAGCATGGCATATCAGTTTTCAATAGCATAGATTCATATCAAGTTTTTATCATTCTTATTGCATAGAAAAATCCAAAAAAATAGAATAATTGCATTCAATCTCATATCTAGATCAATTGCATTCAAATCCTTCATTTAGGTGTCGTCTAGGTCACTGATCTCGATAATAATCTGAGAACATTAATCTCGCACCTATTAGAAGGCAGTAAATTGCTTGGTTAGATAGCTTTCAATTTTGCACGATTTTGATTATCACTAACCTCTAATGTTTTACTGAGTGTTGTGTCTACAGATCAGGTACAATTTTCACACACACAGGAGGTAGACTTGGGGGAGCCCACCAGAGAAGGTAGTAAAACCTTGGCTACATTGGGATTGAAGCATGCTTTAGGCTTCATGGATAAAGATGAAGAGAGGATAAAGTCTCTGGTAGAGCAGAATGAAGCTATGAAAAAATTAATTCTAAAAACATCGGGTCCAATTGACCCAGATAACCTTAAGGCCTCATTATAGGCAATTTTGGAGAAGGGGGATATAGATATAGATGTTCCACATTCTTTTGTACAAGCTTGTGTTGAGTGGATGCTTGATTTTGAACAGTTTGCTAGCTTATCCCTCAAGAGGATCCTAAGGCCCTTTCAAAACATTTTGGTGGGAATAACTTCCTTAATATAAATTATGAGTGAGTAAAATGGTGTAGAGGAAACCATCCTTAATTGGAAAATGGTGTTGGATGAGTTGAAAAGGATAAGGAAGCAGTGCTTCCAAGTATTGATGAAGATATATGAAGGATTGGAATTGGATAATTTTGAAGAGTGGATCCAAGAGATAGCTGTGGCATTGGCCATATTTGAAAAGGTTCTCAAGAGGTTGAACAAGAGGAGGGATGACAACACACTTTTTACAAAGGAGTTGCAGGAGTTCTTTGAAGGCTTAGACCTATATTTGTTTGATGAAGATGATGATAAGACTATGTATTCAGTAAATGACATCATCAATCAGTACCTAGGCATATTTCAAGGGGTGAAGACTAAAGAAGACCTCTAGCAGATGTTTTACCAGGAGGAAATTCAAAAAGTGTTATCTCATGAAGAGGAGATAAAACCTTTTGCACAAGAGTTGACTGACTTTTGAGATAGGTAGAAAGAGATCCTTCAAGGGATTAAGATGCCAAACTTTGATGAGGTGCTGGAGATAGTGGATAGGTTCAAGAAAGCACATCTAGAAGTGCCTCCCAGCTAGTAAGCCTCCAGTCTAAGATCTACCAAATTTTGTGTACAAAAAATCCAATTTTGTCACCTAGCCATTTTTGCAGAGCCTAATTTTCAGCATTTCAGCCATGTGGGTTTTTTGACCTCTGACAAGTTCGCAAGTCTGAAATTTTGGAGATGAGGGACTAGGTACTTAGTCAAATTTTGGTCTTGAGTTTTTCGGACCAACTGTCGACATTTGGGCATTTTTTGGCACGTTTGAAAGTTAACTCCAGTTATCTCAGAGATTATTTTCCAGTCATCTGGGCTTTCTTTTGGGGATCATTCGTGCATGATTTTGGGATCTCTTCCAGTTGGGTCCACATGGAGAAGCGGAAGCCAAGGATCAAGGGCAGAAACATGGAGATTATCAAGTGCATGCATGAGTTCTAGCTCCATTTTTGAGTTATCTAATGCATAATTTATTCAAATATTTGTAATGCACGAGGTTTAATTCCATGCTAGGATAGTTTAGCTAAGCTTTAGAAGTAGTTTCTTTAATGAAAGCTTTATTTTAGATTTACTTTCAAGTTTTAGTTGCAGCGAAACCCTAGCTAAGAAAATAAGAGCTTAGCTCTATAAATTGTAATAAAATGATGTAATGAGGGTCAACTTGATGATTAATACAACATATACAATTGGTGCTTCATTCATGGTGTGATTTATCTACTATCTATGTGAAATTTGTGAATCTGTGAATTTCTCATTCTTTATTTTAAAGAGCCAATTGGTTGTTTAATGGTTTTAGTCTGTGATCTTTTAGTTTGGTGTTTGCTGGTGTTGCATTGTTGTGTTGTGACAAATTTCTGAGAAGATCATTCTTTGGTGCTTGAAGATTAACTTGTCTCACATGTGCGCACATTTGGGGTGGCTTCGTGATCTAATGAGTTTTGTCTTATCATACATTTGCATTTGTTCAAATTCCATTGATGATTGCATCCATTCAATTGAAGATTGTGACATGATTTGATCTTTGTTTTGTGGGTTTCTTCATCTTCTTGGTTATTTAATTCGCATGGTGATGTGATGCTAGCATATGTCCAATAGGTTTCTTTTTAGAAAATTCATTTAAATCTCTTGTTACCCTACATCTTCTAACCCTACTTGCAAGTTATTTTGAGTAGATTAATTAAATTAGCATTGCTTTCATTTTAAATCTGAAAATCATATCAAAAAAGAGAGAACTTAATTTCCTAAAGTTTGTTTTACAGTTTCCCTTGAAAGAAGAACTAGCAAAGGCCTCCTTGTTAACAAATTCACATTTGTCTTCCATTGAGCTATCCAAGTAGTTGAGACCCAACCAGAAGGAACCTTGAGATTGATTCCATCAATCTTCCAAGAGGGGAAGTTGCTCACGCAAATTCCTAGCCGTTGTCTTCATGGACAAATGATGCTCAACAGAAGTGGCGCTAGAAGGAGGGCCTCGAAAGGGACATCCCAGAATATTGGATCATTTTCTCCTGAGAGATTTCAATGAGTCCTTAGATCTTCACCCAACAAAGGGGAGTTCCTTGAACTTACAAAGTTTTGCAGACCTTGCTGCAGCAAAACAAAGCATGGAGAGGATACTTCGGATCATCCGAATCTTCCTCCAATTCCAACCATTGCTGCCCCACTTGCTACTCCTCCACCACCAGCCCCAATGCATTTTTTGCAAATGGTCAAAGTTCACCACTAAACTTGCAAGGAAAGCTCCGTCAACTACCCAAAAATCTAGAAAAGTTCTGCTCACATTTCATCTATGGAGAATCCAGGACAGTAAAAGAACATGTTTATGCATTCAAGGAATTATGTAATCAGAAAGAGATTGCTCATCAAGACGTCATGTGCCACCTCTTCCCCTACACATTGGGGGAGTTTGCATATAATTGGTATCTAAATCTGCCACGAGGATCTATTTCCACCTGGGGGGAATTTGAAACAAAGTTCCTAAATCAATTCAAATTGTATGTGGATCTGAAAACTTTTCATCACCAGTTCATCTTGGTGAGAAAATACCTCAATGAATCGATCGCTATGTTCAATCACCATTTTCATAAGATGTACCAAAATCTTGAAGCTCCATACACTATACTAGTTGGTGCTACCATACAAGTGTACTTGCACACCTTAGACCCATTAACATCTATATTCTTGAAAAGGCTACCTCCAAGATATATTGACACTTTGGAGAAAGTGTTCAATGAAGCTATATTGTTCACCCAAAAAATGGACCCACAAGCAGGTGGGAATTATGGCATTCCACCAACATTGGGGAACACTATTGTGACTAGTCCATTCATAGAAAACAATCAACTTTTGATACAACAAACCCCAAGGATCAATTTGATGCTGGCTCCGTATGTTGTTGCCCCACCATTAGCCATCACATACCTAGGATATGATGCACACAAGGTTTCCTTGTGTGAACAAAAGGTCATTGTCCCAAACATACCAGATCAAGCTCTAGTAAATGAGTTAGATGCCATAAAGAAGATGCTATCCCAGTTGACTGGAGAGATCACCCAAATGAAGCTCAACCCAACTCTAAACCAAGGAAATTATCCATGGCCAGCTGCTATCTTGAATAGCTACTCTCAAAATCAAAATCATAATTATGGAAATTACAGCAACAACAATAATAGCAATGGAGGAGGTTATGGGAATAGCTCTCAAGATAAATAGTTTGGGAAACAAAGGACAAATAGGACATGGAACACACATCCAAATAATGGTAGTATCCTCGTGGATAATTCCAAATTCTTCAGTTCGTCAGAAGTCAGCTATGCCCAAGGTCCCAACATGCATCAACTAGATTATGAATATAGGGGGATTCTGACAATCAACAAACTTTGGATCTTGAGAGTTCCTAGGCCCATTTTAGTGTCATGGTTTTTGATTCATACGATCCAAGTTCAGATGGAACTTTGGTCAATAACACTTCAGAGGAGGAGTTTATCTTCTCATTTAATCAAGAAAACCAACCGGAGTATTCTGAAGTCCATGCTTTCCAGAACAACAACATAACTACCTATAACTTGAGGAGTAGAAGAGAGCCTTTGAAAGATGGCATTCCTCCTGGGATGCAGCCCACCCCACTTGATCCAAAGGCCAGTAATAATCCTATGCCCCTGAGGGGGCCTGGTGCCACTGTTTCTCAGACAACACAACATCAACCTATTGTGTTGAGAAATCTAGTCTGGGCCAATCAAAAATACAACGCATTAGAGGAACTGAAGAAAGTTAGAATGAATATGTCAATGTATGATATGCTACAGAGTTGTCCCACTCAAAGAGAGGCTCTCCTGAAGTCCTTGGATCATTCCAAATCAGCCTCATCTAGCAATAATGCCAGGAATGTATCTAACGTAAATGTCACAGAGGCAATGTCGACTATGTTCAAAGATAGGGTAGAAGTGCCCCCGTTCCTACTTAGTCTCAAAATATTTGGAAGGAACTTTCACAATTGTTTAATTGATTCAGGAGCTTCATGTAATGTGATTCCATTGTCCATATGCCAAAGGCAAGGGATGAACCCCCAACCGACCAATAGGGTAGTGATCCAACTCGATAAAATCAAGGTCAAAGTTATTGGGGTCTTGAAAGATACATGCATACAACTAACAACTGACCCTAGGATCTAAGATTGCATTGACATACATGTGGTGGACATCCCAAAAAATTATGGCATGCTACTCAATCGAGAATGTACTTGATCTTCGAGAGGGTGGTTCTCCATGGACTTTACCCAACTTTGGTTGCCATGGAAAGGGCTCAATAACTAGATTAAGATAGATGCGGAACCCAAGCTCAAACAAATGATAACCAAGTACAATGCCCCGAATGAGGTTTTATTCTCACAAGCTGACTTGGGAGTGTACCTTTTTGACAAAGCATTCACATTTCAGCTCAAGGAAGAAGAAGACTCGAATAGTAGCCCTGTTCAGGGGTTAATAAATGTCTAGATCCCTGAAGAGATTCTCACTGAATTCATAAGTGGTATGATGAAGAATATGAGACATCTGAGCCAAGACATTGATCCTAACATACTGATGCTTCCCAGGTACTATCTTCTTCATCAGATGAACCACTCAGAGTTTACATGCCAAGACTGCCAAGGGGTGGTGGTCCAAGTTGTGAACTAGATATCCGGCATATCCAAACCTCCCCAGAATATAATGACATGTTTGAGCGAGGAGGAATCTCCCCTTAGTGAAGAACCTTAGGGTCCTATGGTCGAAGACTTTATACAAGAGGAGTGGAGCTCTTCTGATGACGGTTGCCTGCCTCCATGCCATGAGGTTTGGCACAATGTCAAGAACAAACAAAAGATGAAGTGGTTTCCACTTTCAAAAAGAGAAATTTTAGATAAGGGAAAGTCAGAAACTCTAAACAAAGGTGGCCTATCATCACCCATGGCCCCCACGAAACCCCAGACCAAGGCACCTATGCTGAAGGTAATACTGGAACCCCAAGTCAAAACATCAACCAACAAAAATCATTTAGTATGGAAACTTTGGTTCGATGGCTCCAAGTGCAAGTTGGAGGTAGGAGCTGGGATCAAATTAGTCAACCCTCATGGGGGTTCATACTATGTTGCCTACTAGTTGTAATTCTACTACACTAACAATGTTGCTGAGTATGAGGCTCTAGTTTGGGGTCTCCTCCTGGCTCACAATTGATAGGCCGATAGATCAAGAGCTAGTATTCCTTTATCGAAAAATGATTGGTCTCATACCACAACTGCATTTGGGACCTAATTGAAGATTTTGAAGCCTTTAACATTTAGAGCATCCCAAGAAGAAAGAATACTGTCAACGATGCTTTAGCAGTATCTGCAAGCTCCCTACAATTGCTAGAGTATTCCAAATTGAAGAAATTCTCCATGGAACTGGTGGCTGTACCGGCTGTCCCCAACAACATCAAAAACTTCTAGGCATTTTAAGATGATCAACAAATATTGGAATTCATTATGAATGCGGGGATCTTTGACAAGTAGAGCATTGATGAAGAAGAGGATGAAATAGAAGAATCAGATGACTTAGGGATTTTGAACTTGAAAAAAAATTCCATTCCAAAAGGAATGGTAGCTCTAGAGAGGATTTTTGATAAAGATGAACGTGCTCGAGAAAGAGGGAAAACACCAGTAGTGGGTGGAGATGATTGTGAGCTCTACAACTTGGGTACGCAACTCAAACCCAGGGAGGTCCGTATAGGAAAAGTTGGTATACCAGAGGAAAAGAAATAGATGGTCAAGTTACTTACTGAATACAAAGATGTCATAGCATGGTGCTATGAGGATTTGAAAACCTATGACCCCAGTGTTATTGTCCACAACATCCCGCTGAACCTAGATGCTAAACCTCTCCACCAGAGGCAAAGACCAATGAACCCCATGATTGAGCCAGTGATTCAAAAGGAAGTGCAAAATTTTCTTGATGCCAAGATAATTTTTCCCATCCGGCATTCAACTTGGGTTGCTAATCTTGTCCTTGTGAGGAAGAAAAGAGGAGAGGTTCGGCTCTGTGTGGACTTTAGAAATTTGAATAGGTCCTCTTAGAAGGACAACTATCCTTTGCCTTCTCTAGAAGAAGTGTTACAGGTGGTCAACAGTTCCCAAATGATGTCCTTTCTAGATGGCTATTCAGGGTACAACCAAGTCATGGTGAAAGAAGAAGACCGTCTGAAGATAGCCTTCACTACAAAATGGGGGACATTTTCCTATCGTCGCATGTCATTTGGTCTAATCAACACAGGAGCCACTTTCCAACAAGCTATGGACAAGGCATTCAAGGGTCTTAATTAAAAAATGCATTGTTATATATATGGATGATCTCACAGTTTTCTCCAGGAGCCGAGCGAACCACATTGAAGATTTTTGAAAGGTTTTGAAGAGGTGTCGACGTTATGGGATTTCTTTGAATCCTAAGAAGTGTTTCTTTGGGGTGACTCAAGGAAAACTTCTTGGGCACATCATATTTGAGACATGCATCTCAATTAACCCTGAAAGGGTTGAAGCTATCCTCAAATTGGTTCCACCAAATAGCAGGAAGGAATTGAAGTCCTTTTTTGGGAAAATCAACTTCATTAGGAAGTTCATTAGTGGATTTGCAGAAATGGTGCATCCTTTAAATGATATGTTGAAGAAGAATGCTAAAATTGAATGGAGCACCCCAGCTAAATAGGCCTTCAAAGAAATCAAGACATCCATTGCCAGTGCTCCAGTCTTGGTCAGTCTTGATTATCTTCTACCATTTAAAGTCTATTCATTTGCTTTGGAACATACATGTGCCAGAATCCTCACGTAGAAGAAAGAGGGTGAAGATGAACGGCTGATTGCTTTCATGAGCTATCCACTAAAGAATACATAACTCAAATATCCTAATTTGGATAAACAATCTTTTTCCTTGGTCAAGGCTATCAAGAAATTCGGACACTACATTCTTTAGAGTAAGGTTGTTGCTATTGTTCCAGATCTAGCAGTCAAATCCTTACTAATGCAACATGAACTCAGAGAACAAAGAGGCAAATGGATGGCAATATTGCAGGAATTTGACATTGAGATCCAACTGATGAAATTGGTGAGAGGTCAAAGCCTCACCAAGATGATGGTTGAAACGGAACAAGGTTTAGTGTGCTAGGTGTACACTAATGAAGGAATAGTCACTGACATATGGTATCAAGACATAGTCTACTACTTGCTACAAAAATCTTGCCCAGATGGATTGAATGGTTCCCAACAAAGAGTGCTTAAGAATAAGAGCCATTCATACATGTTGAAAAATGGGAAGCTCTAAAAATGCAATTATGATGGATTGTATCTACGATGTTTAGATCGAACAGAAGTTGAACTAGTTCTCATAGAATTTCATGATAAGTATGGTACTGGACATGGATTGGCAGAAGCTACAACTCATCAAATACTGAGATCTAGCTATTACTGGCCAAATTTGTTCAAAGATACTTATGAGAATGTGTGCTCTTGCCATGTTTTCCAAACCTGTGCCATTCAAGAAAGACATCTGGTGATGCCCTTGCATCCGGTATACGAAGTACGCCCGTTCACCCAATGGGGGCTAGATTTTTTGGGAATGATCAATTCTCCATCCTAGGTAGGCCACCAATACATCTTGACTACAACCGATTACTGCACGTGCTGGATAGAGGCATATGTTATGAAAAATTCTACCACTGAGGTGATCACCAAATTCCTAAAAGATTTCATCATCACAAGGTTTCGTATGCCTTTTTTCCTGGTATGTGATAATGCCCCCTACTTTTCATCTACAAGTCTCATTCAATGGGCCTTTGAGAACCATGTAATTCTAAAATTTTCCTCCAATTACTACCCACAAGGGAATGGAGTTGCTGAGTCAACCAACAAGAACCTGACAATGGTAATCAAGCATCTTCTGGATGACAATCCCAGAGACTAGCACACCCAATTGAAATATGCTCTATGGACAGATCGTGTTAGAGTCAAGAATGTCCTAGGGGCCTCTCCCTACCAGTTAGTCAATAGTGTACAACCCATCTTTCTGATGAACCTGAAAATACCAATATTGAGATTCATGGATCAATACGTCAAGGATGAGGATTGGGTGTAGATTCACCTCATAAATATTTTGAACCTTGAAGAAAAATGAACTATGGCCTTGGAACACGTAGCCAAATGCCAAGTTATTGTCAAGCGATGGTTTAAAAAAAGAGCAACCATAAAAGCCTTCCAAATTTCTGATTTGGTCTTAATGTGGGATAAAGCAAAAGAAAAACCAGGTAGCCACACCAAGTTTCAATGTTTGTGGATGGGCCCTTTCCAGATTGTAGAGATCCTAGGAGATAATACCTTTTGGATTAGTTCTCTTGATGGGGAATTGGTCCCATTACCAGTCAATGGCCAGTTTTTGAAGCATTATTTTGTGTCTTGATTGGCCCCTTGTACTTTACTATATATTCTTGTACTATTGTTTTGTTTTCTATCGGTCTTGTCGTCCGTGTCTTCCTTTGGGTCTTTGTTTGCAGGGGGTAGGTTCTTTCAATGTTTTGTGGTTCATTCCAGGTAGTCTAGGTAGTAGATACATGTTTACCATGGTCAAAACCTTGGAAGTAGTTCCATCTTGCAGTGAGCCAGAGACAGTGGTTAGAGGTAAGGTGCTTTCTTTTCAAACTTCTCAGGGGAGTTTACCAGAATCAACCATCCTCAACATTAAAAATGCACTTAAAAGAAAATCCTGAGCTACAATCTTCTCAAAATAAGATTCTAATCTACACCGGGAGATGCCCATGGTCACAAAGGAAGCCTGAAAGTCAGAACCCTTTCCTAGCTAAAATTCAGACCAAAAAGAAAAGAGCAAGAAAATAAAAAGGAGGAATGCATAAGGATGAGATAAACAAAGGAATGCTCAAAACTAGGACAACACAGTCTAAGCGTTGCCCCGGTTTTCAAAAAAGGAATAGAATAAGAGCAACGAATGATATTTTACAAAGCTACAAAGAGCATCGAAGCAGTCCACATTGAACAAAATTTGCTAAAAGTAGGGTGCTTTCGAAAGGATCGGCTTAAAATTGAAGCAAATCAAGTCTAAGAGCCCTCTTATGAAGTCTAAGAACTTCTACCAAAGCTTGTCTATATTTGGGGAAGGGTGACTTTAGAAATCTTTATCGGAGCTATTAATGTCTGCTTGGCAATAGAGCAAGGTTAAACTAACTTATGACTAACTTTGGATTGGTGGGCAATGATCTGATAATGATGGGATGAACATCAGGGAGAGCTCACGGCAAAGGGTTTCCAAAGAAATTTGAACATGCACACTCACACACTAGATGCAGATGTTATGGTTTTCTCTACCTTGATGACGATAAGAAAGATGCTCAATTTGAAGATTTTTGTACTTGGCTCACTATAAGGCGAGATTGTCTTCAGGTGGATTGGCTCTAGGAAGCCTGGGTTGTTTCCCTCTCTTTTTTTGGGCTATTTGTTGTGGTCCCACAACCATGCTCCCCTATTGGGCTTTTCAAGCCTCAGGGGCCCCCCTTCTACTTTCTGTTTGTTTTTCTTTTGTCTTTGGTTTTTTCCCTTAGTTGTTTTTATCAGTTTTTGGCCCTTTTGGCCTTATCACCCTTTCGCACTTTTGGATGTTCGAAAGTGTGAAAAGCCCAAAGGAGCAAGGAGTTAAACACCACCCTGTTTTCAACTTTTTTCCATCCTGACACCCTTTCGGACTTTTCATAGGTCTAAAGCTTAAGAAGTCTGACCCCGCGCAGGAGTCAGCCTTTCGAAGTTTTGACCCTTTTAGTGGTCTGACACCCCTGAAAGGCCAATCACCCGAGGTGATGATGTCTGCCACTGGGATATCCTATATAAGGAGTGAAGGGGTTTTAAAACCCTCACTTTCATGCTTGCTCCTTTGCCTCCAGCTAATTTTCTCACTACTTGTCACCTTTTTTCCATCTTGGTCTCGTCTCCTCGTTGGTCATCCTCAAGTTCATCATCTACTAAGTTTGTGGTCTTTCCCCCATATTTTTTTTGTGTTTTGGGTCTTAGATTAGGGTCCTTTCTTTCGACATTTTTGACCTATCTTAGTTTTGTAGGTTTGTGTCTTTTCGGCCCTTTCAGCCTTGTCCTTAGGTCTAGGTTGTTTGGAGTCAGCCTTTTGGGCCTTGGGGATCATCAAGGTAATTGTCTTGCATTCCCTTGATGAGTTTGTGGTCAAACTCATTGTCAGACTCATTTTTGAGTTTGACTGAGAAACCCAAGTTTCGGACCTTCGGGGTCCAAAACTTTCTAACAACTTGCAAATGAATACTTCAAGTGGTCACCTTTCAATTTTTTAGTGTTGTCGCACACCAAAACATGCATACCTTTGAAGCGCCAAAAGTAGACCTTGCCTAAAATACTCAAGTACACATTCAACATTTTTAGCCTTTTCGGCCTTATCGCACGCCAAAGATGTATCAATTCCCAGATCACTGAGCTCTTCAAGATGCTACCATAAATCCCCTCCTCAGCCTTTTCAGCCTGCGGGGTTCCCTCACCTTCGATTCACCAAAAGAACCAAGAGTTTTCAATACTGTCACCTTCGATGTTTTCAGCCTTTCAGAGGTGCAACACCTCCAAAGGTTCAAAAGGCCGAAATTACCTCCTATGCCCCCTTTTGAGCTTAAAGTTGGTGATGTACTTTTCTTTCTAAGTTTTTTCTTCCCACCATGTTATAGATTCATGTCTTGTCCTCTCTGCAAATATGGTTGAAAAGTTACTAGCATCACTAGCAATGAAATATCAATTCAAGGGCTATCACCCACCATCTAAAGAGACCAACCTACATGCAGGCATAATGGACACTGATATTGGGAACATAAGCTGGAACGACTACCTAAACAAATGCACTCAGTTGGTAGGATGTTCAAAGGACTACAATTCATTAGTCCACTGCTCTCTAGTGAATGCGACAGCTCACCCAGTTTCCATCCAATCGGCATAAATAATCAATACACTGGCTAGTAACTACATGCCTGATGAGCGCATGGTAAAGAAAAGTGTTGGTGAAGTGGTCTTAGACCTAAGGCCTGACAAAATTGAGGATGTTTTCCATTTGCCCAAGGGGTTGGAAAAGTTTTTTAATTTCAACATCAACAAGGGAATAGAATTCTACAATAAGGACATACAGAGGGCTCACAACATTGTCAATAATGAGCACCTGATGCAGCCATTTCCTAAGAACAAACTGGATAGAATTGATATGAGAAGAGGGTATATGAAAGAA
The DNA here is from genome assembly GCA_027943335.1 of Chamaecyparis obtusa. Lineage (NCBI taxonomy): Eukaryota > Viridiplantae > Streptophyta > Pinopsida > Cupressales > Cupressaceae > Chamaecyparis > Chamaecyparis obtusa. The sequence goes on from BSBK01005699.1 coordinate 683,843, forward strand.
GATATCCAGGTGGCCATAACAATGATTAGTAGGGTGTACGGTCTGCCTAAGTCCTCTCAACTAGAGCCTTGGATGATCTTCCTAATCCAAAAGATTAAAGAAAGACAAGCAAGGTTTGATTGGGCCTCCATTTTAAGTGACAAGTTGGATGAGAAATTGGTTCAGGTTAAGACAGACCCTCATTTCTACAAGACCTATATTGTGTACCTATTAGCCACTAGGGTAGTTTACCCCGAATTGATCAAAATTGGGGCAATAGGAGAATAGAACACATGGTCATTCACTCTATACCCTCAACTGGTGAGGAAGGATTTCTAAATGCACAATAGCCCAGACTTTAGAGTAGTTAGTGATGCCTTCACTTTCACAATCATACACTCCATTGAGGGAGACTATGCCAAAAGGCTATCTACTGAAGCAGTAGCTAAAGTAAAAGTCATTGGGGTGTTCTACATACAATTTTGGACCTTCACTTACATTCAGGTGGCAGGAAGCACCCTGGCACCAAAGAAGCTACCAAGGTACCCTTCTGATAGACTAGTCTGGGAGATCGCAAGGCAGCTATCCAATGCACATGAACACATTAAGCACAAGAAGAAGCATTGTTGGGATTTTCCCATTTCCATTGGCCCCCAGTGCGTGCCAGATATGAAGGTCTACAAGTCTTTGACTTGGGAGTGGGATGAATTCCCACTGTTAACTTACAACTTGGTGAGGCCTCATTTTGATTCCATTGGTACATACAACCACATAATGGGGAGGCATTATGTTCATGAGACACATGTAGAATACCATTGGGCTAACTGTGTTGATGATTATGAAGTAAGGGTTCATGATTACTATCGGATGAGTCTAGAGCTGGCATAGGGTGCCCTTTTGTTGAAGATTTCATAGAAGGTGGTAGATGCTGACTCAAATAAAATTTTGGATTATATATATAATATAGACAAGGTGTTCACAAGGGCCATTTTAAATGCAGAAGTGGATCAAGATGAGAATGATAGTATGGATTTCAGAGTCCGCCATGTGGTTAAATTGATGAAATCATAGATTGCTCATCCTTTCCAAATGCAGCCAGTTTTGATGAAACAACTCCTAGAGAATCCCTCTCAAGAAAAGAAGAAGAAGGGAGAAAAGATTTTGAAACCATAGTTCAAAGAGGCTTCTCCTCAAAAGCCATAAACTATATATTAGCATGAGAACCCCACTACATATGGTCCAACCACACACTCCAAAAAGTTAAAGACCAGGATGACTAGAAGCATCACGCCGCTAGATATACCTTTATCCAGCAGCCATGACTCTCCCAACACGGCCAAGAAGACAAAGTTCAAAATCATAGGGTCCAAGCCATCTAGAGCAATCAAGGTTCATGTGTACAAGAGAAAGAGAGGCTCAATGCCCACACAAATGAATACCCTGGTGGAAGAAGATGAAGATGAATTGGATGAAGTTCCCCTCAGTAGGAGGACCTGGTCTGTGGGATTTTTGAAGAAGAGAGTAATGGAAAATGATCTTGAGGACGTGGGAGGGGCTACTTAGGATGAGCCATTAAATCTAGATGCTCTCAGTGATGATGAGTTTGACCTCACAAATTTTTCAAGGTTGCATGGTTTCAAAGAGTCTAAGAAACAACCTCCAATGTAGTTTACAAGTCTTTTTACTGGCATGGGAGAAGACCTACAGCAAAGGCCACAAGGACAAGATGATGTAGAGATGTTTGAGGCCCAGAAGGAAACTACAGAGCCATAAAAGGACTCTTTTGTTGGGGTCACCTCAAAAGAAGAAGAAGCTACATGGGTCCCATTGGATTCATCCATTCCACCTCTACCTCCACCTCGGCATTCAACTCCACCTACAGTTTTCAACTCCACCTACAGTTCCACTTCAAGAGCCTCCCACTACCCCACTTTCCACTCCAGTATGAACCACTCTATTGCCTCAACAACCTTCTTCGTCCCATGTTCCCCTTTCAACTCCACATCCACTAGCCCATTCAACCACTCCCCTTGTGTCACCTATGCCTCCCTTGCTCAATATTCCCCCCCAAGTTCACGTGCCCTTACCATAGGTTCATAGTGAATCAGTGCCTCAGAGCTCGCAGGAGCTAGAGAAAGAAGCAGAAGTCACTGGCAAAGAGAAGATGGAAGAAGCTCATATAGGATCTGAGGAGCTAGATGACAAGGGAGAATCATAGGTAGAAGAAGAGCCACATACTAAAGTAGAGAAGCAACAAACAGACACTGAGGAACAAATGGCTGATGAGAAACAAACATCTGATGTTGAGGAACACACACAAGAAGAGGGCAGACAAAATACTAAAGATGAATAGGAAATATAGAAAGAAGAAGAGAGTCAAGAGGAAATAAAAATAAGGTGCCTGGCAACTTCTTCCACATTGGATGCTCCCTATGAGCCATTGAATGCATTCTCAAAGCCCACGTGGTTCACCAAGGAAATACAGCCAAGGGTCAGGGTGTATATAGATGATGAGGTTGACATAATCGTGCTAGGGTGCACCTTCCACCAAATGGAACCAATTCCCTGAGCAAGAACCATGTCTTATGTAACACAAGACCAAATGGGTAGGTGGAAAGCATGGGTGGTTGTTCCTACAATGGATGTCAATGAAAATGAGATCACTTTGGAGGACTATGTGTTGGAGGAGGTAGACTTAGGGGAGCCCACCAGAGAAGGTAGAAAAACCTTGGCTACATTGGGATTGAAGCGTGTTTTAGGCTTCATGGATAAAGACAAACAGAGGATAAAGGCCTTGGTAGAGTAGAATGAAGCTATGAAGAAATTCATTCTGAAGATAGCGGGTCCAATTGACCCAGATAACCCCAAGGCCTCATTACAGGCGATTTTGGAGAAGAAGGGGGATATAGATATAGATGTTCCACATTCTTTTGTACAGGCTTACGTTGAGTGGAAGCTTGATTTTGAAAAATTTTCTAGCTTATCCCTCAGGAGGATCCTGAGGCCCTTTTGAAACATTTTGGTGAGAATAACTTCCTTAATAGAAATTATGAGTGAGGAAAATGGTGTAGAGGAAACCATCCTTAATTTGCAAAAGGTGTTGGATGAGCTGACAAGGACAAGGAAGCAGTGCTTCTAGGTATTGATGAAGATATATGAAGGATCAAAATTGGATAATTTTGAAGAGTGGATGCAAGAGATAGCTAATTCATTGGCCATATTTGAAAAGGTTCTCAAAAGGTTGAACAAGAGGAGGGATGACAGCGTGCTTTTTGCAAAGGAGCTGCAGGAGTTCTTTGAAAGCTTAGACCTAGATTTGTTTGATGAAGATGATGATAAGACTATGTATTCATTAAATGACATCATTAATTAGTACCTAGGCATATTCTAAGGGGTGAAGACTAAAGAAGACCTCCAGAAGATGTTTTACCAGAAGGAGGAAATTCAGAAAGTGTTATCTCGTGAAGAGGAGATAAAAGCTTTTGCACAAGAGTTGACTGACTTCTGAGATAGGCAAAAAGAGATCCTTCAAGGGATTAAGATGTTAGACTTTGATGAGGTGTTGGAGATAGTGGATAGGTTCAAGAAAACACATCCAAAAGTGCCTCCCAGCTAGTAAGCCTCTAGTCTAAGATCTGCCAAATTTTGTGTACAGAAAATCTAGTTTTGACACTTAGCCATTTTTGCAGAGCCTTATTTTTGGCATTTCGGCCATGTGGGTTTTTCGGCCTCCGACAAGTCCGCAAGTCCAAAATTTTGGAGATGAGGGACTAGGTACTTAGTCAAATTTTGGTCTTGAGTTTTTTGGACTAACTGTCAGGATTTGGGCATTTTTTGGCACGTCTGAAAGTTAACTCCAGTTATCTCAGAGATCATTTTCCAGTCATCTAGGCTTTCTTTTGGGGATAATTTGTGCATGATTTTGGGATCTCTTCCAGTTGGGTCCATGTGGAGAAGCCAGAGCCAGGGATCAAGGGTAGAAACATGGAGATTATCAAGTTCATGCACGAGTTTCAACTCCATTTTTGAGTTATCTAATGCATAATTTATTCAAATCTTTGTAATGCATGAGTTTTAATTCCATGCTAAGATAGTTTAGCTAAGCTTTAGAAGTAGTTTCTTTAATGCAAGCTTTAGTCTAGATTTACTTTCAAGTTTTAGTTGTAGCAAAACCCTAGCTGTGAAAATAAGAGCCCAGCTCTATAAATTATAATAAAATGATGTAATGAGGGTCAACTTGATGATTAATATAACAGATGAAATTGGTGCTTCATTCATGGTGTGATTTATCTTCTATCTATGTGAAAGTTGTGAATGTGTGAATTGCTCATTGTTTATTTCAAAGAGCCAATTGGTTGTTTAAAATGGTTTTAAGTCTATGATCTTTTAGTTCGGTGTTTGCTGGTATTGCATTTTTGTGTTGTGACAAATTTTTGAGAAGATCATTCTTTAGTGCTTGAAGATTAAATTGTCTCACGTGTGCGCACATTTGGGGTGGCTTCATGATCTGATGAGTTTTGGCTTATCATACGTCTACATTTGTTCAAATTATATTGATGATTGCATCCATTCAATTGAAGATTGTGACGTGATCTGATCTCTGTTTGTGGGTTTCTTCATCTTCTTGGTTATTTAATTCACATGGTGATGTGATGCTAGCATATGTCCAATAGGTTTCTTTTTAGAAAATTCATTTAAATCTCTTGTTACCCTACATCTTCTAACCCTCCTTACAAGTTCTTTTCAGTAGATTAATTAAATTAGCATTGCTTTCATTTTAAATCTGAAAATCATATAAAAAAAGAGAGAACTTTGGTTTCCTAAAGTTTGTTTTATAGTTTCCCATGAGAGAAGAACTAGCAAAGGCCTCATTGTTAACAAATTCACATTTGTCTTCCTTTGAGCTATCCAAGCAGTTGAGACCCAGCCAAAAGGAACCTTGAGATTGATCAATCTTCCAAGAGGGGAAGTTGCTCACGCAAATTCCTAGCCATTGTCTTCATGTAAAAATGATGCTCAACACATACCTTGTCTCTGAGCCCATGGACGTCTTTGAGCAACATATAAAACTTCTCCATTCTCCTCATCTATGGCTTTGAACTCAGTGGGCATTGGATTAATGTCCACAGATGCAACTATTTTGCATTTATAATTTCTTTTCTTTTCTCTATAATGAGAACAAAACTCAACCAGCACAACATATGCCTCTTCCTTCTTTCTCCTTGCCTACATACTATCAAGCTAGGTGGAGACATCATTGATGATGTCCTGCTTGAAATTAGATAGCAAATTAGACAGCTCCATTTTGGATATTCCTGAGCCACCATTAGACTTATGTGGAAGGTCTCTAAGTCCTCTACCCTTCTTCACAGTGGTCCTTGAATAATTTAGACATATATTCTTTATGTCAGCCCAATGTTTTTGTGTGATATCTCCTCCTGCCATCAGGTCCAAAGCTTCAATGCTTCCATCATTCACACCCTTCAAGAAAAGGTGTTTCTGAGATGCCTCATTTAGCTGGTGTTGTGTATTACATTGTAGGTTGAACATGAATCTTGATACATAATCTTCCAAGGTTTCATCCTCTTTCTGAGACATTTTGAAAATGTCATCACTTTTCAAATGCTGACCCCGATAGTATTCTTTATATTTTGAAAGAAACAGATTACGCATGGCATCCTAGTTTGCTACAGCATTGGCACCCAACCCCATGAACCATCTCAAGGTAACCTCTTTTAGAGTTGATGGGAACAACTTCAGCTTGTGGGCATTAGTGGTATAGTCATAACTCCGATAGAGGATGTCAAAATCAAAGATGAAGGTCTTAGGGTCTTCTGTAAGGAGGCCATAGAATTTGGGGAGCGCAACAGTAGCTATGTTCTTCAACTTTTGGTTACCTTGCTGCGGAGGGATAGGAAATGGAAAGGGAACTTGAGCAGCCATTCTGGGAGGAGGACCTAGTGGTGGTGGCTGATAGATAATAAGAGAAAGCGGGTTGTCTTGGTATTCAGGTTCAGAAAATAGGTCATTCAAATGCAATGATTCCTCAGATGATGAAGAGGATATGTGTTCCCAAGCATCAACAAATGGATTTTCAAAGGGTTCTTCTTCTTCATTCTCTCTTTGGGGCTCTTCAATTTCAAGATTAAAAAGATCAAATGGGTCTTCTTGATAGTTATGGGGAAGAAATCTCCCAAGGCGGTCTCTCCTTCTATGCATAAAATGCTTGCTTAAGGTTAAGTGCTAAATTAGGACTGAGAATGAAACTAAAAAGATAAGTTTGAATTAACACCATCAGTGACAACGGTGCCAAAAATGCTTGGCCAAATAATAGTATCAAAAACCCAGAGAAATGGACTGCCTTTTTTAGGATTGGACACCCCAAATGATTTCTAAATGCATTATTCAATCTCATTTAATTATTGACCAGGGACATAAACTTGGAATGGAATTTGCAAAGTATATGCTTCAAACCTTCTCATTCTAAGACTATATATGGAATTCAAATTCGTATGCTTCAGGAAAGCTATGCTAAAACTAATGAATAAATTTATTCTAACAAAGCAAGGAATTGTGGCTAGGAATTACTCTAACCGACTGTGCTGTAGGAACAGGCTACTAATTCTATTATCAGTAGCTACAGGAACAACAAAGTTCTAACTACTTAGAATTAAATAGGAAAATGAACTCTACACTAATAGAACAATTCACTCATCAAGTGGGCCCCCTTGAATGAGTGAATAGGAAATACAATCAAGATGAAAGATATAAGCTTGAGCTGAACATTCTATTCATCCATAACAAAATGATTACACTTGACCGAAAATAGTATGCAAAAGTTCTATTATAAAAACCAATTTATTCGACTAACTCCTAAAGAGTCACAACAGTCGATTATTTAAAGGAAATCTAAAACTATCCCCTAAATCTACAATCACTTCATAAATTAGGATCAGTTACAACTCATAAAGTTTCAAAATAGAAACATCATTAACAATGAATAATTTCCAAAAATATAGCGCATTAAGGAAACTAAATCTGTGTGTTGCATGTAACAGAAAATATCAATTGACTTTCTTTGCTTGTGAAGATTCTACAATCCATGGTTGGCTTTGATTACTCCAGCACCACTATGTTGGTCTTGAATGTCCACAGTCAACACCAGCAAAATAATCAATGTGCACACATCCAACCATATACATATATATTTGCATCATTAATATTAGGAAAAGGTGTAAGTCCTAATTAACACTCTTGCAAGTCCTATGGCTATAGGAGGCAACCACCCAAAACATAGCTTAGGCAAGGAAACATTCATTAACATGTATAGCTACTGCATTTACCATTCCTATCCATGAATTCAAACAAATATTATGCCTTTAAAGTATCCATATTTCCATCTTATGTTCACACATGTATATATATAGCATATACATAAAATCCATAAGTTCATATGCTTAAAAACCATAAATTCATGTCTATGTGCAATCAATTATTCTGAAAAGAGGATAAAAAGTGCTGAGAAAGATGGCTATTTAGAAGCCCATCAATAGAATAATTACCTCTTACTGTCTTCGGTAAGCCAAGAACAAAATCCATACTAATGTCAATCCAAGGTTTCTCAAGTACAATAATCGGTGTATACAATCTAGTATTCTAACTTACTCCTTTTGCAACTTGACAAACTCCATAGCTTTTCACAAATTTATGAAAATCTTTATACAACTGTGGCCAAAAGTACTTCTCCTTAAGAAAATTCCATGTTTTATCAATACCAAAATGTCCAGCCAAACCACTACTATGTTTCTCCTTTATCAGATTAGTTCTCATTACTCCTCTCGGTATACATAACTAAATACCTTTAAACAACATACCTTCCTGAATAAAATATTCATCCCATTTAGTATCTTGTTGATCTTGAATAGGTGCTCTACACTTTCTCCATGGCTCAGAAAAACCAGGATCACTTTCATACAAATCTTTCATCTCATCAAAACCAAGAACTTCAATTTTCATCTCAGTCATCAAGGATCTTCTTCTACTCAATGCATCAGCAACTCGGTTAGTGACTCCACTCTTATGCTTTATCACAAATGTATAACGTTGCAAATACTCAACCCATTTCACATGTCTCTGATTCAACTTATTTTGACTACCCAAATACTATAAAGCCTTATGATTAGTATACAACACAAATTCACTCGGTATCAAATAATGTCTCCATTTTTTCAGTGCTTGAACAATAGCATAGAATTCTTGATTAGACATAGAATATTTCCTTCTAGCATCATTCAACTTTTCACTAAAGAAAGCAATAGGTTTACCTTCTTGAATCAACATAGCTCCAATTGCACTTCCACTTGCATCACATTCCACTTGAAATACATTACTGAAATAAGGTTATGCCAAAACAAGTAATTCAATAACCTTCTACTTTAGAGTCTCAAAACTTCTATTAGCTCCATGTGTCCACTTGAATTCCCTTTTGTCTCATCTCATAGTCTAAGTCATAGCATTACAAATTGAACTGAAATTCCTTATGAACTTTTGGTAAAAACTCTCCAAACCATGAAATGATCTTACCTCACTAGCATTCATAGGTGTAGGCCAATTTAAAATAGCTTCAACCTTTTCAAGATCCATCTTCAAACCATCAACTGATATCACAAATCCCAAATACATAATCTCCTCTTTCATGAATGAACACTTTTTTAGATTTATCAACAACTTTTCTTCTTTAAATCTCTACAAAACTTGTCTACCATGAAACAAATGTTCTTCTATGGTCTTACTGAATATCAAAATATCATCCAGATATACAATCATAAACTTACCCAATAATTTTTTCAAAACTTCATTCATTAGCCTCATAAAAGTACTCGGTGCATTACTTAAACCAAAAGGCATAACTAACCACTCATACAAACCTTATTTTGTCTTGAAAGCAATCTTCCATTCATCCCCTTCTATGATTTTGATCTGATGATACCCACTTTTCAAATCAACCTTTGTGAAATAATTTGCTCCAGTCAAACTGTCCATTATGTCATCCATTCTTGGTATAGGAAACCTATACTTCACTGTTATCTTATTGATTTCTCTTAAATCAGTCACATTCTCCATTCTCCATTCTTCTTAGGTGCCAATACAGTAGGTACTACATAAGGACTTAAACTTTCTTTGATCAAACCTTTCTCCAACAACTCTTGAATCTATCGATTTAATTCCTAATTCTCGATAGGTGTTAACTGATGAGGTGCCTTATTCAGTAAACTAGCTCCAGGGATTAGATCCATACAATGATCAATGCTTCTTTTCAGTGGCAAACCATTAGGTACATTATCAAAAATTATTTCACTATACTTGGTGAGCAACTTATCAATCTCCTCCGAAACACTATCATCTATTTTCTTACTCAGTTTGTTAGGAATTACATCAAAACCTACATCATTCCTTTTCAAATCTTTAACAAACTTTCTTCCTTCCATCAAGAAAACTTTCACAGTTGTGCAAACATTACTAACAGGTTCTTCCATCATAGGTAACAAGATTTATTTCTTTCCATCAGCCATAATAGTATACTTATGCAATCTTCCATCATATATAGCATGTCTATCATATTGCCAAGGTCTACCCAAAAAAATATGACAACAATCCATAGGCATGATATCACACAACACCTTATCATAGTACTTTCCAATCTTCAAATTCACATAGCATTGTTCACTTACCAAGAGTGTATGCTCATCTTTGATCCATGAAATCTTATATGGTTTTGGATGTTCCAACCTTTCCAACTGCAATTTTGTGACCATTTCCTCAGATGCTAGATTCTCTGAGCTACCACTGTCAATGATTACCTTCCAAACTTTATCAGAAACTCTACATCTAGTCTTGAACAAAATTTTCCTTACCAGATCTTCCTTTTTTCCTTCATTCCATAGTGCTCTCCTTACCATCAAGTTATTTTCCTTATCAGGTTCATTCGGTGACTCTTCTTGCACCAAAGCATTTCTACTGCTACCAGCCTTCTTACTTGCATGTGTACATTCAAAAGATCTATGTCCTTCTCCACAATTGTAACAAGTTCCTCAGAAAATTCCTCTACTATAACCACCTTGGTAGTTACTGCCTCTACCTCTAGATGAACTTTCACCTTTCCACTCGGTCTTGCCTTTGTCTAGATTTGTCTTTTCAGGTTCAGATCTACCATTTTCACCATTGGATCTATCTCTTCCTCTAGGGAATCTACCACCTCTTCCTCTCTATCTCTTCTCATTTCTCTTGTTCAATTTCTCCTCGACTTTCAAAGCAAATTGATAAGCCTCTTCAATGTTCTCCAATTTAACCAATATGATCTCCTCTTGGATGGAAACTCTCAAACCATTCAGGTATCTAGAAATTCTTTCCACATCATCTTCATCATGTCCAAATCTAATATTCAATCTATAGAATTCCTCAGTATATTCCTTTACCGAGCTATCTTTCTACCTCAAAATTTGCATTCGTCAAACTAGGTTAATCTGATAATCATAGGATAAGAACTTTCCTTTCAATGTATTCACCATCTTGTTCCATACCTTGATTTTGTCCTTGCCTATCCTTTTTCTATTTGGTTGCAGATGTTCCCACCATAAGGATGCATGACTTTTCAACTTGTTTCTTGCAATTTTCACCTTCTTGTCTTCGGGAATGTTCTCATATTCAAAATACTTTTCCATCTCGGTGATCTAGTCCACCAATTCATTAGAGTCCAATTTTCCACAATACTCAGGAGGATTGAAATGTGGTGTCAACTTCAAACTTGTCAAAGCCATCAAAAATATTTCTTCACCTTGATCCATCATAGGTGCAGGTTCTACATTCACCTGTTCTTCCTCAACTTCATCATCACTAACATCTTCAAGATGTTTGCCTCTTCTTTGGGTTGTTTCAACTACTTCTAACCTAGTAGCAATCTTCCTTAGCATATCTACCAATCCTGGATCTGCATCTCACCTCCCATGAACCATATTGACAACCCTCTGCAATTGTAGGTCAGATCGTAATCTACTACCCCACAATAATCAACTAGGGCTTCAAGAGGAACCTACAAACCTAGATCTGCAGACCTAGATCAAGATCTCACCTCATTCTGATGCCACTTGACACAAGGCAAGGATCAAGAGGGGCCAAACTATGGTGCACCCTAATGATCCAACATGCTCAACAACATGCAGAAGCAACACAACAACAAAGTGAGAGAGAGAATGTCAGATCTTTCCTATATTTTCATCAAATAGAACCATATATGCCAAGCTGTAAGGCCTTCCTAGTTACGGCCTGGTATTACAATGAAATATAGAAGTCCTCCAACATGCGAGGATCTATCAAAAATCTTATAGCTAATCTCTTCTATCTTCTATCAAAAAGTGACTCCTAAACTCTAACCAAACAACTACATTTATACAAGAGTCTACTGAACTGAGTCAGCCTTTAGATCTACAATCAATGAAAGGAATGGTTAGATCTAGGACTACATGCTTCCTAATGATGGATTCCAACATTAAATCCATGACCCAATATAAATGCACAATTTGGCCTCAATAGAAACTTAAATAAACTACTCGGTAAGAAAGGATGACCGAGCAATAGACCAGCATCATCGAGCTCCAGTGAGACAACCGACCACCTACGAGATAACCAACCATCCTTGGTGACCAAAGGAAATTGACCAACTCAGTCAAAGTAGGAAGTGAGCAACCAAGACAAACTTTAAATTCTTTTTGGTGACACAGGATTGCGAAGGACTCGAGATTCTCCTACATCACAATACCCCTAGAATGATTATTGGTAAAGGATCAATTACTTTGGATGGAAAAACTAACACTGGTGATGTACTATTTGTGGATGGATAAAACCATAACTTGTTAAGTGTTGGACACCTTTTGGATATAGGATATCATCTAGAATTCAAGGATGGTCATTTCTCTATTAGAGGAGCTAATGGAGAATTGATCACATTTGGTTCTAAGACCAGAGGTAATATTTCAGTTAAACTCTACTGAGGTTAGTTGTTTTGTTACAAAGACTGATGACAATTGGTCATGGCATAGAATTTTTTGTCATATCAACTTTGACAACATGGTAAAAGCATATAACAATAATGCTATCAGAGATCTACCTAAGATTGTGAAACTAGCTAGCACTACATGCAAAGAACGTATCTTGGGAAAGCAGACAAGAAGTAGTTTTACAAGCAAAGGATACTCAACAAATATAAAGTTGGAACTGATTCATATAGATCTTTGTGGACCTACTCAGACCAGGACATACTTCAGAGACAAGTACTTTATTATATTCACTAATGACTACTTTAGAATGATGTGGGTAGGATTTCTTAGAGAAAAATCAAAAGCATTTGAGACTTTCAAGTACTATAAGGAAAAAGTTGAGAATGAGACATATTTGAAGAGAAAATGTTTAAGATCAGATGGAGGTGGAGAATTCACTTCACATGAATTAAATACCTTTTGTGAAGAGCATGGTATTATGAGACAGACTTTAGCACCTAGGACACCACAACAAAATGGAGTTTCTCAAAGAAGAAACATAATAGTTCTTGATGCTGCAAGAACCATGTTAATAGAAGGAAAGGTCTCACATATGCATTAGAGAGAAGCAGTTAATACAACTGTATATACAATGAATAGAGTAAAAATTAGAGAAGGTAAATGCAAGACACCATTTCAGATATGGTATGGTAAGACGCCTACTGTTAGTTATTTCAAAACATTTGGAAGTAAATGCTACATTAAGAGAGATGATTGTATAGGAAAATTTAATGTTAGAAGTGATGAAGGATTATTCCTTGGGTACTCTACTAGAAGTAAGGCCTATAGATGTTACAGTATGAGAACTAGGAAATTGATTGAAACTGTTAATTTGAGAATAGATGAAAATTTTCAAGTTAGAGAAAAATATTGTCGGCCAACATCAAACAATTAAATTCCACCATTCGGTGAACTCAGGATCCAAGAAACATCGAACACTACCAAAATAACTCGGTAAAGAACACTATCGAACCAACTCGGTAAAGGGAACAACAAAAAAATAAGCGAGTTCACGAGTGAAAGATATGAACACTTCACCAAGAGCTCAAAAGTAGTTGCTGAGAAAACCCAATTAGCTATCGAGTAGCCAAACAAACTCTAACATATTTTTGGTTGATCCAGGATTTCCATAAACACAAGATGCTCCTACATCAGACACCTATGGTTAAAAAGAAATGGTTCTCTGAATCATGTGTCAGGTACAACCCAAGTTGAATCCAACTCAGATTGAGAAATCCATGTATTGTCTTCAATTGGTCTGTTCTTCCACTTTACCAAATACTCCATGTAATCCTTTTCTCTAGTGCTTATGCCAACTCTTTGCTCCAAAATCTTTTCAACTTCTATATGCTTCTTAGGATAATTAATCAGTATTGTCACTTATTCATCAAGTTCATGATACTCATACAAATTTGATATGTTGAATATAGGTGATATATCCATGCCATCAAGTAACTCAACTTCATAAGCATTTCCACTGTCAAATTTCTTCAATACCTTGTAGGGACCAAGTTTCTTCATCTTCAACTTACCATATGTTCCAACAGGAAATTTTCCTCTCTTCAAATAAACCATTACTTCATCACCAACATAAAAAATCTTATGTCTTCTAGACTTATCTTCACTATCTTTATATTTCTAATTAGCCTACTCCAACTTATGTTTCACTTCCTTATGCAATAACTTCATAAAATCAACACATTCTTCCCCTTCAACACTCCTCTTTTCTTCACCAGCAATATCTCTTAGGTCTGATATACCTCTTAGTTGTGTACCATTAACAATCTCAACAAGTTACTTGTCAATACTCCTATTTAGTTAATTATTGTATGCAAACTCTGCTTGTGCCAACATTAAATCCCAATTACTTATTTTGTCTCCAACTAAGCAACTCAATAGGTTACCCAAACTTCTATTTACAACCTATGTTTGTCCATCAGTCTATGGATGAAATGTAGAACTAAATTTCAACTTGGTGTTCATCTTCTTCCATAGAGTCTTTCAAAAATAACCAACAAACTTACTATCTCAGTCAGAGATGATACTCTTCAATAATCCATGCAATCTAACAATCTCTCTAAAGAAAAGATCTTCTATATGCATTTCATCTGATGTTTTCCTACATGGTATAAAATGTTCCATCTTGGAAAATCTATCCACAATAACAAATATGGAACTATTACCTCTTACTATCCTCAGTAAGCCAAGAACAAAATCTAAAATAAATATCTCTCCAAGGTTTCTCAGGAATAGAAATCAGTGTGGACAATCTAGTATTCTGAATTACTCCTTTTGTAACTTGACAAACTCCACAAATCTTTATAAATTTCTAAACATCCTTATACAACTAAGGCCAAAAATAGCTTTCCTTCAACAAACACAATGTCTTATCAATTCCAAAATGTCCAACCAAACCACTACTATGTTTTTCCTTTATCAAATCAGTTATCATTGATCATCTCAGTAGACAACTAAATACCTTTGAACAACATACCTTCCTAAATGAAATAGCCTTCCAAATTACTTGGTTGATCAAAAATAGGTGCTCTACACACTCTCCATGGCTCAAAAAAATCAGGGCCACTTTCATACAAAGTCTTCATGTCATCAAAACCAAGAACCTCAATTGTCATTTTAGTCATCAAATATCTCCTTCTACTTAATGCATCAACAACTTGATTAGACACTCCACTCTTATGCTTTATCACAAATGTGAAATTCTACAAATATTCCACCCATTACACGTGTCTCTGATTCAACTTATTCTGACTACCCAAATACTATAAATCCTTATGATCAGTATACAATACAAATTCTTTTGGTGTCAAATAATGTCTCCATTTCTTCAGGGCTTGAACAATATCATAAAATTCATGATCATATACATAATATTTCATTTTTTCATCACTCAACTTCTCACTAAAGAAAGTAATAAGTTTTCCTTCTTGACTCAACACAACTCCTATTACACTTCCACTTGCATCACATTCTACTTTGAATACCTTATTGAAATCAAGTAAAATTAACATAGGAAATTCAACAACCTTATGTTTCAAAGTCTCAAAAATATTATTAACTCCATTTGTCCACTTGAATTCTCTTTTATCTCTCATTGTTTCGGCCATAGCATTACAAATTGAACTAAAATTTATGATGAACTTTTGGTAAAAACTTTCCAAACCATGAAATGATCTTATCTCACTAAAATTTTTAGGTGTAGGCCAATCAAGAATAGTTTCAACCTTCTCATGATCCATCTTCAAACCATCAGCTAAAATCACAAATCCTAAATACGCAATCTCTTCTTTCTTAAGGAACACTTTTTCAAATTGTTCAACAACTTTTCTTCTTTCAATCTCTGAAATACCTGTCTAATGTGCAACAAATGATCTTCTCTAGTCTTTCTGAATATTAGATTGTCAACCAGGTATACAATTACAAACTTACCTAAGAACTTATTTAGAACCTCATTCATTAACCTCATAAAATTAATCAGTGCATTAGTTAAACCAAAGGGCATAACCAACAACTTATATAAACCTTCTTTTGTCTTGAAAGCAGTTTTCCATTCATCACCTTCTCTGATTTTGATCTGGTGATATCCACTCCTAAAATCAATCTTGGTAAAGTACTTTTCTCCACTCAAACAATCCATTATATCATCCATTCTCGATATAGGAAACTGATACTTAACTGTTATGTTGTTGATTGCTTTGGAGTCAATACACATTCATCATTCTCCATTATTCTTAGGTTCCAACACAACTGGTATTGCACACGGACTCAAAATTTCTCTAATTAAACCTTTCTACAAAAACTCTTGAATTTTTCAATTGAGTTCCTCATTTTCGGTCAGTGTCATTTGGTGTGGTGCTTTATTCGGTAAAATAGCTCCAGGAATCATATCCATAGAATGACTAATACTTCTCATCAGTGGTAAACCATTAGGTACATTATCAGAAATGATCTATTTATACTCAATAATTAAATTCTCAACCTCTACCGACACTTTATCTTCTATTTTCTCACTCGGTTTGTTAGGAATCAAAGCATATCAAACATCATTTTTTTTCAGGTCCTTAACAAACTATCTACCTTCCATCAAACAAACTTTCATAGATGTACATATCTCACCAACAAATTCTTCAATCAAAGGTAATAAGATTTGTCTTTTTCCATCAGCCCAAATAGAATCCTTGTGCAATCTTCCATCATATATAGCATGTCTATCATATTGAAAAGGTCTACCTAACAAAATATGACAATAATCCATAGGCACAATGTCACACAACACCTTATCATAGTACTTTCCAATTTTCAAATTCACAAAACATTGTTCACTTACCATTAGTGTATGATCATCCTTGATCCATGAAATCTGATAGGGCTTTGGATGTTTCAACCTTTCCAACTGCAACTGTGTAACCATTTCTTCTGATGCCAGATTCTCCAAGCTTCCACTGTCAATGATTACTTTCCAAACTTTATCTACAACTTTTCATATGGTCTTAAACAAATTTTTTCTTTCAAGATCTTCCTTAGTCTTTTCACTCCATAATGCTCTCCTGGCCATTAGGTTTCCTTCCTTCCTAGGCTCATTCAATGAACCTTCATGTACCAAAGCATTTCTACTACTACTAACCTTCTTACTTACATGTGTGTACTCAAATGATCTATGTCCTTCTTTGCCACAATTATAGAAAGTTCCTCAGAATCCTCCTCTTCCATAGCCACCTCGAGAGTAAATACTTCTTCCTTGGGATGAACTTTCACCTTTCCACTCAGTCTTTCCTCTATCATGATTTTTTTTGTTTGGATATGATCTACTACTTTCACCATAGGATCTACCTCTTCCTCTAGGGAATTTACCACCTCTTCCTCTTTGTCTTTTTTCATGCCTTTTGTTTAATTTATCCTTAGCTTTTAGGGAAAACTAATAAGCTTCTTCAATACTTTCCATTTTCACTAAATTGATCTCTTCTTGGATATAAGTCCTTAACCCATTCAGGTATCTTGCAATTCTTTCCACCTCATCTTTACTATGTATGTATTTGATGTCTAGTCTATAAAATTCCCCAGTGTAATCTTTCACTGAGCTATCCTTCTACTTCAAACCTTCCATTCTTCTAACTAGGTTAATATGATAGTCACAAGGTAGAAATGTGCCTTTCAATTTGTTCACCATCTTATTCCATACCTTAATTTATTCCTTTCCTTTCTTGTTTCGATCCAATTATAGATTCTCCCACCACAAGGATGTATGACCTTTCAATTTTTTTACTTGAAATTTTTACTTTATTCTCCTCTAATATGTTTTCATATTCAATGTATTTTTCCATTTTAGTGATCCAATCCATCAACTCATTTGAATCCAGTTTCCCACTATACTCAGGAGGGTTAAACTATGGTGTAGATTTTGAACTGGTCAACACCTTCAAGAATATTTCTTCTCCTTGATCCATTATAGGTGCATGTGTGGCCTTTTCCTACATTTCTTCAATTTCATCATCACTAACATCATCAAGAAATATCCCACGCCAAAAATTTAGAAAAAGGATAGAGATGTAGCAGAGGAGGGCTCAACAAAAGAGAATAAGGGGGACAACTCTCTTCCTAGATCCCACAACCAAGAAGAAGATCCAAAGGAAAGGAAAGTTGTTGGTAAGTCTTCTGCAGAAGTGATTGATGGTCAAAATTTCTTTGAAAATGCTGCTAAAGGTATCTGGACTTCCCTATTTGGTGTGAAACCTACTGGGAAATCTTCTTTTCCCCTAGTTGACAACACGTCTGATCCTGAGAAGGGATTATTCAGCATTTCTCTTCTTGATTCTCTGGTTGTTCATACAGTAGCATCTATGAAAAATATGCTTGTAGGAAAGTTCATGGGCCCAAGACCTAACATAGATGTTGTAAGGGTTTTTGTAGAAAGGAATTGGAAGCTTAAGGGTCAAGTCGACATTACAGCTTTGCCAAAGGGTTTTTTCACCTTTGAGTTCTCTAGCTCTGAAGACCTATCTGATGTCCTGTGCAGAGGACCTTGGATGTTCAGTAAATCATCCTTGGCTCTTCAAAAATGGGGGGCTAAACTTGACCTTAATATGGATATGTTTGAATCAACTCCAGTGTGGGTTCAGTTCCAGGGTCTTCCTCTAGAATATTGGCATGAAGACATCTTTTTGAGGTTGGCCAGCTCATTTGGGGAGCTTTTGTCAATCGATCCAATGACAGCTGCAAAGACAAGACTAGTGTATGCTAGAGTCTGTGTCAACATAAATCAAAAGGTAGACCTCCCGAAACTTATTACCATTAACTCCAAACTTGGGACTCACATTCAAGTGGTGGAGTTCAAATCCCTTCATTTTGCCTGCTTCACATGCAAAAAGTTAGGGCATTGGGCAAAACAATGCCCTTTAAAACCTATTGTAAAGCCTAAAAAGAAAGAATGAAGAGCTGAATGGAGAGAGAAAAATGGATCTTCCTCTTCTCTCCCTAATCCTCCTAAGTCATCAGAGGAAGACAAATAACAAGAAGCCTGGACTGCTAAACCAATTAATCTGTCAAAGGGAGATAAAAACTAGGAAATAGTCAATGAGGATCAATCCTAAACTCTAGAGTAAGAGAATCCAAAAGCCACAGAACAAGAGAAAAAAGTGGAAAATGTTCCCTCTTCTGCTTCTTTCAGTCCTATGTCTGGGAATAGGGAGAAGGATTCTCAACCCCAAGATGCTTCTCAGGAAGGATGTATTGAAATGGAACCACCTAGCCCAACAATAGATTTGTAAAAAGAGAAGGGTAACTCCTCTACCATCACAGGGATAGGAGACAATGTGTTGGATAAATAAGAACTTTCCCCCCCTATTATTGAATAGGTGATTTCCATTGTTAATGGTAACAACATCAAATTTTGGTCTGAATTGAGTGAGGAGGACATTCAAAAAGAACACCTGGATGAATTCTCTCCCATCTCGAAAACACAGGAGTCACCATGGTCTGAGGTGAAAAATAATAAGAAAAGAAAAAAGCTCTCTAAGAAGGGAGGCTTGAACCCAAAAGCTCCTGAATTAGGGAAAAAGGTAGAAAATACTCCATTGGGGGGAGTCTAGACTAGAAGGAAGAAAGCAGATGTTGGATCACCTCAGGGGGGAAGAGATAGACCTACTCATAAAGCAATGAGAGAGTTAGAAGGAAAATAGAATATAGCGGATGGTAAACAATCTACTATCCTAGAGATTTGTTCCCCAACCCTTTAAATGAAGATTATGTCATGGAATATAAGAGGTCTTAACAGTCCTCATAAACAAGATGTTCTCAGAAATATTGTTAGAGATATCAAACCTGATATCATGCTTATTTAGGAAACAAAAATGACTAGAGAGAAAGTTGAAAAAATTAATCCTTTTAAGAATGGTAGTAGTATTGGTAGTGACTCTGATGGTGCTTTCAGAGGGGTTGTTATCTTCTAGAACAACTCTATTGTTAATTGCGCGAAGCTCCATGTTTAGAAGAACATTATCCTCATCCATGTTAAACACCTTAAAGTTGATTTCTCTTGGAATTTAATGAATATCTATGCTCCAAATACCAAAAGTGGCAGGTTGAGATTTTGGAAAAGATTAAAAGAAATCAGAAACAACTTCCAGACCCCAAGCTAGATGGTCATGGGAGACTTCAACACCCCTTTGCAAGCTGATGATAAAATGGGCGGAGCTCTATCTCAAGTTGATAGTAGAATGGATCTCATTGAGTATATTAATGACCAATCTTTCATTGATATGGAGCTGGAAGGGATTTCCTATACTTGGTCGAATAGAAGAACTGGTGATGATCTTATCCAAGTGAAACTTGACAGAACCCTTCTCTCTCTTGATTGGTTCTCTAATTTTTCCTACTCATTATCTTCTTCTATTAGGATTGGATCTAATCACTTCCCTATTATTTTCAATGCTAACATTCTGAATGGCAAAAAGAATATCCCATTTCGCTTTGAGAAGATGTGGTTAGCCCACCCTAGTCTAAAGGACTGTATCTTTAACTAGTGGAACTACAATTAGGAAGGAAGTGCTATGTACAAAATAGCTAAAAAGCTGATTAATGTCAAGAGAAATGTTAAAATTTGGAACAAGGAAGTCTTTGGAGATATTTTCAAGGCCAAAAGTAATAAACAAGAAGAAATCAAGGTCATTCAAGAGACTATTCAAAAAGAGGGTTTCTCTAAGGAGTAAAGAAGAGATGAGAATGTGCTAGTGGCTGAGTACCATAATATCATTTCTAAACAAGAGTCTTTTTGGAGGCAAAGATCAAGAGCCCTATGGCTTAAAGATGGGGACAAAAATACTAGATTCTTCCATATGATAGCTATGAAACATAAAGCTAGTAACAAAATTTCCTCCCTTATTGTGAATAACAAGACTCTAGTTAAGGAAGAAGATATAAGAAAGGAAATGCTTCAGTCCTTCTCTCTCCTCCTCTCCAAAGAGGATAACCTTTTTTCATAGAGTCAACATGAAATTCTCTCTGCTATTCCCTTCATCATTGATAGAGACACCAATTCTAGACTCAAAGCTATTCCAAATGATAAGGAAATTAGAGATGTTGTTTTTTCCTTTGAAGGTGATAAATCTCTAGGTCATGATGGCTTCCCCCTTTTCTTCTTTCACCAATTTTGGGAGATTACTGGTCAAGATGTTTTGAATGCTATCAAAGAATTTTTTGGAACTAAAGCTCTTCTTAGAGAACTCAATGCCACTTTCTTGGTCCTTTTCCCTAAAAAACATGGTGCTAATACAGTGGACTCTTTTAGACCCATTAGCCTCTGTAATGGGATTTACAAGATCATAGCCAAAGTCATGATTTCTAGATTCCTTTCTTTGTTTCCCTCTATTATATCACCTCAAAAAAATGGTTTTGTGCCAGGGAGACAAATCCTTGACTCCATTGTAGTGGCTAATGATAATATTCACTCCCTTGAAGCTGCCAAGAAATAGGGCTTTCTCATGAAATTAGACTTATCTAAAGCCTATGATAGGGTTGATTGGTAGTTTCTTCAAAAAGTCTTAAGTAGCTTTGGTTTTGATTTGGGGGTCATCAAAATTTTTGATTAGTTGGTCTCCACTGTCTCTTCCTCTATTATTGTGAATGGTGATTCCTCAAAAATTTTCAAACCTTCAAGGGGTCTTAGGTAGGGGGATCCTATATCCCCTATCCTATTTGTTATTTTGGCTTAAGGGCTGGGAAGATATATCTCAAAACTTGTCAATGAAGGAACCATCTCTGGTCTCCAACCTTCCTTGCTCAGGTCCTCCTGCTCCCATGAATAATTTGTTGATGATACCCTTTTTATGGGTGAAGCTACTGTTAAAGAAGCTAGGAATCTTAAAAAATCCCTATCTATCTACACCTCGGCTATGAGTCAACTTATCAATTGGAACAAGAGCTTCATATACTTTATCAATACCCCTCTTGAGAGACAGGCTAAGATCTCCAAAATTCTTGGTTGCAACATTGGTGCTCTTCCCTCTTCCTATCTGGGTCTCCCTCTTTTCTCTAAACCCCCTAACAATTTTTGGAATCAAATTGTTGATAGATACAATAGAAAGTTGGCTGGGTAGAAAGGTGCCCTTCTCAGCAACTCTGGCAAGCTTCAACTCTTGAAGTCTACTCTACAAAACCTACCTGTGTATGCCTTGAGTCTCTTTAAGATTCCCCACAATTTTATGATGGTGCTTGAAACTATCCAAAAAAGGTTCTTATGGATAGGTGTTGAAGATGAAAAAAGACTAAGTTTGGTTTCCTAGGAAAAAGTTTGCAAGCCTAAGAGTAAAGGGGGCTTGGGGTTAAGACCTATCAAGCTTGTTAATAAATCCCTCTTGGCCAAGAAAGTTTGGAGAGTTTATGGGGATTCAAAGCAATGGAATGGTATTATTAGAAGCAAATACCTCTTCAATTCTAACAATCTGAAGGACCTCTTAAACAAAGATGCAAGGGTGAATGGCTCTTACATTTGGAATAGCCTCTGCTCCTCCATTGACTTTATAAGAGATGGGATAAGGTGGAAATTGGGAGATGGGACTAGTATTGACTTTTGGGATGACCCTTGGATCCATGATTGCCCCTTTTCTGATAGACAAGATTGGAAGGATATCATAAATCAAGCTAAAAATACTATTGGTTGCAAAGTCTCTGACTACTGGCTTAATAACTCTTGGAAGGATCTTTCTAGCCTTAATAGAAGTCTTTCTCCCCTTATGATTGAGCTGTAGTGCTGGTTCAAAGAAGTTAATCATCCTGATAAAATTGTGTGGAATCCTTCTTCTAATGGTGAATTCTTGGTGGCCTCTGCCTGCTCCTTCTTCTCCAAGGAAGTTAAGCCTCAATGCGCTGCTATCTGGTATAAATTCCTCACTTTGAAGATTAACTTTTTCTTTTGGATTCTTATCCAGAATAAGCCCCTTACTCTTGATAATTTAGTTAAAAGAGGTTTCTATCATGTTAATAGATGCTTTCTTTGCATGGATCAAGCTAAATCCTATGACCACCTTATCCTCCATTGTAGTTTTACTCAAAGAGTCTGGTCCTTGGTTCTTCAAAATTGGAATTTGTGTTGGTTCTTTCCTAACTCTTGGCAAGATTTCATCACTAAGTGGAGATTCCCTTTTGACAATGACCTTGCAAGAGATTTTTGGAATCTCATCCCACCTCATCTTTGCTGGTGTATCTGGAAGGAAAGAAATAATAGAATATTCAGAGAGAAATATGCCAAGCCTGATATTATCTTCAACACTCTTTCCAAAGCTATCAAGGAAAACTTCATCAATGCCATCAATAACATCAAGAGTAAGCTCAGGGATTATCTCCCTGATGTGGATTGGACTAATTAGAATTTCCCACAACACAACTCTCATATTTGTTCTCCTAGAGATAATTCAGTTTGGATTGCTCCTCCAATCAGTTGGGTTAAAGCTAATTTTGATGGGGCCTCCAAAGGCAACTCGGGTGTCTCAGGGGGTGGTGGAATCATCAGAGATAGTAATTGTAATTGTTTAGGTGCTATCTCGGTCCCTTTGGGAATATAGACTAATCACAGGGAAAAGGCCTTGGCTACTCTCAATACTATCTTGATGGTGGAAGAACTGGGTTTCAAAAGAGTCTGGCTTCAAAGTGATTCTTTAAATATTATAAATAATATTAAAGATATCAATAATCCCTCCTCGACTATTGAACATATAATATCCAAAATCAAAATCATTGTCCAATCCTTCGAGGTGTTCCATATTTCTCACAATTATCAGGAAACCAATCAAGTTGCTGATTGCCTTGCTAATATTGGAGCCAAAAGTGAGAGGATTCAAAAATGGGCCAGTAACACAATTAGTAATGATGTTGTCATCTCGTCTCTTAATTATGATAAAATTAGGCACAAGGAAGAAGTCATTAATAGGAACATTAATGATATTATTTAATTCAAATCAATTTGGGGTGATTTTGAATGTCATTTGAAATATTGCTAAGTACATCTCCAAGATGCAAAATTATTCTCCCTTAATGAAAGCTCAAAATTTGATGTGTGTCATCATCATCATTAGTAACTGCTACCAGTTCGCACATGTGAATAGGACTGTGAACTAGTTAAACAACCTTTTTATGCTTAAGAACCATCATACTGATAGCACTCCCTTGTCTAAGCATAATAAGTAGATGAAAAAAGAGTAGGGTGATTGTTCGGCCATGGATGGTGATCTCAGGAGAGAAGAGCTGGTGGAGTGTAAGTGGAAGCGGGATAAGGAAGTCTAGAGTATTCTGAAGAAAGGCCATGTTCATTGTTTTCTCTAGAGACTCCATGGTTTTGATAATGACATCTCCAAAGCCTTTGCGGATGGTTGGGACAAGGGCACAGTGAATCTGGCTAGCAAGTCCTTTAG
Organism: Chamaecyparis obtusa; assembly: GCA_027943335.1. Classification (NCBI taxonomy): domain Eukaryota; kingdom Viridiplantae; phylum Streptophyta; class Pinopsida; order Cupressales; family Cupressaceae; genus Chamaecyparis; species Chamaecyparis obtusa. The sequence continues at coordinate 707,832 of BSBK01005699.1, forward strand.
CCTCAGCCTTGAGATCCTCTCAGAAATTACTAGTCTCCCTTTGGATGGACTGAAGTACTTGAAAGAGATCAAGGTTGGAACTAGAGCTTACCAGACGTTTCCTGTCACTGACAAGGAGAGGGCTCTTTTGGTCAAAGGTAAGAAAGACTATGTGGATATGGATAATATTGATAGAATTTTGGGTTCTATTATTAAGGTTATGATGGAATATTTCACTCTTGAGGGGAGATTTTCTAGGGTCTATAACTACCATTTTTCCCTAGCTAATCATTTTAGGCATGACAAAAGAATTTCTTTTCCCTATTTTCTCCTATGTTCACTCAACTAGAGCATTACTAAATATAGAGTGAAGAACTTCCCCATTCTCCATGTTGGGCTTATCCTCCTTATTGCGGATTATGCGAGAGACCACATTCCTAAACCTATTCCTGCCCAGGTCAAAAAAAGGAAGAACATGGGTTCTCCATCCAGGAAAAAGAAACCCAAGAAAGCTCTCCCCCTCTCTGAGCTTGCCTCTTCTAAGCCTAAGGATGTTCTAAAGATTGTCAAGGACTCTTGTGATGTCAATGTCTCTGTCATCGATAATACTAAATTGGAATCCCCTGCTACTCCTGTTCTGTCAGAGCCTGAAGGTGTGAAGCCTACTCCCTTGGAGATGCCTAATATTGAGGCTGAGGTTGAAGAGAATACCTAGGTGGGTCATAATGTTTTGTCAAATTCCTCTACCCAGACCCCTGAGGAGAATGATTTGGAGAACCTTGATGCCGCTACTGCCAAGGGTAGTCTCACAGAAGATCAGGATGATCATAATAGTGGGGATAAGCCTAACCCTGTTCTAGAGACTGGAAATTTTAAAGGTAAAGACATTTCTATGAATGAGGTTGTGGTTGATGAGAACAAAGACAAAGAGGCTGAAACAAATGTGGCTGATAGTAATGCTGACGAATTGGGGAACAATAGCTTCAGGGCTATGGAAGAGGATAATCTGGATTCCCCCAGCTCTAGGAAGGAGAACAAGAAGGATGACAGTGAGAGAACCCTTGATTTTAATAGGTCCCAACCTCTTCAGGATGACCCCAGAAAGATGGATTCACAAGTCAAAAGATCAATCATTATGACCCCCCTTGAAATTGCTAAAAACAAGTCCATTTATAGTTATAATCTAGATAAATGGGTGCAAAATGATTTGGTTGAGCTGAAGAATAGATGTATCAAACTAGAAAATAAGAATTCTATGATTAAGGAAATGGTGGATAATATCAGAAAGGAGAATGCTCTTAATGCTAATGTCAATTTTTTTTATTATGGTTCTAAACTGGATGATAAAATTAAAAAAGCTATTGAGATAGCCATGATCCCTATTCATGAGAAGACAAGCAGGAATGAGGATATGTTAAAATATTTTCTTGGTCTAGCTAATACAGGTATGAAGTCTACTCTGGAGAACTTGAACATGCTCAGCAAAATGCTAGAAGGAAATAAAGAAGCCTCCCTGAGTGAAAAAATTGATCTGACTAGTCCTAGTCAGCAAATGGGACCTGGTACCAGAACCAGGTCTAATACTAAAAAGAAACTCAAGGTTGATGATCAAGATATCCAGAGGCTGAAAGATAATGTCAAGAATATGCAGGCCTAGCTGGAGGACTCTAAGGGCTTCTTGAAGACTCTATCTTGATCTTGCTGCTAGTGGTCTTTTTTTCTCTATTTTTCTTCCAGCGTCTTTTTCTTTTTTGTTGTGTAGGTGTTTATTGAATATTCAAGATTTTTCCCTTTGTAGTCTACTCCCTTCTTAGGGGCAGCTAGTTGTTCTTTGGGTCTTCCATGCTTATCTCACTTCTTTGATGTTAAAGGGTTTCGAGGCCCCTTCAAAACTTGTTTTTATCATAATCAAAAACATCATCAAGATGTCTTCCTTGGTGTTGGGCTATCTCAACAATTTCTAATCTAGCAACAATATGTCTTAGCATATCAACTAAGCCTGGATCTACATCTCGCCTCCCTTAAACCAAACCCTCTGCAATTGTAGGTCAGATCACAATCTTCCACCCCACAACAATATCACCAACTAGGGCTTACAAGAAGGACCCTCCAGATCTAACCTAATCTATGATACCACCTAACGCAGGACAAGACTAATACAAGGGTCCAAGGCACTCCCAAGTATCAATCCTTCTTACAGAATAATGACACAGAAGTAACAACACAGAGAATGAGAGAAGGAATGCAGATATTTTTCATTAATTTATCAAAAATCATACATGTTGAGCCATAAGGAATTCCCATTTATGACCAATGCAATGAAATTCAATTATAGAGAAGTCCTCATACATACAAGGATCAAAACTCCTAATTTTGTCTTCCTATTTCCGCTACTGCCTAATCCTAGAAAATCTCTACTTATTTATACAAGAGGCCACTGAATAGGTCATCTCTAAAGATCCTTAGATCTAACATTGGAGAAAGAAATGACCTAGATTTAGGTCCACACATTTCCTAATGAGTGATCCCAACATTAATATCGTGACCAAAATTAACTGCACATGTCAGCCAACATCAAGCAATTAAATTCCACTAGTCATTGTATCAGGAACTAAGCAACACTGAACACTACCAGCAAACTAACTCGGTAAAGAACACTATCGAACCAACTCGGTAAAGGAAAAAACAAAATAGTAACTGAGCTTTCCAGTGATCGACAAGAACACTTCACCGAGAGCTCAAAAGTAGTTACCGAGAAAATCCAATCAACTACCAACTAGCCAAACAAACTCTAACATATTTTTGGTTGATCCAGGATTTCTATAAATCCAAGATGCTCATGCATCAAAAGGAACCCATAATTATACAACTCCTTACAGGTATGTTATATATTGGACTCAAGCCTATGAAACTCATAAGAAAATCAAGAAAATAGAGAGTGTATAAACAATGTAAATTACCAAAAAAATAATTATTTATACATCGAATGAAGGAAAAAAATGAATCATTGTCAATGAAGAATATGAAATTATACATCAATTTTATGAAAAAAAAAAATCCAATATGAATAAGATCATACATAATTGGACATAAAACTCAAATGTAAAAATGAATGAAAATATTTATAATGCATAAAAAGTAACATATAAATTAGATCTAGACACCAAATCAGGATAGAAATGTAAGGACATCAGGCTCACCAAAATGTGATGAAAAAAAATAGGTACAAGATAAAATCACTAGGATGGATGATAAAACAATGAGGGTATGAAAGTGTATTTTATTTTATATAGAGGTTAAAATGACTATGTAAAGTATGAATGGAAAAAATCAAGAATGGAAGGAGAAACTATGTATTTAAGCATGCACATAGATCTAAATAGTAAATCAAAATTCACAAATAGATCTAAAAGACCAGTATAACTAGTGACTAACAAGAAATCCCAAATACTATGTATGGATCACCTTTGAGGGTTAGGGGAGATTCTAACTCACCTCATACTAGTCAAGATCAAGTACAATTTCAATTTACTGAAGCTCTCTATTTGACTTTTTTTTCCACTATCTTCACACTTTCACCACCTATCACCTAAACCTCTACACAAGAAAAAATAGGAAAATGGTTTTGGAAAGGGGTTTTCTTGGTCAATCCCTTGTTTAGGAATCAACCTTAAAATTGAATTGAAATATACTTAAAAAGGGGAAGTGTGATGTTAGTAGCAGAGGCTAGATAAAATACAATACCTTCACAAACCTTTTTTTTTTTTTAATCGCTTATGAAGATTATTTAAAATTCTCTTTGATTAGTCTTGATATTAGATCTAGGATAGGAATAATATGGATGCCTTCACTAATAATTGGATCTAAACTTTACTTCTTGTCTTCCATGGTTGAATGCATGAACAAAAATTTGAATTTTTTCCTTGTACATGGACTACTTGATTGTTTGAATGCTTGGACTTGGATATGATAGCATGGATATTGAATGATTGCCTATGAATACCAAAATGAGGGAGGTATCATTTCTTTTATACCTCACCTAGTCAATTTGGATCCCAAAATTCAATATTAGATTTGACTACGATCAAATATCCCACTAAAAACCTAGATAGAAACTATAATTTAAATTCACCCACAAGATAGAGAGCATGAGGTGACTTTCTAGGAATGGAGAAAGTTTGGCCCATCCTATACTCTTTGACTAGCCCTATATCAACAATTTCAAGCTCAAATTCAAATTGAGAGTCCATTAGGATATTGGATTTTGAAAATGTACTCAAACTTGGGGGTTGAAATTGAGATAAATACAAAAGGCAACCCATAATTAAATAGGGCCTTAAGTATGCACACCTAAAGTTAAGGGCCTTCATATAAATTAAATCTAGAGAAGACTCAAATTTAAATATTTATTAATTAATTGCATATCAAAAAGGAAAATGATGCATGGAAGCCTCAAACACTAAAATGGGGTCTACCGAAGGACCAAAATCATATTGTTTATAATTCAAGAAGCTACAATATGAAAATTACATCTTCTCTTCAATACCTTAGATGCCTGATCACTTAAGCTTGAGGACTTGAATGCTTGAGAAATTGAGTGTTTGATTGAATAGATGGATCACTTAATTGATGATCAAATGAGTTGGGGGTAATCATTTGTTTACACCTCTCCCAAGCATTTTGGGTTTTGGCTTTTTGAGAAAGTTGACGCATGATTAATTTTCTCATTTCCACAAGCTAACCATTAGAGAGTTTGAATTTTGTCCCAAATTATTAGGACTAAATCACCTTGGAAAATATAGTATAAGACTGTCACCCAAGGAGACCTAGTCCTATGATTAAGTCACCCAAGTGAGCTATTCCTCTGGAAAAATTCCACAACCAAAACCTAAGGTACAAAATGTAGAAAAGAAACCATAATTTAAACTAGAACGAGCATAATAAAGAATAATTAGACAAAGGAAGATAGGAACACTAAAGTGAGGCCTAGGTGAGCAATAAACTAAATGTGAATACAATTCATGATGATACATTTAGCCCCCACATTAGTGGGAATATGAAACTATATTCATACTCTGTGTAAAGTAGAATGTATCATTGAAAATATTTCCTCAAGGTATTAAAGATACAAGGAACACCAATCCCCTAGGCGACATAGGAATTATTGGTGTTTCCAACTAATGTTTGAGATAAACCTAAGGGTTTTCCTTTACCTACGTATGGTTACCTCAAAGAAGTGGCCAACTTGCTTGATAATTCCTTAGAAATCAGGAATATTTCCTTCTATTGGGTTCTGCAAAACATAAGGAGGTCCCCCTTTTAATACCTTTGGTTATTGACAAAATTTAATCAAGTATTACACATTAAGCGTATAGCTCTCATTTTTTTGGACTAGGATTCATATGATTATATTTAAAAATTGGCTCTATCCTGGTGGACATCATTAGTGCATATTCGAGATAAAAAAATACTATTCTAACCCTACTCATATCAACAAAAATGGAAAATGATTTTGATGATTTGATGGTTGTTGAAACTAACAAGATTATAACCAGTGCCTTGGACCATTAATACAGAGTTTGATGCCTAATGAATGAAAATATTGCATATGTTGTTCTAAATAACCAAGCCTTACTCAAGAATTTAGTTTTCACACCACATGTCATAGCTTTAATAAATCACTACAATTCTCAAATAAATATTGCAATTCATAGTAAGTATTTAAATTCTTTCCTTGAAAGAAAACAAAACTATGCATGACATACTCATGAGAGACTCATGAGGAAAAATTTATCTATCTTGAATAGACAAATTCATACAAAAGAGAGAAAACTAGAGGAGACAACACATGGTGGGATTTTCATTAATTATTTCAAAATGCAACTTACACTAATCAAACAAAAAGACTCAATCCTAGAAAATTATAGTATATTTCTACCTTGTATATTTAGTCAAAAAATCCCAAGTTTGGAACCACACTTACTCACTTACTTTATTACAAAAATTTGCCTTTATAGTGCAGACATAACTCAAATTGATCATTGAGGTACAAACCCCAACCAGGGTTAGGTTACAAAAAAGGAAGCTCCAAGAAGGAAGACCAGAAGAAAATTTGATCTTATTAGAAGTTGAAAAGATAAAAAGAGCTCAAAATGTAATGCTCTTCTTCATATAAATATCCCATACAACCATAAGCGATAAATATGGCCAAAAGATCTTTGTATGATGATAACTATGCCTCTAAATGAAAAAATATGTCCAAGTTACATGTACAAAAAAATATGGCATTATGAGAATTGATAGAATGCAAAAAGATCAAGAAAGTAGTTGAAAAGAAGATAAACATTCATGGTGATCTCTTCATGCATTGAAAACAAAACCTTAATTGTCAAAACCCCTTGATGATTAGTCAAAGAAGGCCACCTTAGGCCCAAATATCATCTTTTTACCTCTAAAAATCCCTTTACCATCAATTTGATTGGATATGGATCAGACCGCCATCACACTATCGTAGGCCCTTGAGAAACTATTGATTGTAAGTCGTGAAGGTGCAAGCTTGTCACTAACCATTAGTTTTTTAAATATTTAAATTATAACATTGCCACTTCACAGGTCAAAAAAAGGTCAAATGACCTTGACCATGCAAAATAGCGACAAAGCTATTCAAACTAACATTTATGCCTTAGTCACCACCCAACTTTAAAATGTTACATTGATTAACTATTGCGAGACATACACATTGTAACCTCTTAACCACCATACAACCCTCGCGACATTAAATGTCAACTTCTAATAACCCTTGTGATGGTGTCGCAGATAGCCACTTAACCATTATCTATTTGTAACCAATGAAAAAGAAACAAGTGACCCACGGGCCCACCATGCTTATCATTTTATAAAACCCTTTTTTTGTCATTTCAGAAAAGGAAGAGAACTGGTCCACCATGCTTTCTTTGAAATGATGAAGACATTATCATTTTACATTGTGGACCCTAGGACATGTGTGTTAGGATTAACAAGACAGAAATAACAGTTACATGCAAATATAACTAATATTAAAAAATAATAAACCACATAGAAGAGAACACAAGACAAAGATTTAACGTGGTTCACCCAATCCCTAGGCTACGTCTGTAATACCCCAAAAATGGGCTATAAGTTCATTAATCTCCTACATCTTCAATTCGAATGAAATCGACATCAAAGTCCTAACCTAAGGCACATCTAAACATCATCGAATCATAATTGATTATCTTAAATTTTGCATCGGAGAATATTTCTAGTAATATTCCTAATCATCATAATTATCTTTAATTTTATAATTATTTGGCAATAAATCACATTTATCCTAAAGTTTGATTAATTGATTATTTTCATATTTAATTAATTAGATTTAATATCTTGCCACTTAATTGTGTAATTAAATTTAATTCTATCTATTATTAATTGTATTATTTAATTTTGACAATAAATCCAAATATCCTATGAATAATTGATTAAATTTTTATTTAATTAATTAAAGCAAGTTGTCATTATTTAATAATATAGTTTTTAATAAAAAATTGATTAAATAATTGATTAACCCATAAATCAATTGTTTTATTTTTAAAAGCAGTTAAGTTGGAAATAAATCACTTTATTATTAAATTAATTCATAAATAAAACATGCACAATCATAAAAGCAAACAACTATCAATTATCAATTAAAGCTAAACTCTATTTTGAGTTAAAGCTTAGCTTTTGCATGTTTTTGTGAGTTAATTATCCTTTATTTAAAAATAACTCAAAAATCAACCTGAGTTATTTGAGTGATTTATGGCTTTTTCCCATGCACCTCCAAAGCCCTGGATTTCTATAAAAACAAAGCTCAGCTCTTCATAATTCATCTCTAAAATCTCTAAAATCTCTCAAATTTGCATCCAAGCATCCAAAAAATTTGCATAATCACGCTGTCGAATTGGAGGTTGAGGAATCAACTTGCGAATTCAAAGCTTTGTGAGATCAATTTCAATTGCATAGTTTTTATATCATAGCATGAAATTTCATAGTTTTCATATCATTGTTAGAATCTTCATTGTTAGATCATTTAGCATTCATTGCATATCAATTTTCAATAGCATTCATAGCATATCAATATCATCTAGCATAGATTCATATCAGTTTTTATCATTCTTATTGCATAGAAAATATCAAAAATATAGCTTAATTACATTCAATCTCATATCTAGATCAACTGCATTCAAATCCTTCATTTAGGTGTCGTCTAGGTCACTGATCTCGATTACAATCTGAGAACATCAATCTCGCACCTATTAGAAGGCAGTAAATCACTTGGTTAGATTAGTTTTCAATTTTGCACGATTTTGATTATCACTAACCTCTAATGTTTTACTGAGTGTTATGTCTATAGATCAGGTACAATTTTCACACACACATTTCTGGCGCCCACCGTGGGGCAACCCACCTTTGCATGCTGGTTTTGATTTTTTTTGGGAGCTAAAACCCAAAAGTTTCAAAGATTTAATTTTATCTCCCAAACGGCTTAGATTTTTGGTCTAGAATTGTTTTTGTAGGTTGGTGACATATCAGGGAAGCTTCGATAAAAAATTCAGAATTTTTTAAATTTTTAATAATTTTTTTTTTATTTTTCATAAAAAATTAATGTTCAGCGCAAATCAGAATATTTTTTGGAAATTTTTACATTTTCGGAAAGCTCTTCAAATTCTATAGGGGGTCCGTTTTTTGTGTTTTAAATTTGGATGTAATATAATAGCTCAAATAGTCAATTTACAAAAACTGGTCTATTTTGGTAAAATGGGTCTCTAAGGCACAAATGAAGAGATTTTTCTAAAATTTTTGCATTTTTGGAAAGCTCTATGTTTTCTAGCAGGGGTCTCTATTCTGAATTTCTATTTTTGTGGCTAAAATCATATCAAAAAAATTAGATCTTGTTGACTAGGTCAAATGCAGTGCAAAAAAATTAAAATTTTGTGATGGGTATACACTTATTTTTCATATGATTCAATGAATGATATGAGTTGTCATTTTGATTAATTTCTGGTTATTATTGCTCCTAACAATTGATTTTTAGATCTAACCCTAGGGTTTTCATAAGTTGAATATACCTTGCATATCTTATTGGCTTGTTGGCTTGTTGGAGAGTTCGTAGCTTGCTTGCATAGTAAAGCTCAACAAAAATTGCTAAAAATCAGGTAGAATCTACTAAGCACGTTGTGAGGATCATGAGGCATTCTCCTTGTTCTGAAAACATTTCGATTTGGACTTAAAATAAATCTCTTATGTGTTTGGCTTGTGTGCATCTTTTCATGCTTTTGTCTATTTCTACACACTTGCATAATTGATACTAGGTTGTGACCCCTTAAGGATTCATTAAGTAGTATTAGAATACTTGTGATTGATCTTGATTTCTATCTTGGGTTATTGGACTCTCTAATCCGCCGGCCCCTCATTTCCACCCTGTGGTTGCAATCTTAGCACCATAAAGGGGAGGGGTCAACAAGACAAAAGCGTTAAGTGTTCCACTTGGCAACCCTTTTATGCTTTTAGGAACTCACTTATTTTCTAAGTTGGGGACTCATTTTCAGCTTGTGTGAGGTGTTAAGTGTTCCACCTTGTGGACTCATCTCATATTCGCTTTAAGCGTTAAGTGTTCCTCTTTCTACTTTTTGGGTACTTTTGGTAGATTTGCTTTCAGGAATATATTTGTGCTCACATAGTAATTAGGCCCTATGAACACTATTCGTGATTCTTGAGAGATTGGATTCCTAGCGAAATCCTTCTTTGACGATGGAATCCTTGTAGGTAGGGAGGATACTAGTGCGTTTCACATTCAACTTGGTTAGTGAGTCTTCTCTTATTGATCGACACATTCTCTCTCCGGAGAGGTTGATAGATCATGTGGGGTTGATATCACGAGCTTTGGTGAATCAAAATTGGTTAGTGCATCTTCTCTTATTGATTGATACATTCTCTCCCTGGAGAGATTGATAGATCACGTGGAGTTGATATCACAGACCTTGGTGGAACAAAACTTTGTCTTAGCATGTCGGATTAATCTGCTTGCTTTGTTTGGGTTAAAAGTGAAAAGGTGTCAAAAACCTTGGATCTGGAGCCAAGTCCCCTTATGGTATAAATCTGTGAGTCACCTTTAGAGAGGGTTAACCGTAGCGGACAATACCTTCACAGGGAAAACTGCATTGACGAAACCTCAAGCGGTAATAGCTATTTTCACCATGGTAGTGACAGCCGCTATATAAATGTCCTTGTGGAAGAAATCTCCACGGGTATGGTTCATTGTTGGGTTGTCAGATCTCCCTAGCAGCTCTTGAAGATTAAGTTATCGGACTGTGTCAAAACCCTAGTGCGCCAGGATTGGAGTTCACCTCTTTGAATCATAAAAGTTGCAGAGTCAAACCATTACTAAAAACCCTAGAGAGGCCAATTTTTCATTCTCAGGTATATGTGTGTTATTGCAAAACTTTTCAGAACATACACAATTAGTACTCTTAGGAATTAGCACAATTTGGTCACATGATTGTTCATGCGCAAGGTTGCTTTTTCCCTTGTTCATTGTTTTTAGACGTGCTTGGAATCACTTGCTTGCTGTTCTGCATGCTTGTTTATCTACTTGGCTATTAAAAATGATCAAATCTGGTATAACCTTCAAAATTTGGATAGTACAATTTGTAAACAATCCAAAACTAAAGACCTTAAATTTTGCAAAAATTGACGTAAAATCTTTCTGGAGTCAAAAGTCATTTCAAGAAGTCAAAAGTCGTACGAGTTTTGTCAAGTGTTGTTTTAGTATTGCCCATCTGTCGTACGATTGAGAACCCAGTGTCGTACGAGTTTTCAAACCAGCAAATTCAAGAAAGTCAAAACCCTGTTAGCAACTGTCGTACGAGTTTTGTCAACTGTCATTTCATTGCTACCCAACTGTCGTACGAGTTTAGCAACTGTCATTTCATAGACTACCTAGTGTCGTACGAGTCTGCAGAGTGTCGTTTGGAAAAATTTGAGAGAGTTGTCAGAAATTGTCAAATTGCCAGATACTTAGCTTTTTCAGCCTAATTACAGAATCTGTCGAACAAATCACTGTGTCAAGAACAGAGCAGTAGCTATTGAGAATCAGTACACATGTCTCAAAGAATCAGTAAACAAGAGGAAGAAGCTCTGATCGCCGCTATGATGAAACAGTTGCAAGCTATGCAAGTTGAACTTAACAATCTTAAGAAAGAGAAGGAATCTAAAGAGTTCTCCATGGAATCTCTATACTCTTTTCCATTTGATAAAGACTTGTACACGTCACCATGCCCCCAGACAAAATATGAGCAATGTGACAATCCTTATGATACCTCTTCCACAGAGAGTGACACATCCAGCTTTGGAGACTATGATGACTATGATGATAGATGATGTAATGATACCTATGACACCTCCGTTCCTAAGAATCCTCCTCGTCGTTCCTTCCTGCTTACTACAAATGGGCCGTCACATTGGATAGATCGTGATGGTGATCCATATGATTCTGATTTTGAAATAGATTTTGATGGCTTTTGTGGACAATACCTTGATGATGATCCATCTACTACTGCTGAGGACTATAAAATACATCGTGCTAGCTTGAAACGTCAATATTATAAGAATCCTTTTCCTAAGAACTCTCCAGCTGAAAATAAAGATTACACTCTCAAGCAAGATCATGTTAATGCTGAACCTTTGTCTGGTGATGGTTCCCTTCCATCCCCTACTTCCTCCAATACTTGTACATTTCCTAAAGCTTTTGAGTCTTTCACATCTTTCACAGAACCTTCATCTGACACAAGCCCTAATACTTTTCATGTGGTTCCCTATAGTTATCCCCCAGGGCTACCTCTTAAAGAAACTCAAGCTAACCTTCACTTGGCTGCAAAGACTTTCAATAATGATAAACCTAAAGAGCTTAAGCCTTCATATGCTATAATCCCTACTTCAGCTAGTCCTCCACCATCTCTTCCAAAGTCATCCATACAATCCCAACATGCTTCCTTGTCCTTAGAAGTGGCTCCATGTCAAGAGGATTCCAAAAATGATGAAGAAAAGAACATAAAAAAAGATCAAGATCAACAACCCTCCATGTCATCCACTCCTTTACACGATGTCTCTTATCCACCTCAGGGTTCTTTTGATCCTATAGACCCTTTTTCATGCATTCCACCATGTCTTAAGTCTTCTCCTAAGCAAGATCAGGCTACTACTTACACTGTTGAGCTTATTGACAATCAAAATAACCTTACTACGCTTGCGCTTTCCAAAGATGATACTTCCATTAAGGTTGGTAAAAATGGTGTTCTTTCCAATGTTAAGCCTATTGAAAAATAAGAGAAAAATTATGCGCTTATGCTATCTGAAGATCCTTGTCAAGATCAAAGTCTTTCATCTTCTTGTTCTACCACTCCATGTTCACTTCCACTTTCTGCTCTTCCTAAGTCTTTGCAAGCTTCGAACGATCCTATCAAAGAAAATTCTCTTATTCAAGATGCCCAGGATCCTATTGAAAATTCTAATGCTCACTCTGAAGATGTTGATATCCTTGGTTGTCATATAGATGCTAATGAACTTATTGATTATCCTTTTGCATCTTCCACTTCCATCCTTGGACCTCTTCCACCACTACTAAGGGCTTCATGCCTTCCTTCCATCTTGGGTCCTTATGTCCCTTCACTTTCCCCTCCTAACTCTCCTAATTCGCCATCCATCTTGGGTCCTTACATACCTCCATCTCCCATCTTTCCTCAAGATCAACATAGATGCATACCCTTGAATCCTTTTCATCCACCCACCCATCTAAACCAGTCATATCCTCCCTCTTCCACAAATCCCAAGTCTTTTGGAAGTAACTTGAATGTTCAATATAAGAAAAAGAAGCAATGCAAGAATCTATCAAAAAAAAAAGATCACCATGTCTCCTCTAATTGACACGGAGGCATAAAGTCAAAAGAGATATCTAAGAAAAAAACTACAAGACAAGTATGGGTTCCAAAATCCATCATTGAAGATATTATCTCTAGATCATCAAAAGGAAATAAAAAGCCCACGGCTATATGGATTCCAAAGTCTCTCTTGAAAGAATCTGGTGTTGAGAAAAAAGTGAAATTGACATTCAAGCTTCCAAAGGCTTCCACTTCATCTCCCTCCAAAAATATTCTTCCATTTCATGTGCCTAAACCACAACCTTTGCTATCCATTCGCCATATTCCTTCATGTATTCCTTCATTCATGATTCTTCCATTCTCTCACCACCCTTCAAGGTATGTGTTGATGTTGAACTTGCCTTCCTTTCCATCTACCCTTTCACAATCCTTCCATGCATTATCCTTCTACCTCCTATCCTTTTTCCTCACTTGCCTATTCCTCCTATCTTCCAACCTCACTCGCTTTACATAAAACCTTATCCTCCATTTTTCTCTTTTATCTCCCTTTCCCTATCAGCATCTTTGAGCGTGTCATTTTGAATCATTGGCATATCATGGTTTATCCTTTCAAGGAGCATTATCTAAAAAGCTTGCCTTCTTCCAAAAAAAGAGAAATGAAAAAAAAAAAAAAAAATTTGAAAATGTGCCTTGGTGAAAACCTGGAAACAGGCACCTTGGTAGCAAAAGTAAAGAGAAATAAATTCATCCTATGGTGAAAACCACTCCCTTGTGGCACCTTGGATAAGTACCATGATGAAAACCTGGCAATCAGGTGTCATGCGTAGTTCTTCTACATATTTCATCCATTCCATCTTCTGTCTTTGATCTTGACAATGTTGATCTATACATGAACATTTGGCTATTTTATGAGCTATCTTATGATGATCTTGCTTTCATTCCCTTCCTGCTTAGCCTTCATGTCTATTTTCCTTCATTCATTCTAGCCTTTCGCTATCCTTTTCCCCTTTGGTCTTGATCTAATAACAAAAAAAATAAAAAAAGAAAGAAAGAGTAAAACACAGTGCTATGAAGCCTCTTGACATGTCTACTCCTTTGGACTGCATCCTTTCCTGTTCTTGCATCATGCTTTTGTGACTTATCCTATGCTAGCCTTTCATTGCTTGTCCAAATGCGCTTTACATGACAATTTTTCCCTAGCTTGGGTATTCTTGAGGAGTTTTCCCTTGAGGATTTCTTCCCTTCATTCTCCTTCATTCTCTTGTCTTCCATCTCTTCCACTAGCTTGCTAATCCCTCTTGTTCTCCACCTTGCTAGACATTGGGACTGCACGATATGATCTTGCTTGGGAGTTTGCAAATGGAAAAAGATGCTATCAAGTATACCAAGTATCAGAATAATTATCAGAACAAGTATCAGAACCAGTATCAGAACAATTATCAGAACAAGTATCACAACCAGTATCAAAAAAAGTATCACAACCAGTATCAGAATTAGTATCAGAACCAATATCAGAACTAGTATCAGAATGCCTACTGGGGCTACACCATTCACTTTAGTTTATGGGTCTGAAGCAGTACTACCTATTGAGGTTGAAATCCCATCACTTAGAATCAGAATGCATGGACTTGTCACTGATGAAGACTACAGAGTGTCTAGGTTACAAGAACTTGCATTGACTACTGGGGCTACACCATTCACTTTAGTTTATGGGTCTGAAGCAGTACTACCTATTGAGGTTGAAATCTCATCACTTAGAATCAGAATGCATGGACTTGTCACTGATGAAGACTACAGAGTGTCTAGGTTACAAGAACTTGCATTACTAGATGAGCGCAGACAAGCAGCGTATGATCATCTCAGAGTGTATCAGAAAAGAATGTCTAGAGGCTACAACAAGAAAGTCAGACACAAAGAATTTCAGGTTGGTGATCTAGTGTTGAGAGAAAATCCTAAAAATCAATCACATCGAGAACGCAAAGGGAAGTTTGAACCCAATTGGCTGGGTCCCTTTGTTATCACTGCTACTTTTGGCTCTGGTGCCTATCAACTCTCAATGACTGAAGGAGAACAGCTCCGAGAACCAATCAACGTTCTCCATCTGAAGAAATTCTACGCCTAAGGCATTCAGTGCTTGGTAAATATCCTGAAAAAATTTTAAAAATCAGAAAAAGTCCTTAAAAAATGAACATCTTGGTGAAAACCTAGCAATAGGCGCCTTGATAATTCACAAAAAAATTCAAAAATTCAAAAATTCAAAAAAATCAAAAAATATCAAAAGTACAAAAAAATTGAAAAAATACAAAAATACAAAAAAAGAAAAAAAAAGAAAAAGTGCCTTGGTGAAAACCTGGAAACAAGCGCCTTGGTAGAAAAAATAGAATCTCTGCCAAGATGGTGAAAACCCGGCAAACGGGTGCCACTTGTTCCAAAAAGCTCCATCTATCAACACAATCTTGGTCTTTCCCAGCTTTCAGTCTTGCTTTAATTTGTACATATCTCTCGGTTTGTTTCTGCATATCCTGGTTTCAATAAGTCGGTCTATACACCAACCAGCTCAAGCGTCTGTATCCTATCAATGTTTAACACTTGGGGGCAATCAATGTCATATCTTATAGTCTCCAATGTATCTTAGACGTGTCATATCCACTCAGAGTCCTTTGAAGCTTCATGTGAGTCAGTTAGTTTGTCTTGTCTCCAGAAAGGATTTTGCATCTACAACAACGCAATCAAACATCAAAACTCAACTGAAAATAATCTATGTTTTTTACATGCTTTTATCTCCTTGTATGCTTACTGATTCGCATTGAGATTTTTGCATATTGTGTCCCTTCGAGCTCTTCAATGATGTCCTTTATAGGATTTAGAGAGTGATGACTAGGGGCATAATCTTTTCTTTGTTTTCTGCTTGTATGTGAAAATCTAACAACTTTGGAAATTTTAGATTGAAATGGTGTCTGACTGTAAGAGCCTCTATCTCGAATTGGATGGCCATGCGTACCTCGACCATTGATACCCAGACAATTCAAGGAAGTTTGATCTAACTATTGTCTTTTTGAGTAAGTTCTTTCTCCTATTGTGGAACGCGATCTTGCCTAAGGATGTGAACAATAAAGGGTCACTACGGGTAATTCACATTGGATTTAGAATTATCTCTTGCCTCTTTGATGTGTTTGCAATGCAAGGCGTATTCAGGTCATCATGACGTTTATGTTTTGATGCTTATACAAATTGCTATATCAAAATGGACATGATATTCAGGTCATCCTGGCGTTTGTGCCTTGGTGCTTATATCTAATCCAACATTCTGAAAACAAATCAATATTCATATGTGCATGGTTGTATAACCAGTGGGTGTTGTATTGATTCTTGCGCATACAAATTGATATTCATATGTCTATGGTTTCATGGCTAGTGGGCATTGTATTGATTTATCCAATTACCTAAAAGTTCAATGATGATAACAAATCGACACATGATCAGTGACTAGGTCCTAGGTCTTAGGTTGCATTTCATTTTGCATGTCTCTTTGCATTTTGCATGTTTTCATGATCTCACAATGGCTAAATGAACTTCAATGCTTAAACAATTCACCACTCACATCTTCAAATCTAACAAGAGTTGAATCTCACACGAAGGTTCCTCCAATGAAATAGCAAGTAGAATCTTTTTTGGGGATCAAAATTCAAATCTGAGATCATTCATATTATTAATTGCTTGCATAATCAACCTTCAATCATCATAGAAATCTAGTATTCAACTTAACTGATTATCTAACATCAAACTATCAAAATTTCAACTTGGTCAACCATGGTCAACTCATGGTCAAACCTAGTCAAACTTAGTCTCCAGGACCTCTAAACGATGTAGAATGCATTCTCGAATGTGTTTCACCACACTTCTCAAATCAATTAACATGCTTCTAAACTATAACGCTGACTTTTCTTGTCAAATTTCAATTTTAATCCTGAAGGGGGCATGGTATTGCACATCAATTCAAAGTTTGTAAATAAAAATTCTATCGATCAAGTCTATCAATATCTTTCATCAGTGATCAATACAAACAATCACGTCTAGTTACTAATTCATCAAAAGTCCTCATCGCTCGGGGCAAATCTATCATCACTTGGGGCATATTAGATTCATCAAGATCCATATCAATCTGGTATTCTTCTAATCTTGTAAACTGTATCAATTTTTGCAACCATCGGATCATAGTGTTCTTTCCTTGGTTCTTTAGCAACTAAAGGATTTGGATGTGATACTTGCTAGTTCTGCTAAGACAATCGAGTCTAGAACGGGTCACTCACTTCTTTGCAATCCTAAGGTTTGGAATCAGACATTTTGACACTTTTTCACAATCATAGGTTCATTTTCTGCTACAGTGAACATTATCTTTGGTCATTCAGGACCTATTATCTCCATATCAAATCAATATCAATCAGCTTCTATCTCATATCAATTATCAATTTCAAACATCAGTTTCATATCTTTATCAAACACAGACTGTCTTTGAACCACTGCGCTTCACACAGTAATTCAAAGAGGGGCAAAATGTAATACCCCAAAAATGGGCTATAAGTTCATTAATCTCCTACATCTTCAATTCGAATGAAATCGACATCAAAGTCCTAACCTAAGGCACATCTAAACATCATTGAATCATAATTGATTATCTTAAATTCTGCATCGGAGAATATTTCTAGTAATATTCCTAATCATCATAATTATCTTTAATTTTATAATTATTTGGCAATAAATCACATTTATCCTAAAGTTTGATTAATTGATTATTTTCATATTTAATTAATTAGATTTAATATCTTGCCACTTAATTGTGTAATTAAATTTAATTCTATCTATTATTAATTGTATTATTTAATTTTGACAATAAATCCAAATATCCTATGAATAATTGATTAAATTTTTATTTAATTAATTAAAGCAAGTTGTCATTATTTAATAATATAGTTTTTAATAAAAATTTGATTAAATAATTGATTAACCCATAAATCAATTGTTTTATTTTTAAAAGCAGTTAAGTTGGAAATAAATCACTTTATTATTAAATTAATTCATAAATAAAACATGCACAATCATAAAAGCAAACAACTATCAATTATCAATTAAAGCTAAACTCTATTTTGAGTTAAAGCTTAGCTTTTGCATGTTTTTGTGAGTTAATTATCCTTTATTTAAAAATAACTCAAAAATCAACCTGAGTTATTTGAGTGATTTATGGCTTTTTCCCATGCACCTCCAAAGCCTTGGATTTCTATAAAAACAAGGCTCAGCTCTTCATAATTCATCTCTAAAATCTCTAAAATCTCTCAAATTTGCATCCAAGCATCCACAAAATTTGCATAATCACGCTGTCGAATTGGAGGCTGAGGAATCAACTTGCGAATTCAAAGCTTTGTGAGATCAATTTCAATTGCATAGTTTTTATATCATAGCATAAAATTTCATAGTTTTCATATCATTGTTAGAATCTTCATTGTTAGATCATTTAGCATTCATTGCATATCAATTTTCAATAGCATTCATAGCATATCAATTTCATCTAGCATAGATTCATATCGGTTTTTATCATTCTTATTGCATAGAAAATATCAAAAATATAGCTTAATTGCATTCAATCTCATATCTAGATCAACTGCATTCAAATCTTTCATTTAGGTGTCATCTAGGTCACTGATCTCGATTACAATCTGAGAACATCAATCTCGCACCTATTAGAAGATAGTAAATCGCTTGGTTAGATTAGTTTTCAATTTTGTACGATTTTGATTATCACTAACCTCTAATGTTTTACTGAGTGTTGTGTCTACAGATCAGGTACAATTTTCACACACACAACGTCCACCAATAGTGAGTCCAATATTATTATTATCTAGTGATTACAACCTAATTACAATCTGCAATCCCTTACAACTCAATACTGCCACAAGAAGCTACTAGAAACATATATCATTTTGAAATCCCTAACCCTAAGCCAATTTATACAAGCTTGTTTTGTCACTTTAGGGTTAGAATCTGTTACAACATGTAAGCCCAAAAATAGCCGAGGATGGGGGGAAAGTGTATAGTACTTCCCTGATCAATCACCACAAGATAAATATCTCCCACTTGGGGATTGATCAAGCTCCACACAAAGCAACAATTTCCCACTTGGAGATTGATCTTGTACCTAAACAGCTACCCTGTGAAGCTCCCAGTGGATCCAACCACCCTGGACTCGGTTGTTCATTTATTATATTTAGTCTAGTAGACCAACCAAAGATGAACAAAATTTCAACTTCTCCCTTGTTACTACCTTTGTAAACATGTCTATTGGATTATCATCTATATGTATATTTTCCATCTTTAGCTGCCCATCATCCAAAATTGACCGAATGAAATGGTACCGCAACTATATGTGTTTTGTCTTTGAGTGCTAAGAAGAATTCTTTGCAATATGAATGGCACTCTGGCTATTTTTATATAGATAATTATCCATCTATGGATGTCCCAATTCTTCCATGAAGAATTGAAGCCCTATCATCTCCTTGGTTGCCTCTATAGTAACAACATACTCTTCCTCTGTAGGGGATAAAGCATTCACCTTTTGTAACTGAGAAATCCAACTCACTGTTGTCCCACCAACAGTGAATACATAGCCTATAGTACTTTTCCTGCTATCTATATCTCATGCCAAATCTGAGTCAACATAGCCTTGTATTGTAGTAGTAGATCTCCCAAAGTGTAAACACTTACTGGATGTACCTCTCAAATATCTGAGAATCCATTTGACTGCATTCCAATGCTCAATCCCAGGGTGACTCATATACCTACTAACAACTCCCACTGCATGTGCAATATTTGGCCTAGTACATACCATAGCATACATTAAGCTCCCTACAGCTGAAGCATAAGGTACCTTAGCCATTTTAGCCCCCTCTTCTGGTGTCTTTGGATACATCACCTTATTCAATTTCAAATGACTGAGAAAAAGTTTGTTGACAAGTTTGGCATTCTCCATAGAAAAACATTGCAACACCTTCTCAATATAATCAGCTTGAGATAAAGTCAATTTCCTATTTTTCCTATCTCTACAAATTTTCATACAAAGGATTTGTTATTCTACCCCCAAATCCTTCATATCAAATGAATATGCTAACTGTTGTTTCAACCCCTTAATGTGGTCCATGTTAGACCCAGCTACAAGCATATCATCAACATATAAACATAAAATAATATAGCTATCATAATCAAACCTCTTAAAATAAACACAATGGTCAAAATGACACCGAGTGTATCCATGCTCATTCATAAAAGTGTCAAATTTAATATACCATTGTTGAGGTTCTTGCTTCAAGCCATATAAACTTTTCTGCAACCTGCACACTAAATTCTCCTTACCCTTGACCTCAAATCCTTGTGGTTGTACCATATATATTTATTCATCCAAATCACCATGAAGAAAAATTTTTATAACATCAAGATGCTCTAAATGCAAATCTTCAGTAGCCACAATACTTAAAATAGTGTGAATAGAAGTCATTTTAACAACTGGAAAAAATATCACATCAAAATCAATACCCTTTTTCTGTGAAAATCCTTTTACGACTAATCTGGCTTTAAATATTTTCTTACTTCCATCCTCTTCTTTTAGCCTATAAACCCATTTATTCTGTAAAGCCCTTTTACCTATAGGTAACTTACATAAATCTCAAGTTTGATTTTTCAGCAAAGAGTCCATTTGATCTATCATTACAGACTCCCATTGAAGCTTTGTATCCACCTACACAACTTCATCATATCATTCTGATTCACCAGCATCTGTTAATAAAATAGAATACAAAGAGGGAGAAAATATTTCTAGAGGTCTACTTAACCTTTTTGTCCGTCTAACATTCACTGGAGTTTGTGGTATTTTTCGTTGTTGTTGTTGTTGTTGTTGTTTTTGTGGAGCGTAAGGAACTACTATAACATTATATTTTGGAGTATCAGCCAGTACTACATAATTATTTTCTTTCTTCTCATGTTGCTACAACAGATCTTTGTATGACACTTTCTCATTGAATATGACATCCCTGCTTCTTACAATTTTATGATTTTCAAAATCTTAAAACCTATAACCAAATTCATCAATGTCATATCCAAAAAAACATATTTCTTTGACTTAGCTTCCAGCTTGGTTCTATTTTAGAATCTATATGTACAAATGCTTCACAGCCAAAGGTTTTGAGAAAAGAATAACTCACCTTCTTACTAGTCCATGCTTCTTTTGGAATACCAAAACCCAAAGGAGTAGAGGGACCTCTACTGATTACATATATAGTTGTATTAATAGCCTCCACCCACATGTTTAAGGGTAGTCAAACATGCAACCTCATACTCCTTGCACGCTCCATTATTGTCATGTCCATGCATTCAACCACTCCATTTTCTTGTGAAGTCCTTGGTACAATTTTTTGCCTATAAATACCATTAGAGGAACAATAATCTTCAAATTTCATGCTACAATACTCACCACCATTATCAGATCTGAGACATTTTAGCATTTTACCAGTCTCATTCTCAACCAAGCATTTCCATTTCTTAAAAGTTTGAAATACATTAGATTTTTTTCTAAGGAAATAAATCCATACTTTTCTTGTTGCATCATCTATAAATGTAACATAATATAGAGAACCACCAAGGGAATGTACCTGAGATGGTCCTCATACATTTGTATGCACAAGCTCTAATTTCTCATTTTTCTTTTCCTTCCCACTCTTCACAAAAATAACTCTCTTTTATTTTTGATACACACAACTTTCACAGAAATCCATATTGACACATTTTAGACCCAGTAAAACTTTCTTTGAATGAAGTAATTTCATAAATTTTTCACTCATGTGCCCAAGTTTGTTGTGCCATAGTGTTGTGTCAGAATCTACAACAATTGTTTGATGTTCTTCCTACTCAACTGCAACAACTATTCCTAAACATTCATTTTCCTGTAAAATAATTAAAGTAGAAGGAACAATATGACCTGTACAAAGATATAAGGTGCCTACTTTCACACCTTTTTCTACTACTAAGGAACCTTTTGAAACCTTCAAATTTATATCATTAAAAGTAACTGTGCAACCATCATCACCCAGTTGCCTTGCTGAAATTAAGTTCCTACTCAGCTTTGGAACATTTCTTACCTCTTGTAGTAGCCAATGATTCCCATTCTACAACTTAATCTTAATTTTCCCCTTTCCAACAATCTGATAGGGTTCATTATCTCCTAAATAAACTAGCCCAAAATCCCCTTGGACATAATCAAGAAAATAATCTCTATGGAGTGTAGCATGAAATGAAGCCCCTAAATCTAAAACTCATGAATCATCAACACTTTCTAAATAAAGAAGCAAAGAATCCTCTTCAGATTTATTAATTACCACATTTGTCTCCGTGTTTCCTTCTTTTTTGTCTCCTTTATTCTTCTGAGACCAACAATATTTCTTTTTATGACCTAGTTTTCCACAGTACCAACAATCATTTGGTCCTTTGGATTCAAACCTCTTTCCCTTTTATTTTCCTCTCTCATTCATTCTATCTCTGCTTTGTGCGTTCAAGACACTTCTACATGTAGATCTACCTGATATTTTCCTATGACTTTCCTCACTCAGAATCACATTGATAACATCATCAAATTTTAAGGTATTAGAACCAGAAGAAAAGTTACTAACATCCATTACCAAGCCATTCCAGCTTTCAGGAAAAGAACACAAAATCAAGAGAGCCCTAATTTCTTCATCAAAAATAAAATTTACGGAAGATAATTGACTGGTAACCATATTAAACTCATTCAAATGATTAGTAACAGATCCACGTTCTACCATCTTCATATTAAATAAATGCTTCATGAGAAATATCATGTTTGAAGCGAAGGGCTTTTCATACAACCTTGCTAGGGTTTCCATCAAATCTTCATTTGTCTTTGCTTTCATAATATTAAAAGCCATTGATTGTGCCAGGCATAATCAAATAATTCCAAGTGTCTTTTTGTCAAGAATATCCCAGTCCTCATCAGACATTATTGACAGTTTCTTGGAATTTCCTTGCAATGACCGCCATAGATCCTTCTGATAGAGATAATCCTCCATTTGTATTTTCCATAATTAAAAGTTCTGCCCATTAAACTTCTCAACCTTCATCTTACCCTTGTCTTCCATTCCTCCCACTCAACTATGAGACTCACACTAAACCGTGAGATCTTCCTATAGAGGATAACTGAAAAACAACCTCCTCTAGTACCACTTGTTAGGATTAACAAGACAAAAATATACATGAAAATATAACTAATATCATAAAATAATAAACCACATAGAAGAGAAAATAAGACACAAAGATATAATGTGGTTCACCCAATCCCTAGGCTACATCCACCAACAACGAGTCCAATATTATTATTATCCAATGATTACAACCTTATTATAATCTGCAATCCCTTACATCTCAATACCGCTGCAAGAAGCTACTAAAAAAATACATCATTTTGAAATCCCTAACCCTAAGCCATTTTATACAAGCTTATTTTGCCTATTTAGGGTTAGAATCAATACAGTACTTGATCAATCACCACAAGATAACAACGTGTCCTTATTTTATTGTTTCATAGTCAAAAAATGTTGACTAAAATATACCCTTGTGAAATAGAAAAAATACTTAACCCTTACGAGTTGTGGACCCTTCCATTTCATCACCTTCTTCATTTCATGGTCAATGGAAGTTGACCCCTTTGCATCCCTGTGAAATGGTGACAAGGAGGAAGTTGGTAAAAAGGTAAGGGGCCAATCTTTTAATGATGGAGGACATTGGGGATAACTTTTAAGTGATTGTGACCGACAACAACTAATCAACTGAAAAATATTATAAAGTGAATGCTCATTTGAAAAGTCTAAGGGCTTATGTAGGATTTTAGGACTGAAATTTTGAAGGGTTTTACGCCTGGTTATCTAATTTTTTGTATCTCTAAGACATTGTGAAATTGAAACCTGTGATGAAAATTTTAAGCAGAGGGAAATGGTGATAGAAATTCAATAGATTTTTTGTGGTCCTAACAAGACCTTGCTAATATAATAACAAGAAAAAATAAGAAACACATGATATGAAAAGAGAGAAGGCATGACTATGTTGGCCTTGTAAGGTTAACCTTACTGAGTCATGTGGAAAAATCCGTGCAAATGAGAATTGAATAGTCTAGCAAGTTATGTTATGCTAGTCAATTTACCCTAAAAAATTAATCCAAAGAATTAAAAAAAAAATAATTGTCTACAATAAATCATCCAAGAGAAGATTACAAATAAAAAGTTAGAATTTCCTAAGTAAACTAAAAAAAATTAACTTCAAAAATTGATTATAGCATGTGCATAAAGTGTAACAAAGAGTGGAGTGTATGCCCACACATTAAAGTGATTACGTAGTATTACTAGAAGAAATAAATTTAAGGCAACATACATGCATCGAAAAGAAAATTACATTGTCACTAAGATCTACCCTAAAGAAAGGAAAAATCAAGGGAAATAGAGAACATGACAAAAAGTGAGAACATAAGGGATCCACTAGCTAGGGTTAATATATGCATTTGATAAGTCATGTATATCAAGTATCATTGCAATTAATTTATGTCATTCCTTAAAGGTAGTGGAACTAAAAGCATAATGTAAGAAGAGCACATAAGATGAAAAAAAAAAGTATTTTTGGGTCAACATGTCAAAGACCAAAACGAAGAGATAGATCTCAATATTTTACATCACCCCCAAGTAGACAACACAAAAGTACCTTTATGAAAAAATCACATGTAAAACATAACATAAATAAAACATATATAACAATCATGATAAAAATAGAGGAATACCACAATAGGTTTCATCCCTTTATTACCTTGTGGTAATCAAGAAAAAGGGGTTATCCAAAGAAAACTTAAAACAATGACAATATCAAGAAACATGGCATAGGGGAAGCACATTATGTACAAGAAAACACACAAAAGAGTCTACTACACAAGTAAATCTAGTCAAAGAAATTATTTACATCCGAATGTTTCTTAACATCACTTGGAGATGGTGGACAAGATGCAAGAGTAGAAACAACAAGAATGGTAGATGGAGCTCCTGCAAGTTCCAAACAATGATTTTTTATATATCACATGAATCATTATAATGAACATTTTTGTATCAACATTGTTAGCATCAATATCTTTATCATCCATAACTAAATTAATCACAACAGGATCTCTAATGTGAAAATAAAAATTATCTTTCTTAGATAATTTTATCTTTTTAATACTTTATTCTTCCCTTGGGCAAGGAATAGGTTGGTCAAATGAGATCAATGCATATTTGAGTGTATTAGGTGAGGAAATTGTTTGGGAAGAAATTTTATAATACTTAGCACAATGACTTTGACATTGGTCTTTAGCATTGTATTTCTATTGGTTTGACTTGATATTCGAGAAGGCTTAGGATCAATCAATATTAACTCTTTTTCATCCTTTGTAGGAGGAGGAATGGAAGGAGCTTTATTAGGTTGAGAGGGAAGATGTTGGGAAATTTTAAAATATATAGGAGGTGGGACTAGAGAATAAATAGGAGTAATGGAAGGCATAGGAAGTTGTCCAATTCTAGAATGAGGAGGTGGAATATCATAGGTTAACTCAATTTTGATATCATTTCATTATTAAATTTTTGATACAATAGGAACATAATGCCTTGTTGTAGTTTCAATGGATGAGGTATTTGAGGCTAAAAGAAGTCAAAGGTGAAGTATCCATGAGTTTCTAATGGTTATAGAGACTACAATTGATCATGAAATTTTTTCCATTATGAGGGAAATTGAAATGCCTATAAATTGAAGGAATAGCTTGCATGGAAGTGAGCTAAGGATGTCCTAGTATTACTAGGAATTGATCATAGGTAGGGATGATGAAAGAGATCACATGTAAGAACTTATTACCAAATTGAATGGTGAGGGTAATAGAACCTATGGTAGGAAAAATAAACCCATCATGCACCTTAATCATAACATTATTTTTTTCATAGGTTTCTTGATGAAATTATCATGAAAAGAGATGTTATTTAGTAATAGTATTCACCATACATAGTGGATAAATAAACACTACTCTAGAGGGTTTATATTAATAATTTTAGTAATGTAAAGGGGTCCACAAAGTTTCTTAATAATTTCCTTGGAATCAAAGGTAATGCAAGGTTCATTCTTACATTTTGGTTCAAGTTGCTCAATAATATTGACAATATTATTGGCCTTGCCACATATATTATTAATGTCCATCATCATAGGATTGTTAGGCTCAAAAACATTGGTAGAATGGGAAGGTAAAGGATACAAATTTATTTCATTTATCATTTAAACCCTTAATATTTATAGTATTGGAATCACTAATGTCTTAGGTAAGTTTTTTTAGCCTATAACATGTTTTCAACATCATGTTCGGTTTGATGGGGAAATTGGAAAAAGGATTTTGGATCATGAGAAGTTGGAAATGGTTTAGAAGTATCAATAGGTTTGATGGGAGCAAGTTTTAAAATATTGTCATTAAGAAATATAAGCATTATATTATGTAAAGACTTCATAAGCATGGTAAAATTATGCATACGCTTAAATATTGATTGCAATGGAGCTACACCTAATGTTGCACATGCCACTTGTGTATCAATATGATGTGAAGAGTTATTGATATTGATGAATCCTTTATTTGGATTTTGAAAATTTTAGAATGATTGTTGAGAAACATCATTCTTATCCACCAAAGCCATTGATGTGGATGATTCAAATTGGTTGACTTGAAGTTGACAATTATGAAACACTACACACAATAATTTGGTAAAGGAAGTAAAATTGAAAAATAATAACTTATCTCTAATATATTTTTATAAATTATAAAATAAAAAAACTTTAAACATTAATATTAGGAAGGTGATAAGTAATTTGAGCATGGAAACATTTATATCTACCAATAAAATAGTCACTTTCTCTAAAACTCTTTATTTGCAATGAAACAAATCAGTTAAAGAAATTTGAGGACTCTTATTTGAAATTGTTGTATAAATGCATTAGCCATTTTTTGAAAAGGGTAAATAGAATAAAGAGGAAAAGAACAATATCATTGCAAGGATTTATCTCTAAATTCTCTAGAACACAATTTATCCATGATTCTATGATCATTTGAGAAGACACTAGACTTGAAATGTTTTCAAATGAGTCAAGGGATTACCTTTTCCATTGTATGTATCCAATAGATGAATTTACATGTATTGAGGGATAATGGCATGGATAATGTCTTAAGAAAGTGGGCTAACAATTTCACACGTTGGAATGTTGAATTTGGATTGGGTTATGGAATCTAATTATTGTTGCAAGGATAAAATAGTTTGAGCTAAGTTATTGATGGTTGCATTTTTGGATTGGTTGGTATTAGACATACTTTTTTGTGAAGGAGGTATAATGTGTTAGAATAACTGAGAGGGGGGTGAATCAGTTATCCAGTGTCCCAAAATAATATTTATAATTCAAAACATCTTCTTTGATTTCTGCTCGTCGGTAAGCAATAATAACTCTCACTGTCTGTGCTTTTACTGATTACCAGTCTAATACTTATAACAGTTTGCCAGTCGAATCTAACATGTAACATGCAAAGTATGATAACAAACATATATCACAATCAACACATAACACAAGAGATTTAACGTGGAAACCCTATAAAGGGAAAAACCATCGGGGACTGACAACCCAAAATTGTTCACTCTTCTGAAGTGAGATCAGTTAAGACCCAACCCTGTTAAAGGTTATAAACACACTATCAGGTGTGACCTTGTTAGAGGATTATAGACTAGAAGTTATTGTCCAAACAGCATTCACTATGGAGTTGACAGGATAACAATGTTCATTCTATGAATGATACATCATAAGACTTTCACAGTCCACTCGGTTAAGAGATTTAAACTCTATACAATGGCTAAATGTGTAATAGTAAAATGACCTACCTTAATACAACTTCAATTGCAGATTACAGATCAATATTCAGTCCATACAAATCCTTCTAATCAATAATTCACTTCAGATTCAATACTGTATCAACTTACTATCTGTCACTAACTTCTCTCTGTAGCTCGGTAATTACTCTGTAGCTCGGTTCTTACTAACCAGTATGATCAGAATGCATGAAAACCTTGTTCACGTGATAATCCTATAGCTTCTTCTTCTTTTGGCACTTTCATAAAGAAATTTGGTTCTCTTATATAGACGAGTAAATTGTTTTCTTCTCCACCATTAGATTTTGCCGCTTAATCACATTCATAGATTTTGCTGCTTAAAAATTTCTAGGTACTTGTGTTAATAACACATTTCAAACTTCTCCGTTAGATCTTCCTTGAATTTTGTTAGCCGTCAATCTGTGTAACAAACATTATATGTTACCTCGATGTTATACTCTTGCAAGCTCATCAATCTTATTGGCTAAACTAATCATTTAATTCATTTTGTTCTACTCAGTTAACAAAGAATGTGTCGATGAACACTGCTTAGTTAATACTACGATCGACATACACTACACTCTGTCGGTGTATACTAGAAATGCTTCATTTACCGACAACACTGCTTTGTGTCTTTCAGCTCTATACTTCATCATAGATGAATGCAACATAATAAAGTCAATATCATCAAGTCATAGACTCATCAACAAGTTACTCAATGTGTTCCTTATCCTCATCTATCATGTACATCTTTCCTCATGTAGATTTATCTGGTCTTCACTTCTTTTCCATTTTTCTTCAGATGTCTCGGTGTAGTAACTTACAAGATAAGTGATGTCAAGCTAGTTGACATCAATGACAACATAATACTAATTTAATCATATTACATATCTAATCAGAAACTCCTCAGTGATCTTTAATCGTAGATTCTTCAATCAGATTCCAAATTAGTTGTAGTCCAACAATCTCTCCCTTTGGCATTGATGGCAACTCAAGTAATATGAAATGTACCATACACATACCAAACATACATTCTACAACTTTGTGAACAAATGTTGTAAGTCGAATAGACTTAATATGTTTAATCACTATGTTACTGAACTAGCATTAAGTAATACAGCTTTACCATTCTGTAGTTGTAATCATTTCAGTTCTTCTATTCCATTCAGATTGTCTCTCCCTTAGATAGTTCTCATCGGTGCTTGTATTTTCAAACCTTTAAACCTCTTTCATATTGTTCATCTCTCCCTTTCATTGTAATACATTCCTTTCATATTGTTCATCTCTCCCTTTGACAACAATGCCAAAGAAACAAATAAACAATCAGCTCTGTAGTAGCCAAGTATCTCTCTGTGGTGTGCAGTACTTCCTCTATATCTTTGTATATTGATATCTCATCGGTTCAAGTGCACAAACTTAATCACAACCTTGAACATGATTCAAAGTGTGAACTATGTTGCATCAACATGAATGATCTTATAAAAGTTTAGCTAATGCAACATCCAGATCACCTTAGTGACTGATAGATAGGGGACGGACCCCAAGTCTAGTCCTCAAGTATTCAAATGTGTCCTTCGGTAGGGGTTTTGTAAAAATATCTACAAGTTGTTCTTTAGATGTAAAAAATTCTAACTTAACTTGCTTCTCTTGCACTTTTTCTCTTAAGTAATGATACTTAATAGATATATGCTTTGTCTTAGAGTGCATCACAGGATTCTTTGAAATATTAATAGCACTAGTGTTGTCACAGTATATAATCATCAGGTCAGTAATTACCTCATTCATTCCTTCCAACACTTTTTTGATATATGCAATGTTTGAATAGTTAGTAGCAATAGCAACATACTCTACTTCATCTATAGACTGAGAAATACAAGCCTACTTTTTACTTGTCCAGGTTACAAGTCTTTCACCAAAGAAAAATGCTCCTCCGGTGGTGCTTTTTTTATCATCCACATTTCCAACCCAATCAGCATCGGTGTAAACTTTCAGTTCAAACTTCCCTTCCTTAGAATACCATAATCCATAATTCTCTATTTTCTTCAAGTATCTTAAGATCCTTTTTGTAGCTATCATGTGTGATTCTCTAGGGTTAGCAAAAAATCTTGCAACAATTCCCATAGCATGTGCTATATCTGGCCTATTGTGAACTACGTACATTAACTTACCAATCATGGATCAGTAAAGTGTCTAGTTTACCTCAGTAGTTTCATCCTCCTTTGTCAATTTTCATCCAGTACCCATCAGTGTTCCCATAGGTTTAGCATCTTCCATGCCAAATGTCTTCAGTACTTCCTTTATGTATTTAGATTGTGTGATGAATATGCCATCACTCTATTGAATCACTTGTAATCCAAGAAAGAACTTAATCTCTCTAAACATAGACATTTCAAATTCCTTTTGCATTTCATCAGCAAATGCCTTGCAGACAAGATCTGAGCCACCAAAGATAATATCATCAACAAATATTTCAGCAATGATAATAGTATCATCAGTATCACCTTTCACATACAAATTATTGTTTTCACTTGTTCTAACAAATCCAATACTTAACAAGTAAGTATGCAGTCTTTCATACCATGCTCTCAGTGCTTGCTTTAGTCCATATAAAGCTTTATGTAATCTACATACCATGTCTTTATTGTCAGAATCAACAAATCCTTCAGGTTGTCCAATGTAGACTTCTTCTTCAAGTATACCATTCAAAAATGTTGACTTCACATCCATTTGATAGACTTTGTATTTCTTATGTGCAGCATATGCAAGTAGCATTCTAACTCCTTCTAATCTAGCAATAGGTGCAAATGTCTCACCATAGTCAATGCCTTCTTCCTGTGCATATCCCTTGCATACTAATCTAGCTTTATTTCTTGTAACTTCACCATTTTCATTCAATTTATTTCTGTATATCCACTTAGTATCGATAACATTCTTATCTTTTGGTCGGGGTACTAAGGACCGGGTTTTATTCTTTTCTATTTGTTCTATTTCCTTCTTCATTGCATTAACCCATTCTTCATTCTCTAATGCAACTTTCATAGTTTTAGGTTTAAACTCACAAATTGGACATGTACCTTGTCTTGTTTTGCTTCTAGTTTTCATTCCAACATGTATGTCTCCAATGATTTGTGTTTCAGGATGATGTCTCTTGACAAAACTAGCCAAAACTTGATTTCTCCTTTCTTGTTCATCCTGCTCAGGGTCATTCCCTTGCTCAGCAGCTTCTTCATGTTCATCGGTTTGTGGTGCCTGTTGTACTACATTGTTTCCCTACTGACCAATTGTTATAGCTTGCGGTGTCGGTAGATACTCTGAATGTTCAATGTAAGTGAATCTACCATAATCTTCTAGTTCCTTTGTACTTTCATCTATGTACTTGTCATCAAACTCATCAACATGAACATTAGTACTTTCAACAATCTTATTTGTAGCCTTATTCAAACATTTGTATGCTTTACTTGTAGTGGAATATCCAAGAAATATTCCTTCATCTCCTTTAGAATCAAATTTTCCATTTCTCTCATCTTTCAAGATAAAGCATTTACTTCCAAAAATTCTAAAATAACTTATAGTAGGTTTAAGTCCAAACCATAGTTCATAAGGTGTTCGGTTGGAGTCCTTCTTCAGTTGTACTCAGTTAAGAACATATACAGTTGTGCTGACAGCTTCCCTCCAATATGTTTGAGCAACATTTTTCTATATCATCAATGTTCTAGCACAATCAATTATAGACCTATTCCTTCTTTCAGCAATGCCCTATTGCTGAGGTGTTCTCGGTGTGTGTGTGAAAATTGTACCTGATCTGTAGACACAACACTCAGTAAAACATTAGAGGTTAGTGATAATCAAAATCGTGCAAAATTGAAATCTACTCTAACCAAGCGATTTACTGCCTTCTAGTACGTGTGAGATTAATGTTCTCAGATTGTAATCGAGATCAGTGACCTAGACGACACCTAAATGAAGGATTTGAATGAAATTGATCTAGATATGAGATTGAATGCAATTAAGCTATTTTTTTTTTTTTTCTATGCAATAAGAATGATAAAAACTGATATGAATCTATGCTAGATGAAATTGATATGCTATGAATTGATCTATCTAACAATGATATGAAATATGAATGCAAAAATAAGATTGATCTCACAAAAATGTCGATTCGCAAGAGCTTTGATTCTTCAATTCCAATTCTCCAGCGTGATTGTGCAAAATATGAGATGATTTGTGAAGAGTTGAAGCCTTTAATTTATAGAAATCCAGGGCTTTAGAGGTGCATGGATAAAAGCCATAAATCACTCAAACTAACTCAGCTTGATTTTTGAGTTATTTGATAATAACAGATAATTAAGTCACAAAAATATGCAAAAGCTAAGCTTTAACTCAAAATAGAGTTTAGCTTTAATTGATAATTGATAGTTGTCTGCTTTTATGATTGTGCATGTTTTAATTATGAATTAATTTAATAATAAAGTGATTTATTTCCAACTTAACTGATTTTTGAAAGTAAATAATTAATTTATGGGTTAATTAACTATTTTACCAAACTTTTATTAAAAATTATATTATTAAATAATGACAACATGCTTTAATTAATTAAATAAGAATTTAATCAATTAAAGATAGGAATTTTGATTTATTGTCAAAATTAAATAATACAATCAATAATAGATAGAATTAAATTTAATTACACAATTAAGTGGCAAGATATTAAATCTAATTAATTAAATATGAAAATATTCAATTAATCAAACTTAGGATAAAATGTGATTTATCGCCAAATAATCATTAAATTAAAGATAATTAAGATAATTAGGAATATTACTAGGAATATTCCCCGATGCAGAATTTAAGATAATCAATTATGATTCGATGATGTTTAGATGTGCCTTAGATTAGGACTTTGATGTCGATTTCGTTCGAATTGTCGATGTAGGAGATTAATGAACTTATAGCCCATTTTTGGGGTATTACATTTTGCCCCTCTTTGAATTACTGTGCGAAGTGCAGTGGTTCAAAGATAGTCTGTGTTTGATAAAGATATGAAACTGATTCAAAAGATAAACCGATCTCAAGATAGAAATCGATTGAAAGATATTGAGATAGGAGTTGATTGATATTGAATTAATATGGAGATAATAGGTCCTGAATGACCAAAGATAATGTTCACTGTAGCAGCAAATGAACCTATGATTGCGAAAAAGTGTCAAAACACCTAATTCTGAACCTTAGGATTGATAAGAAGTGAGTGACCCATTCTAGACTCGATTGTCTTAGCAGAACTAGCAAGTATCACATCCGAATCCTTCAATTACCGAAGAACCAAGGAAAGAACACTATGATCCGATGGTTGCAAAAACTGATACAGTTTACAAGATTAGGAGAATACCAGATTGATATGGATCTTGATGAATCTGATATGCCCCAAGTGATGACAGATTTTCCCCAAGCGATGAGGACTTTTGATGAATCAGTAACTAGACGTGATTATTTGTCTTGATCACTGATGAAAGATATTGATAGACTTGATCGATAGAATTTGATTTACAAACTTTGAATGATGTGCAATACCATGCTCCCTTCGGGATTAAAATTGAAATCTGACAAGAAAAGTTAGCGTTATAGGGTAGAAGCATGTTAATTGATTTGAGAAGTGGTTATACACGTCCGAGAACGCATTCTACATCATTTGGAGGTCCTAAAAGACCAAGTTTGACTAGGTTTGACCATGAGTTGACCATGGTTGACCAAGTTGAAATTTTGATAGTTTGATGTAAGATAATCAGTTAAGTTGAATACTGGATTTCTGCGAAGATTGAAGGTTGATTATGCAAGCAGTAGACCGTCCTAGTTCCAAAAATTTTAAGTCACGATTTTGACATAATAAACTATCTCAGATTTGAATTTTGATCCCGAAAATGGATTCAGAACGTCGAAATTAGCCAGGGGTGCAATTTTCACAGAAAATGGAGCAATTTTAAAAATTAGGTCAAAAGCTATATAAAGGCCGGAAGGGTCATTTTCAATTCATTTCAACCCTTTGACTTTAGAGATTCCGTGGAGCCCTCTGAGCAAGAAAATGGTAGACCAGCGAGAACTAAAGGTACCTGTGAGTTTGCACCATTTTGAGCGCAGCCAAAGACATGACAGACCTCGACAGTATGGACATCCGGTAGGTGGACCTCTGTTCCCCCCTGAAAATGCATGTTTGTGATGATTTATAGCATTTTTAATGTTTTTCATACGCGTTTTTAGTTTTTAATTTTCGCATTTGTAGAAACTCATACGAGTCCCAATCCAAACTCGTACGACATTTCATTTGAATGCATAATGTCATTTCGTCCATGCCCAAGTGTCGTATGATAGGAACCCTTGTGTCGTACGACATTTCGTCGGGTCCCTTGAAACTCATATGAATCAAAGTGAAATGTCGTACGACTATGAAATGTCGTTTGGTATGTTGTGGAATGTCGTACGACATTTCATGCCAGTCTGGAATGTCATTTGAAAAATAGCGTGTGAAAAACTCAGTTTTAGGTCAAAAATCAAACTTTTCTGATTGTTTTGCCTAATTGCGGATACTTTGCCCTACCTTCTGAAACTTCAAAAACTGTGTCATTCTGATATTTTGGCCTTATTTCGAACTGAATTTTTGACAAAACACCCTGTTGCATTATGATTTAGGTCACATATCCTGATGTACATGTTCACCATTCTTATCTGGCCACCCAGAGATTGTGTGTTGCCTTGCCAGACCTGATGAGGGTTCATCTCGCTGCCTATGGATTTGAGCACCTGATTCATTTACCTGATATTAGGGTAAATCATGGTTTATTGACTGCCTTGATTGAGAGGTTTCACTCTGAGACCTAGACTTTCCACCTTCCGACTGGGGAGATCACTGTGACCCATGAGGATGTTTATAGGATTCTTCGCATTCCGTTCCATGCTCCGCGACGTCCCGAGTATGTTAGTGGAGGATCGAGGGGACTGCATACGTTCAGATGATTGTTCGGTGATGAGACACAGCTGACTGGGTCTATATCCTGGGAGACACTCATGCAGAGATATGGTCAGACACATTGTCTAGAGTGTATCATTACGGGGATGATCGAAGAGTTGATTATGCCTGGCCGTCAGCAAAACGGCTTCTTGATGGGATGGGCACCTATGGTAGCACTCTTGATGGCTACACCTACTGAGCTTGCCTGGGGTCAGTGTCTGTTGGCGCACTTGTATTCTAAGATGCACGAGGTCGTGTATCGGGACTGCAAGACATTTGCTTCAGGAGTGGTGGTACTGCAGATATGGGCTTGGGAGCATATCCCAGTTTTGAGACCAGTGTTTCAGAGTCAGCGACAGCCATAGGAGCCGATTATATATACGTATGTTGGCTATGTTACTCAGGTTCGCATGGGTCACACCAAGTATTTCCGCCGATGCTTGGATGACATGACCTTCATGATCTGGAGACCATATGTACAGATAGAGGCCTGGCCTAGTGCGAGAGAGCAGTTTTCATTCATTTTTCAGAGCAGGATATTGATAGGACGGACCTCCACCGTCTTGGAGAGATTTTTGATTACTAGAGTCTGGCATCAGTATGGACACATTCAGGATGTCCCTCGGGATTATATTGCTTATGCCCGCATTGTGTGTGAGATAGGGCTCGGATGGGCACCACAACTTAGTTATACTGTATGTGCTGAGGAGTATAGCTAGATTATTGGTAGGGATTGGGATTACCTTCCACAGGTGGTGGATGCAGGTGTGACAGATGCATATGTGGTATGGCTTGCTGATCACCAGATACACCAATTTTCTGATCCGACAGAGCTGATACCCTCCATGGAGGAGGTGATGGATGTTACAGGGGCTCCTATGAGAGAAGGACCGAGACCATAGGTGGTACATCCTACTCCCCCGAGATAGAGAGCCATGGCTCCTTTACAAAGAGCACCAGGACATGCGAGGCCTCCATGTCCTCCTACATCTATAGCGGGCACATCTTCTGGCACACAGAGACGGAGCCGAGGTGAGAGTGGTACACTGGGTGGAGTAGGATCTACAGATGATGTTCTAGGAGCTGAGCAGTTTCTAGGTGGGACCAGTGTGGATGACACATTTGATTTGGGTGCTGAGGTTAGACACCGTAAGGCGCACAGGATGAGCACTCCTTCACATGCAGATCAGCCAGCACAGCCAGCACAGAACACAGATATGCCAGCAGTTGATGCAGAGCCTGCAGTTCCTCTTACTTCGGCTGAGATTATCAGACGGCTTACAGTCCAGGTCCAGGACCTGAATATAGAGTAGGCCAGATTAGAGGAGAGGCATCGAGAGGCAGATAGGCAGCATACAGAGTAGCATGCCGAGATACAAAGATTACAGGCAGAGGTGATTCATCAGACAGCGCGGGCCTCATATTATGTATCTACATACTATGCAGTAGTCCCTGTTGCACAGAGAGTGCCTACCTATTCTCAGTATATGGCAGCATCAGAGGGAGCTAGGGCACCGAGAGTGGAGGTGATACCAGATGCACCTCCTCTCCTCCACCAGATATAGAGGAGCATGCTGACAGTTGACTTCTCTTGATCTGTTGTTACTTTCTCACTGATACATTGTTGTGCCTGATAGCTCTACGGAGCTTATTCATTTGTACCCTGTGCCAGTAGTGCACCCCTGACTTTTTGAGATTTTTGATATATAGATGAGATCGATATTTTTGGTTGTGACATCATGTGTACTTGTCATTTTTGTTACGTATGATGATATCATGTGATGTGAATGCTATGAGTAGTTTAGAATGTATGTATGGATCAATGCAATGCGATAATTTCTTTCATATGTATGAATGTTATGTAGATGTAATGATTATGGAAATATGTATGTTTATGCAATGGATGTAAATGTAATGCAATAAATGTTTATGATATGATATGTAAATGCAATGATACACATGATATGTTTTTGCAGGTTGATGAAGACAAGTACTCAGTCCTATGTCAAAAAGATGGTTGACCCAGGAGGATTATTGCTTGCGATTCCGTGAAGAGACCTTCGAGTTAGGTTCAACTCTTGTTAGATTTGAAGATGTGATTAAAGAATCATTTAAGATTTGAAGTTCATTTAGTCATTGTGAGATCATACAAATTTGTAAAATGCAATGAGACATGCAAAATGAAATGCAACCTAAGACCTAGGACCTAGTCACTGATCATATGTCGATTTGTTATCATCATTGAACTTTTAGGTAACCGGATAAATCAATACAATGCCCACTAGCTATGAAACCATAGACATATGAATATCGATTTGTATGTGCAAGAGTCAATACAACACCCACTGGTCAACAACCATGGATATATGAATATTGATTTTGTTTTCGAAATGTCGGATTAGATATAAGCACCAAGGCACAAGCGCCAGGATGACCTGAATATCATGTCCATTTTGATATAGCAATTTGTACAAGCATCAAAACATAAATGTTGTGATGACCTGAGTACGCCTTGCGTTAAAAACACATCAAACAACTAAGAGATCATTCTAAATCCAATGTGAATTACCCGTAGTGACCCTTTATCGTTCACCTCCTTAGGCAAGATCGCGTTTCACAGTAGGAGAAAGAATTCACTCAAAAAGACAATAGTTAGATCAAACTTTCTTGAATTGTCTGGGTATCAATGGTCGAGGTACGCATGGCCATCCAATTCGAGATAGAGGCTCTTACAGTCGGACACCATTTCAATCCAGAAGTTCCAAAGATGTTAGATTTTCACATACAAGCAGAAGACAAAGAAAAGATTATGCCCCCAGTCATCACTCTCTAAATCCTATAAAGGACATCATCGAAGAGCTCGAAGGGACACAATATGCAAAAATCTCAATGTGAATCAGTAAGCATACAAGGAGATAAAAGCATGAAAAGCAAAAATTGTTTCAGTTGAGTTTTGATGTTTGATTGTTGTAGATGCAAAATCCTTTCTGGAGACAAGACAGACTGACTGACTCAACAGGAAGCTTCAAAGGACTCTGAGTGGATATGACATGTCTAAGATACATTGGAGGCCATAGGATATGACATTGATTGCCCCCAAATGTGAACATTGATAGGATACAGACGCTTGAGCTAATTGGTGTACAGACTGACTTATTGAAAACTGGAAATGCAGAAACAAACTGGGAGATATGTACAAACGAAAGCAAGATTGAAAGCTGGGAAAGACCAAGATTGTGCTGATAGATGGAGCATTTGGAACAAGTGGCGCCCGTTTGCCAAGTTTTCACCATCTTGGTAGAGATTCTATTTTTGCTACCAAGGCACCTGTTTCCAGGTTTTCACCAAGGCACTTTTTCTTCTTTTTCATTTTTTTTTTTTTGTATTTTTTTCATTTTTTCAATTTTTTTGAATTTTTGATATTTTTTGATTTTTTTGTGAATCATCAAGGCGCCTATTGCTAGGTTTTCACCAAGATGTTCATTTTTTCAGAACTTTTTCTAATTTTTAAGATTTTTTTAGGACATTTTACCAAGCACTGAATGCCTTAGGCATAAAATTTCTTCAGATGGAGAACGTTGATTGGTTCTCGAAGCTGTTCTCCTTCAGTCGTTGAGAGTTGATAGGCACCAGAGCCAAAAGTAGCAGTGATAACAAAGGGACCCAACCAATTGGGTTCAAACTTCCCCTTGCGTTCTCGATGTGATTAATTTTTAGGATTTTCTCTCAACACTAGATCGCCAACCTGAAATTCTCTATGTTTGACTTTCTTGTTGTAGCCTCTAGACATTCTTTTCTGATACACTCTGAGATGATCATATGCTGCTTGTCTGTGCTCATCGAGTAGTTCAAGTTCTTGTAACCTCGACACTATGTAGTCTTCATCGGTGACAAGTCCATGCATTCTGATCATGAGTGATGGGATTTCAACCTCAATAGGCAGTACCGCTTCAGACCCATAAACTAAAGCGAAAGGTGTAGCCCCTGTAGGCATTCTGATACTAGTTCTGTATGCCCAAAGAGCTGGATTGATCATCAGATGCCAGTCTCTTGCTGTTTTATTCACTGTTCTGTGCAAGATCTTCAGGAGATTTTTGTTTGAAGCCTCAGCTTGTCCGTTCCCTTGAGGATAGTAGATAGATGACCAATGTTGAGCAATTTTGAACCTGGCACATAAGTCATCTAGATCCTTGTTTTTGAATTGTCCCCCGTTATCTATGATTATAGAGAGAGGGATCCCATATCTGCAAATGATGTAGTTTAGGATGAACATAGAGATCTGTTTCCCCGTTGCTTGTGTTAGAGGAACTGCTTCTACCCATTTTGTAAAATAATCTGTAGCTGTGATTATATGGGTATGTCCATTAGAAAAGTGCGGATGGATAGCACCTATGAGATCAAATGCCCATTGTTGAAAAGGCCATTGTGTAGTAAAGGGAATCAGATCTCTCCCTGGAGCATGAATCAAGTTGCCATGTACTTGACACTGTTGACAGTTTTTAGCAAATTTAATAGCTTCTTTTTCCATTTCAGGCCAATAATACCCAGCCCTAATAAGTTTTTGAGCTAACGTTAAACCGTTCGAGTGTGACCCACATATACCCTCGTGGACTTCCTCTAATGCACGTTGAGACTCTTCTCATTCTAAACATCTAAGCAGTGTACCATCTAGACCTCGTTTGTACAGATCATTACCAATGATGACATATCGGGATGCGGATCGGATAAGGTTTCATTTCTCAAAATGGTTAAAGGACTCAAGGATGATTTGGTCATGGAGATAGGAGAATAGATTTTTGTAGCGAGATGAGTCATAACCTACAACAGTGTAGATCATGCGAGTTTCAGGGGAGTCATATGCAGGATAGGATAGGGCTTCCACCAGGAACTCATAGCGTAGTTCATGTTCGGGCTGCTGTAAAAGAGTAGATAATGTCGCCATTGCATCGGCAGCCTTATTCTCCATTCTGGGTATTTGCTCAAATGTGATAGAGATGAAGTATTTCTTTAAATCATCTACCATTCTCTTGTAAGGAATGAGCTTTTCATCTTTGGTTTGGTATACATCATTGACTTGGTGGATAACCAGTTGTGAGTCCCCATGGATGTGCATCTCTGTAACTCTCCACTGTATTGCCATTTTCATACCATTGAGAAGTGCCTCATATTCAGCAATATTGTTTGTGTAAGGAAACTTTAATCTGAATGCTTTGGGTATCGAGTATCCTTGAGGAGTGATGAACAATATGCCTACTCCAGATCTATTCTATGTGTAGGATCCATCAAAGAATAACCGCCATGCTCTAGAAGAGAGGTGCATGATAGAGGAATCGGGAAATTCCATTTGCATGGGTGTATCATCAAACAGTGGTGCTTCAGCTAATTGATCAGCAATGACCTATCCTTTGATAGCTTTTCTTTCAACATATTCAATGTCAAATTCGCTCAAGAGCATGACCCATTTAGCTAGTCTACCTGTGAGGGCAGCTTTGCTTAGGAGATATTTCAGTGGATCAATTTTAGCTACCAAATGAGTAGTATGAGCTAACATGTAGTGTCTCAGTTTTTGCGATGTAAAGATCACAGCTAGACATGCCTTTTCTATCATTGAGTAGTTTTTCTCATAGGCCACTAAAGTTCTGCTGATATAGTAGATGGCTCTTTCTTTCTTGTTCTCATCATGCTGTGCTAGCAATGCCCCCAGTGATGTATCTGTTGCAGAGACATATAATATTAATGGCTTCCCATGAATAGGAGGCATCAATATAGGTGGATTTGATAGATACTTCTTGATATGTTTAAAGTTGTTCTCGCATTCTTCATTCCATGCAAAGGTCACACCTTTATGTAATGT
This sequence comes from Chamaecyparis obtusa, assembly GCA_027943335.1. Classification (NCBI taxonomy): domain Eukaryota; kingdom Viridiplantae; phylum Streptophyta; class Pinopsida; order Cupressales; family Cupressaceae; genus Chamaecyparis; species Chamaecyparis obtusa. The sequence continues at coordinate 748,608 of BSBK01005699.1, forward strand.
TTTTGTAAAAGGCTGTGAGATGTCCGCTAGCTGTGATATGAATCTTCTGATAGATTGAACTCTGCCTTGCAACATCCTCATTTGACTAATATTTGTGGGAGGTTGCATCTCTATTATAGCCTTGACCTTAGCTGGATCAACTTCAATGCCTTTCTTGGAGATGATGTATCCTAGGAGCTTTCCAGAAGTGACTCCAAAAGCACACTTTTTAGGATTTAGTCGAAGACTAAATTTTTCCATTCTGTCGAGGATCATGCTCAAGTCTGTTAGATGTTCAGTTCTAATCATGGATTTTGCCAAGGTATCATCTACGTAATCCTCCATTGTTCTATGCATCATATCATAAAAATAGATGTCATTGCTCTTTGATATGTAGCTCCAGCATTTTTGAGTCCGAATGGCATAACATTCCAACAAAAAGTTCCCCACGCACATGTGAAAGCTGTTTTCTCTTGATCTTCTAGAGCAATTTTGATTTGGTTGTACCTGGAAAAGCCATCCATTAAGGAATACATTTCATAGCCCACAGTCATGTCCACTATCATATCAATGTTAGGCAGTGGAAAATCATCCTTAGGGCATGCTCTGTTCACATCCCTAAAGTCCGTGCACACTCTGATGGAACCATCTGGTTTGGAAATAGGTACAATGTTGGAAATCCACTCAGCATAGTCTATGACACAGATGAATCCAGCTTTTAGGAGTTTTTCTAGTTCTGCTTTGACTAAGAGTGCAACATGAGGATGCATCTTTCTCAATTTTTGTTTGATTGGTTTTACTCCGGGAGCAATGGATAGATGGTGCATAATGAGATTGGGATCCAATCCTGGCATATCTGAATATTTCCATGCAAAGTTGATCTTTTTCTCTGATAAGAAGGTAGTGAAGTTCTGTTTCTCTTCGTCTGATAAAGATTGTGCTACATGTACCAATTGTGGTTCCTCTATTGTACCCAAATTGATGGATTGAGTTGGCTCAATTAGAACTGGAGATCTATCCTGTAAATGACTTGGAAGGACATCAAATATCTCATCCTTAGGCACCTCAGAGAGGTTTTCACCTTCAGATATGTCTTTTCTTTTTACTTTTATCGGTTCTGAGATTGCCACAAAGTGGTTTTCACCCTTAGAACTCTTTTTCTTTTTCCCTTTACTCTTGTTTTTCTGACTAAGATATTTGATGTCCGACTCAGTCATGCTGACACTCGGTTCACTGATGGAAGTACTCATAGGCTCAACTGCATTGAGGTAGCAGGCAAGGGCATAGTCATTTGGGAAGGTATACATACCATGGTTTGGGTTTGTGGAAGTTTGGTCGATAAGATCAGGGCGTTGGATAGTCAAAGAGGGAAAGGCTTGGGATATGGTGTTCACGGATGTGGATATGTCATCATTGGTCCTAACCCGGTGCTCAAGTTCAAAGGTGATATTACAGCTCAAAATGTTCAATTCGTGAATAGGCTCAACGTCATCATGGGAGTCCTCTTCAGCCATAGGTGGATCAGACACGTTAAGTTCATTGTTTCGCTCTAGACTTACGTTGGGTTGAGAGACATATTGGTGAATAACATCAATAGATTTCTCTGTTATAAGCTCATCTTCTTCTGGAATGGCACCCCATTCATAATCATTTGACTCATCTTCTGATTCAGAATCTCTAGGAAATCTTAGAAAATGTGTGAAATCAGGATGAATACCCCAAGAAGGATTACCCTCAGTCTCTAACTTGAATTCATATTCATGGGAATCAGTGTTAGAATAACTACCCCCTGCTTCTTGATCAGTTTGATTGCCTTCAAGATTGGCTGGTTCTTGTGGTGCAACCATCTCTTGCGCTACAGTAGGTTTTTGTGTTTCTACTACATTAATTCTTCTGATAGGATCATCTGTATCATCAAGAAGATCTTTGATCTCTTTAGGCAATTTTTCATAGGGGATAAGCTCAGAGCTATCTGAATCATCATCAGAGGGTTCTGTGTCTTCTTTCTTAAGAAGGGGTTCTCCTGGTGCAATTTGTTCTATGACATGAGAACAACCACCTCTGAGATGATAGGGTTTCTTTTTAAACCCTATGCCACCAGTATCTTTTTTGGCTCGACCAATATGTGAAATGGGGGTCACAAGACCCTTTCCCCTAATTCCTAGAGGTCCTTGACCGGAATATCCCATCTTGGCTATCAATTTGTTTCCCAGACCATATGAACTAGTAGGGATTGTAGGTGCTATAGATTCACTAGGTTGAACAATTTTAGATTCATAATCTTCTTTATATAGCCATGCCAGCACAGCTTCATCCTCTTCAAATTCTTGTTTGGATACTTGCTCCACCACAAAATGTCTTTTTTATGCTTCCATAGGTTCCTTAGGTTCTGATTTAGACTGCTTCAAGGATTGGCCATACGACTTGGGTGAAATTGGGAGAGATGTCAGAGACAAGATTGGCTCTATAGTATATTCTCCCATCCCATTTTCTTTGATATTCATATCTTTAGCAATGTCATCCATATTAGATGTGGAAGCGACATTTTGTTGCTTGATGAAAGATTCTCTATTGTTGGGAACAAGCTTATCGGCACTTTCCTTCAATGTATTGCAAGTTGTATTCAGATCTGCTGGGATAGTAACTTCCACTCCTTCATAGGGAAATTTCAAGCATTGATGATACGTAGAAGGAATGGCTTGCATTTCATGGATCCAAGGTCTCCCTAGAAGGATATTATAAGCCAATGGTAGATCAAGCACCTGACATGTGGTATCTTTGATGACTGGACCCACTCGGATGGGTAAGACAATGGTGCCCTTAGAAGATCTTTCCTCTTCATCATAGGCCTTTATAGTGATCTTCTTTCGAGGATCAATAGTCACCTCTGAGAATCCCAACTGTGTGATTAAGTTGTAAGAACAAATGTTGAGGCCTGCGCCCCCATCTATCAACACACGTTTGACTCGACAGTTCTGGATCAAGACTTCTATGTGTAAGGGCTGATTGTGTGGGTGACTTAAAGAGTTGTCATCTTCCTCTGAAAAGGAGATATATTGCGGAGACGTTAGATGACCAACCATAGTCTGGAACCTGTCTAGATCTAGATCATCAGGAACATTAGAGCCGAGCAAAGCTTTGTCTAGGATATCTCTGTGAGCTAGAGATATTCAAAGTAACTCAAGCATGGAGATTTTTGCATTGGTGTGTTGGAGTTGTTGGATGATGCTGTAAGATGTAGGTCTGGTATCCTTTGGATTGGAAGATTTCGAGGCAACCTTCTGTCTAGAAGCAGATGTGAGATTGAAAGGTATCTTAGGGACATTAGATGAACTTGGTGTTTATCCTTTCAAATGAGTCTGAGCTTGTGATCAGGTAACTACATTAGTTGAGGAATGATTTCTATCCCTTCGTACAATTGTGATGACATTGCAGCTCTCAGAGATACATGGTTCAACCATATTGATGATAGCATCGTTTCCAGGGTAGGCATAGTTGACTTTTGCCCCCATGTTAGGCTGGGAAGTGGAAACTCCTTTGCCATGTTGTGGAAACGGTTCTGTAAATGCTGTGTGATCATTATTGCTGGTAGGATTATCGATCGTGATGTCCCATTGATCTATCAAGTCTTGAATGGTATGCTTCAAGTGGAAGCATCCATTAGTTCTGTGACCTTTAGTCCGATGGAAAGCACAAAATTCATTATCTTTCCACCAATATGGTTTTGGATCCGGATCAGGTTTTCAGATTGGTGGTAAAGAGATCATGTTATCAGCTATCAAGGTCCTCAGAGCAGATTCCAAAGATTCTCCCAGGGGAGTAAACTTTCGTTTATTATCCCATCGTTTGAATGACTTCTTTGGAGATGGTTCAGTAGATTTTTGCTCTGAAGCTTCAATGGCTTTGGTGGCAAGGGTGAGATTGTAGGCTGGTGCCTTTGATGGGGTGTGGATAGTGTCAACAACACCGTCATAGATGATACCTTTGTTTCTATTCCAGCTCTTGTTTTTATCTTTTGAGCTAGATCCAGATCCAAACTTGTCCTTTTGAAGTGTGATTTCTCCTTTCTTGACAAGTACTTTCTCAATCTTGATTGCATTATCCACCATTTTATCAAAAGATACATGATCTTGCATTTGTAATGGATAGTTGAGCTCTGGAACAAGGTTATTGATAAAGATTTCAAGTTTCTCCATTTCGGGAATTGGTCTAGCATATAGAGAAAACTTCTTTCACCACCTCTTGAGAAAAGTTAGGAATGATTCCCCTGGATATTGCTTGAGGTTACAGATATCGATCATGGTGACCGGATGTTGAATATTGTAGGAATATTGTTGATAAAACAATTTAATCAATTCCTCAAAAGTTTTGATCGTAGAAGGTAATCTTGAAAACCACTGAATGGATGCTCCTCCCAAGGATCTAGGAAAAAGATGCATTAGATAAGTCGGTTCATGCATGAATTCCATGGATTGCATACAGAACTCTCTGACATGATCTTGAGGATCAGAGTGTCCGTCATATTTTTCATACTTTGGTATCTCCACTCTTTTTGGGAATGGAGGCATATACAAGTCTTTGTCAAAAGGGAAAGGACAAAGGGCCTCCATGGAGAATTCCTTGGGTTCCTTCTCTTTCTCAATTTTATTCATTTTGACCTGCATGGCGTGCAGCTGGTTCATTATGGCCGTCATCAGAGTTTCTTCCTCATGTGTGATTATATCATCAACGTTAAAGTTGGGAGGAAGCTTAGCCCCTTCCTGGGCTAATTGTAAAAAGTATGCCTCTCTATCCACTTTCAAGAAATGCCTCATCATTCTCTGGAATTCATCGTCATTCTGACATCGATCGATTTCAGAGGGTGTAGGGTCTTTGTCAGCATTATGTTGAGAATGGTGTCCTTGGGATCCTCCTCCTAGAGAACTGTGGTTTGTCCCTACTTGAGACATGGTCGGAGTTTTTGGGCTCCCTGGAATAGATTGAGGAGGAGTTTGTTGATTACCTCTATGAGTTGATAAAGGAGGTATGTAACCAGTTTTCAATCGAAAGTTACCAAGACCGTCGTCTTCATAGATACCTGACTTGATGAGTTGTTTAAGAGTTGGACCTGGGGTATTGGTCAAAAGTAAGTTCTGAGATGTTTCTTCTGATTTCTTATGTGAAGAAGCTCTAGTCTCCACCATTAACTTTGAATGAAACAGAAGAAAAGGACAAAGACAACCGAAGAACAATTTGATTCGAGAAAATCGGATGATGCAACCTTGTCAAGATTATGATAGTTTTGAAGATCTAATGAGATGTGGGTGAAGGAAACTGTGCCCTGGATGTATGGGATAGATCGCCCAAAAGATAGCGGACATGAGTTCTCAACACTTAGTCTGCTTTTGAAGATTGATTGAAGATTGATAGTTATGACAAGGTTTTGACACGAGATAAAAAGGACTCAAATTGATCAAACAAAAGACTAGATCGGATTCAAAAGATCAAATTCAGAAAATGGTAGAATGCTCAATAGCTATTGCTCTGTTCCTGACACAATGATATTTTGGACAGATTCTGGAACTAGGCTGATAACATTGGATATCTTGCAATTTGACAATTTCTGACAACTTTCTCAAAAAAATTTCAAATGACACTCTGCAGACTCGTACGACAGTTGGGTATAAATGAAACGACAGTTGTGAAACTCGTACGACAGTTGGGTAGAGATGAAATGATAGTTGACAAAACTCGTACGATAGTTGCTAACAATTTTTGGCTTCTTGAATTTTGCTGGTTTGAAAACTCGTACGACACTGGGTTCTCAATCATACGACATATGGGCTTTACTGAAATGACATTTGACAAAAATTCATACGACGTTTGACTTCTTGAAATGAATTTTGACTCCAAAAAGAACTTTACGTCAATTTTTGCAAAATTTAAGGTTTTCAGTTCTGGATTGTTTGCAAATTGTACTGTCCAAATTTTGAAGGTTATACCAGATTTGATCGTTTCAAGTAGATAAACAAGCACGCAAAACAGCAAGCAAGTGATTCCAAGCACGTCTGAAAACAATGAACAAGGGCAAAAGCAACCTTGCGCATGAACAATCAAGTGACCAAATTGTGCTAATCCCTGAGAGTACTAATTGTGTATGTTCTGAAAATTTTTGCAATAACACACATATACCTGAAAGTGAAAAATTGGCCTCTCTAGGGTTTTTAGTAATGGTTTGACTCTGCAACTTTTATGATTCAAAGGGGTGAACTCCAATCCCGGCGCACCAGGGTTTTGACACAGTCCGAGAACTTAATCTAGATATGAGATTGAATGCAATTAAGCTATTTTTTTTTGATATTTTCTATGCAATAAGAATGATAAAAACTAATATGAATCTATGCTAGATGAAATTGATATGCTATGAATTGATCTATCTAACAATGATATGAAATATGAATGCAAAAATAAGATTGATCTCACAAAAATGTCGATTCGCAAGAGCTTTGATTCTTCAATTCCAATTCTCCAGCGTGATTGTGCAAAATATGAGATGATTTGTGAAGAGCTGAAGCCTTTAATTTATAGAAATCCAGGGCTTTGGAGGTGCATGGATAAAAGCCATAAATCACTCAAATTAACTCAGCTTGATTTTTGAGTTATCTGATAATAACAGATAATTAAGTCACAAAAACATGCAAAAGCTAAGCTTTAACTCAAAATAGAGTTTAGCTTTAATTGATAATTGATAGTTGTCTGCTTTTATGATTGTGCATGTTTTAATTATAAATTAATTTAATAATAAAGTGATTTATTTCCAACTTAACTGATTTTTGAAAGTAAATAATTAATTTATGGGTTAATTAACTATTTTACCAAACTTTTATTAAAAATTATATTATTAAATAATGACAACATGCTTTAATTAATTAAATAAGAATTTAATCAATTAAAGATAGGAATTTTGATTTATTGTCAAAATTAAATAATACAATCAATAATAGATAGAATTAAATTTAATTACACAATTAAGTGGCAAGATATTAAATCTAATTAATTAAATATGAAAATATTCAATTAATCAAACTTAGGATAAAATGTGATTTATCGCCAAATAATCATTAAATTAAAGATAATTAAGATAATTAAGAATATTACTAGGAATATTCCCCGATGCAGAATTTAAGATAATCAATTATGATTCGATGATGTTTAGATGTGCCTTAGATTAGGACTTTGATGTCGATTTCGTTCGAATTGACGATGTAGGAGATTAATGAACTTATAGCCCATTTTTGGGGTATTACACTCGATGCTGATACTTGCCTCTTGATTCCATGCTCATTGCAAAATTTAGTAAATTCATCAGAGATAAATTCACCTCCTCTACAGATCTTAAGCATTTTATTTCCTTACTGGTTTCTTTTTCTACCTTAGCTTTATACCACTTAAACATTTTGAAAGCTTCAGATTTCTCTTTCAAGAACATAACAGTCATCAGTCTAGTATAATCATCAACAAAAAGAATAAAATATCTATCACCAGAACAGCTCTGAGTTCTCATAGGACCACATAGATCGATATGAATCAACTCAAGTATCTTCTTTGTTGAATAGTCTTTGCTTTTAAAACTAGACTTAGTCATCTTACCTTTCTGACATTCATGGCACATGGCATGATCAAGTTTTGTCAAGTTAGGAAATCCTCTAACTCTTTTCTTTCTACTAATCTTGATCATGTTGTCGAAGTTCACATGGCATAACCTTTTGTGCCACAACCAAGCATCTTCATCCTTTATTAACAAACAAGAAGACTGATCCATATCAAGATAGAATAGATTACCTCTGGATTGTGTACCAGTTCTGACAAGTCTTCCTCCATCATTATAAATCTTCACCTTTTTGCTCTCAAAAGCTAGTCGATGGTTTGAATTGTTTAGTTGAGCCACACTTATCAGATTATAGTTTAGTCCATCTACCCAATATGCATTTTCACATTGTAATCTATCATTGATCATCAGTGAGCCTTTACCTCTTACCATACAAGGTGCATCATTTTCCATTCTCACAGATCCTCCATTATATTCAACAAGATGATCAAACTTCTCTACATCACCAGTCATATAATGTGTGCAGCCACTGTCTATGATCCATGTATCATTTCTGCTTACTTTAGAGATCAGTGTTGTCTCTTCATGTTTCTCTTCCTCTTCTGAGTCATCTTTCATAGCAACAAATACAACTTCTATATCATCATCAAAATCAGATTCAGTTTCAATATCTTCGGCTATGTAACATACCTTTTTCCCTTTTTCATCTCGATTGTCTCTGTTGTTGTATCGGTAACCTTTGTTGACTCTTCTTCCATAGCTTCCTTCAAATTGGTCTTTGGATCTATCATCATCTTTCTTCTGTGGACATCTAGAAGTGATGTGAGTGACTTCTTTACAATTAAAGCATGATAAAGGTAGCTTACCTCTATACCTTCCTTTTCCTTTCGGAAATCTTCTGGCCATAAGTGCTTCAAGCTCATCAAGTTCATCATCGGTATTGTCATCACTATCACAATTCTTACCATTCCTGCTAGACTTTCCAATCTTCAAAGAAGACATGAAAGCAGACTCAACAAAAGGAACAACACTGATATCAAAATTGTTTAATTCAAAGGTTGTAAGTTTACCAATTAGAGTGTCAAGAGTGAGGTTGGATGTAGCTCTTGTTTCATGAATTGCAAAAATCCTGATTGCATAAACTGGTAGCAAAGTTTTGAGAATCTTGCTTATCACTATTTCATCATCAATCACTCCATCAGATGTTCTAATAGCATGTACCACCTCTTTGATTCTATTTGAATATTGGACAATGTTCTCACCTTCTTTCATTCTCATATCATCAAATATGCCTCTCAGACTTTCAACTCGGGCTCTTTTGACATTCAGATCTCCACTGTAGATTTGTGCTAATTTATCCCACATTCCTTTGGTAGTTGTGCATGTCTTGATATCTTCAAATTCAGCATCGGTATAGGCAGTAGCAAGTTCCATCATAGTAACATTGTGTTCATGTTTATCCTTCAGTTGATCAATAGTTAGGGGACCAGTGGGTGGTTGCATGTAGCCATTTTGCATTAGGTCTAGTGCTGTGTTCCCAATTCTAGATATGTGCAGCTTCATTATGCTTTGCCATACTGTCAAGTTCTCTTTATTCAATTTCGGTACTTCCCTCTTATACATCTTGAGACCTTTATGCTTAAGTCCTTAAAACTCTATTCCAAGCAACGTAGCTCTGATACCAATTGTTAGAATAACTGAGAGGGGGGTGAATCAGTTATCCAGTGTCCCAAAACAATATGTATAATTCAAAACATCTTCTTTGATTTATGCTCGTCGGTAAGCAATAATAACTCTCACTGTCTGTGCTTTTATCGATTACCAGTCTAATACTTATAACAGTTTACCGATCAAATCTAACATGTAACATGCAAAGTATGATAACAAACATATATCACAATCAACACATAACACAAGAGATTTAACGTGGAAACCCTGTAAAGGGAAAAACCTCCAGGGACCGGCAACCCAAAATTGTTCACTCTTCTGAAGTGAGGTTGGTTAAGACCCAACCCTATTAAAGGTTACAAACACACTGTCAGGTGTGACCTTGTTAGAGGATTTTAGACTAGAAGTTATCATCCAACCAGCATTCACTATGGGGTTGACAAGATAACAATGCTCATTCTATGAATGATACATCATAAGACTTTCAAAGTCCTCTCGGTTAAGAGATTTAAACTGTATACAATGGTTAAATGTGTAATAGTAAAATGACCTACCTTAATACAACTTCAATTGTAGATTACATATCAATATTCAGTCCATACAAATCCTTCTGATCAATAATTCACTTCAGATTCAATACTGTATCAACTTACTGTCCGTCGGTAACTGCTCTTTGTAGCTCGGTAATTACTCTGCAGCTCGGTTCTTACTAACCAGTATGATCAAAATGCATGAAAACCTTGTTCACAGATTTTTCCACTTAAAAATTTCTCGGTACTTGTGTCAATAACACGTTTCAATCTTCTTTGTTAGATCTTCCTTGAATTTTGTCAGCCGTCAATCTATGTAACAAACATTATCTGTTACCTTGATGTTATACTCTTGCCAGCTCATCAATCTTATCGGCTAAACTAATCATTTAATTCATTCTGTTCCGCTCGGTTAACAAAGAATGCATCGGTGAACACTGCTCGGTTAATACTACGATCGGTATACACTACACTTTGTCGGTGTATACTAGAAATGCTTCATTTACCAACAACATTGCTTTGTGTCTTTCAGCTCTATACTTCATCATAGATGAATGCAACATAATAAAGTCAATATCATCAAGTCATAGACTCATCAACAAGTTACTCAATGTGTTCCTTATCCTCATATGTCATGTACATCTTTCCTCATGTAGATTTCTTTGTTCTTCACTTCTTTTCCATTTTTCTTCAGATGTCTCGGTGTAGTAACTTACAAGATAAGTGTTGTCAAGCTAGTTGACATCAATGACAACATAATATTGATTTAATCATATTACATATCTAATCAACAACTCCTTAGTGATCTTTAATCATAGATTCTTTAATCAGATTCCAAATCAGTTGTAGTCCAACATAATGTTGTGGGAAATGAACGGATCATTGTAATATAAAAGTGGGATATTATGGTAAGTGGCTAAAGAAGATGGTTGGAAAATGCATGGAACACTCACAAAAGGAGGTGTTTAAGAATTTTGATTGATAGGGATTCCTCCAAGACTAACATGTATAGGATTCATGTTTTGTGTAGATGTAGCCATGCTAGGTGATGTATAAGTAGGCACATTAGGAATAATGTTGGTATAGGAATAAAATTGTCAATATAATTGGTACGATTAGAGAAATTAAAATCTTTAGCATAAATTTTTCTACTTGTGATATTATTGTTCACAATATGAGAAATGTTATGAATTACATCCACACCATGTTCATTATTTTGAATTATTTTATTTAATCCTTTAATCAATGGGTTTGTCTAACTATCTAAAAATTCTTGACCCATACATTGTTCATTTTCTTTCAAGTTATTGACAATATTTACCAATTGGTTAGGAGATACTTGTGTTAAGGATTCATTCTCATCATAAGAACTATGGGAAGAATAGTTCTTCACAATGTTAGGTATTTCATGTGTAGGCATCGAGGTTTCACCTAAATTCCCATGGAATATTCTAGCTAAATTGGACTCTACACCCTTAGTATTTAAACTTTGGGAACCCATAACCCTATACCTTCTCATGGAAATATTAAATGTAGGACTCAAGGTCATAAAAATCATGCACAAAGGTATATATAAAAAGAGATGAAAATTCTTCATAAATTTAAATTTAAACATTGCATAAATAACTAGATCTCTAAATGCATGAAATGTAGCAATGATATTATGCAAATAAAATTTAGTAAAACACATACAAATCAGATCTAGACATCCAAATCAGAATCAAGAAGGCTCTAAGATGTGTCAGTCTCACCAAAATGCGAAGTTAGTGAACTAGATCTCTCAATGCATGAAATGTAACAACATAAATTATATGATTTAGAAATAATTACAAGAATGATTTAATTATATGCATACAAACAAGATCTAGAAATAAAAATCATAATTAAGCAAGATGTAAGGAGTCTGGTTCACCAAAATGTGGGGTTTGTTATCCTATCATGTAAACAAGAAATACTAGGCCTATTTCTACTCACATTGGAAGGTGAATGATCTACTTTGCTCAAAATATTTAGGCACAAAGTGAATTGAGTGGTCCTATTATTACTTAAAACTCATGTCACACTTGATCTCTTGACTAAGTGGGGAACGAACCTTTATTTTTTCTTCTTTTAGTTGTTTTTCCTTGTCCTTTTCTTGCATTGTTTTTTTTGGACTTTTTGAGTTTGGGATTAGATAAATTAGATGAATGATAAAAACTTGAATGCCTGACCCTTTAAATTCCCCCTTTATTTTTTCATCATTTTCTTATTTTTGGTCTTTGGTATGTCAAAGGTTCAGGGGTATCATGGAAACGCAACAACCCCAATTCTTTAAACCCCGCTTGTCTTTCCTTGTTCCTATTTTTTGGGGGTTAGACTTTTAGAGGTCCAAGGGTATCATGGTGATATGAACAACTCCAAAACCAAAAATTCACATGCTCTAAGGGGCCACAAACACACCTTAACACTAATTGGGTGGCACCTCAATGATTATTTTGTTATGCCACTTGACCTCAGTGGCTATAAAAGCACCTTTTGGCACTTATTTGAACACAATACTTTTGGAGATGCAAAGCAATTAAAGAGTGAAGATAATCTTTGTGTGACTAAGAGTTTACAAGAAGAGGTTTAGTGAGGTTATTTCAATCTGTGTGTGTGTGTGTGTGCCTCCCAACCTTTTGGAGTTTATAACCAATTGGATGCTTTTCCTATTAGAGGCAGGGCATCAGTCTTGTGTCCTTGTTTGTGGTTTCTTGTTTTTCTTTTTTGGTTTTTAGATTAGGGTTGCATTTTTTTGTTTATTTTTTTTCTTTTAGGTTTGGTAGGTTGTTGCTTAGTTTTGTGATTGTTTGTTTCTCTTAGATTTTTAATTCTAGTTCAAGGTGTCTTCCTATTTTTTGTAGACATCGATTAGCCTAGGTTTTAGTAGTTTCCATGTCTTCAATAAGCATCATTCTTCTCATATTGGACCAATTTTTTTTAATTAAAAACCATAGAGTTTGTATCATGATCGAGACTAGTAGAGAAAACTCTAATTAGGTTGGAATAATTTTGGAAAAAGAATCCAGTGTTTGATGAAGTAAAAAGTGAAAAACACAGGTGTAGGATCATAGATCAGAATCCCAAAACTTTTGGGGAACTTATGTTCTTGATATCCAAAATACCTTTAATATTTCAACAATTGAGGTAGCAAAGATCCCACTTTTCTAAGAGAGATCGAGGACCCCAAATCCTTGATCATCCAATGTTGGAGTCTAACATTAAAGGTTGGTCTTTCGACCAAACCCCAAGATCTATCAAAAATTTTGATATCTCAAACACTTGAAAGGGATTGGGGATATCCGCACCCCCAAACCTTATCACATCTAAACAAAAGGGTTTAAACCCCTTTTTTTCACTATCATTAAGATATTTTGGGGAATGTTCCCATCCTAAAATCTTAAAAGGGATCAAGGATGGAAACAACCCCAATCCCCAAAAGGGTTGAACATAAAATAAAGGGTTTGTTTGCATAATGTTGGGGAGGGACACATTCTTGGCCACCATAAACAATGGATAGATTCTTGAAACCACAAATGTATTATTACTTTTCTTGTAAAATTCACTCTCAACATTATTAAAGGATAAGAAAAGATGAAGTCATGTTCAACATGTGGTATGAATGAGGCATTTAAGATAGGTTATTTTTTATTTTTTTTCTAGTTAGTTTAATATGACTTTGATAATGGTTATTTACTCCTACCTAGTGTGCAAAATGATATATGACAACAAAAACCCTAATTAAGTCCAAATTTCAAGGTTATGTAAAGCCCTCTAAGTTAGGAAATGGCCACCATGAGATCACGAAAATAACTTTGTGCCATGTGGACTTGAAAGATTTGACATTCAAGATGTCCAAACCAAATAGAATAATATTTTGGGCTACCACACTAGTGTACTTAGGCATAATCCAAGTAGTAGAATTTCCTAGTTCACTACAATCTTTAGTTTTGGTAAAGGAATGTGCAAACAAATGCCAATTTTAACATAAGAAGGTCTTTGGTAAGGAGGGAGAACTAATTCTAGATATATCTCCAAATAATGTGGAATAGGTTTTCCACATCCCTACATATGATTCCTATGCTACAATTTAATAATGTAACTTGGAAAAAGTTATTACAAGGATAAGGATTGTGACAAGTACATTAATGGGAAGCTCCTAGAGAAATCAAAGAAAGGTCACAATCTATACAAGATGAATTTTCACCAAACATTCCTTCATGAGGATGCTCAATACTATGTCACCCTCCTAAGAAGAGTTTTTGGGATCCCACAAGTCAAACAATTGGAAATTTGAATGGATTTGTTCAAAAAAACCATTTTCAATAGGAAGGAAAAGATTGAGTGAGGGAAGATAATCATAAAAAATCTACATGATCAACTACTAGAGATGAATAATGACATGAGGTTCTATATGACCTCTTACTTGGTTTAACTCATAGCCTAGGATAATTCCCAAGTATTAGAAGAAATGAATCTCTCACTAATCCTAAGACTTAGGTGTATACATACTATCTACAATTTTCCCCCCAAAAGAGCACAAATAAGGAGCTATATAATTGTTAATGATGATTTTATGTTTACCATAATATAGACTATGAGAGATTTTTCTAAAAGTCTCTCACCAAAGGTAGCTTCTTAAATCAACAAGTTTGGTAGTTATTCCATCTAGTTCTAGATGTTTTCATACCTTATAGTAGTGGGTTTAACCATCCAACCATATAAGATCCTTAGCTACCCTTCAGATAAATTGATAGTGATGGAGCTCTATAGGTACATAGATGACACTCACAAATTGATAGTGAGTAAGCATATACCATGTTTCAAATTTCCCATCTATTTTGATGCACACAACTTCTAAGATATAATGGTGGCCAATTTAGTGCAACCATAATGGGAAAATCACCCGATGGTTGAAATTAGAATCACTTGGGATAAATTTGATCCTATTGGCACCTTTAGTCATATCATGGGTAGTTATTTTAAATATGTCCCTCATCTTGAGGATCACTAGGATAACTTTTTGGTTAAATATGAGGTAAGGATCTATGGTTATTATAGAATGGATGTGAATTTAACATGTGTTGCTATAAGCCTCACAACCACAATAAGGATCTTTGAAGATTGTAGAGTCAAGAATAGAAAAGACAAGTTGCACCCTCTCTACAACCACAATAAGGTCTTAAATAGGCCAATACTCAATGCCAATGTCCATGAATATGATAAGGAGGGCATGAATTTCATGTCCTAACATGTATTAAGGTTCACTAATGATTGATTGGCTAAGATTTTCAAAATGGAGCCTGTACCCCAAGATAAGGGAGTGTCGAAGCTGCCAAAAGACAAGTCCATCTCTTCATAAAGAAATAAGACACCTTCCCAAAAGTAAACTCCACTATCTCACCCCATTGATCATGCAGGGGACATGAGAAAACAAGTACTAAGAAAGATTAGTAAGGAACAAAAGGAAAGAGAAAGGAGAAAGCTACAACATCCACTTTCACTTCTGCTACTTTTTTATGTTACTAGAGCTATTGTTTCCACTGATACTACCTCTCCTTCTAAAACAAGTACCACAAATCCTCCTTCCATGTAGGCAAAAATTCCTAACATTAAGATAAAAATTAAAGAAAAATAAGATTCCCAAATAACTCACCTAGGTCTACAAAAGTTTGAAGAAAGAGCCTCCAATGCCTCTAGTGGTAGAGGTGTTTGAAGAAGAAGAGGAAGATGATGAAGGAAAAATACTCTTTAGAGGAATAGGACTACTAGGTCCACAACCTCATAGGCCATAGTCTAGTTAAAGCCCACCCTAGAGGAAAATATCTCCAAGCCTCCTCCAATGTCTATGCAAGAACAAACTATTTGAGGGATTCCTTCTTTCAATATCTTGGAAGCACATAATATAGAATCAGACTTGGATATTGAGCCTAGAGTCTAGAAGGAAGGGGAAGATGAAAATGAAAAGATATCCTTTCTGAGATAATGAGTTCTTCCATATGTAATTCCATGAAATTATATGTGATAATGCACCAATGAATACATCCTCTGGCACTGAGCTTCCTAGGGATCACATATACTAAGAAGCAAATTTATAGGTTGTGTTTGGAGATGTGGACATAGGAGATGAGGGGGAAAAGGAAAAGTTTGAAATAGGTATTTTGTCAACTTCCAAGCAAGAAAAGGAAGAAAATTCTAAACAATTTCCCATCTAGGAGGAGGTGGGGAAAGGAGGAGAAATAGTTGAAAAGAAAATAAATGACACTACTCCTCCAAGGTAGGAGGAGCAACAAGATACTCCATCTTCCTCTAGTTGTAAAACTACTCCTAGCTAATAAGTTACCCCTTCAAGAGGAGAATAAATATTAGGAAAAGAGGATCCTTTTGGGACACAGGTATATAAGCCACTTGCATCTAGAACCAATCATATATGTTTCAAATTGTACACAAGAGGAAGCAGGCCTATAAAGAAGTAGAGTCCAAGACTTCTTAGTTTTGAGGGGAGCTTTTATAGAAGAAGATCCTAGATGAAAGAGTAATAAAATATATCATGCAACTATAGATTTTAGAGGAAACTAAAGGGCTTAATAAGTAGTCCCCATTGTAGATAAATGGAAGAGGACTATCAAATGCTTGAAATAGATTTGGGAATACCAACCAAGGAGGATGAGAATACTTTGTCACATCAAGCTATTACAATCATTTTCAAGAGAATGCAGAAGGATGAAGATGCTTGAGAGGAACTAGAAACATAGGTCACAAACCTCAAGTGTTACATCCAACAACTAGTAAGTTGTATAGTTTCTCAGACCCCTCTTCTAGTCTACAAGAAGCCCTAGAATAAAAGAGTCAATTTTCTAATGTGGACCCATTTTTTCAACATGTATAGAATGGAGGAAGGATATAAAAGAAACTAGAAAAGAGGTAATAAGATTGGTTATGACCTTGTATAGATCTATGGCCAAGAAGTTGCATATTTTTAAGGACATGGTCACAAAAGAAGATGGTACCATAATAGAGGAGATTTTGTTGATGTGGGAGGATAACCTCCCAATTTCAAATATCATGAAAAGAACAAGTGTAATTAATTTTCTAGAGGCATCCATTTTTTAGCCTAGGGATATAAATATGCTTGACATATGGTTAAGGGAGATAAAGTTGATTTTCAAGGAGTACATGAAGAACATGAAAAATGTTTTGGAAAAATACAAAAACTATAAATATTCTAATGGAGCATGCAAATAATTTTGTCAAAACACTTTCCTACACATTTTGGCATTCAGAAGAATAGGCTGAGACGCAAAGCATAGATGAAATGGTGCAGGAGTTCAAAGGAATTTTGAATGCAAAATGCACTAAGGAGACTGTTGATTGCATGATGGGTGTAAAGAATGAATTAGTGAACATGAAGAAGGAAATGCCTTAGTTCAAGGATGCCAATAATAAATTGAAATATTCAATGAAAAATTAGCAAGTAACTCTAGAGTACATGAAGATCCCAAACATTAACATGCTTAATGGAACCATCAACACCTTCAATAATTCTTTCCTAGATCTTGTTGAAGATATATGCATCAAAGGAAAAGGAAAAAAAATTGTAGGAAGTTTGAAGTTTTCAAGTAGCTAGCAAAGTAAAAATATGTAGCATATGAGCCCAGTCACGTTTTTGGTAAGTTTTTCTATTTTTGGGAGTAAAATATATCTCTCGATTAATGCCAACATGTCTACAAATCATCCCAAGGGTTGAGCTAAAGGTGGACTTCAATTTTCTAAGAGTAAAACTCTAAGGGATCCCTCTAAATGTGATTTTGGGTGAACGGTACCTTGCACTATCCAAACAAAAGTGGAATCCTGAAATGCTAGGGCATGTTTTAGTGGAAGTGGAGCCCCGTTGGTGTTTTAAACATTATGTAGGAGTTGTCTAACCATTCTTTGATATATTATAGGTGAATTTATTTAGTTTAATTGAATATTTGAATTTATTTCACCCCAAATAATGTCCAAAAAACCTAGTTAGAAGTTTGGAAAATTTCAATTGTAAAATCTATTTAAACCCTAGATTTGGCTGTAATCAGGGTTGATAATTATTTTTTGATTGAAAAATATTATTGGTGTTGCAATCTCAATGTGTGTAACTAGCGATGTTGAGAATTTGGAATAAATGTTTTAGACTCAAAGAGTCATTTGTGGTGTTCCTTAGCATTGCTCAATCTTTAAATTTAATTGGTGTTAATTATTGAATGCTTGTATCTTGTGTCGAATAACATGATTGAATTATTTTAATTCATGCTTTTACGAGAAATTCATCTTTTATATGTGGATAGGTATGGCTTTAAAATTTTGATGAACTTTTAGAAATCATATGTTATTTAAAATTCCATAGATCATTGTATTGTATTATTATAGACTGTTGGTATTCAATATAATTGTGTGTATGTAGTGTATGTGTGTTTGATTGTTCAGTTTATGTAGTAGTTTGTTTGATTTGCTTTCAATCTTTGTCATCCCTCTGCTCTTTTATATTTTCTTTGGAATCAAATGTTACATTAGTGCAAGATTAATTTGAAATTAGTAGTAGTTTTCTAGATCTAATGATTGCGGGTACTAATCCCCAAAAATCAAAGAAAATTATATTAGAATAGTGAAATGAAATTTTAAATTGTCAAAGTCCAATGATCACATTTTAGAACTAGAAAAAGGAAACATTGTGAACCTTCACATTGTATTCCATGTAGGAATTGCTAACATGCAAATCCACAGACCCCGAATACACCTGCATGCAAGAACCTGATACAAAGTAGAAGCAAAAAGATGAAAAAGAAGAACTCAGATGTTTGCTCAAAATGTGAGAGCAAAATTATCAACTGAATTAAAAAAACAATTACAAAGTTCAACCTTAAAAAGGTGAATGAAACCCTAAAAGGGAAATACTAGGTTGCACATTATTAATTAAGAATTAATTAATAATGCACCTAAGAGACGCTTAAGCAACTAGAGTAAAAGGAAATAATACTCTAACACCCCCCCTTAAGCTGAACGCAGGGAGAAAGCAGACCTAGCAAGACTAAGAAAGCAAGAAATGGGTCCCGGCAACAAGGCCTGATCAGGTACCCAGTACAAGGAAATCTCTGTAAACCGGAGACAAAGGAGAAAACCCAGTGGGAAAAACCCCTCTCCAAAAAGAGATATAAAAGCAAGCAAAGACAAAAGGCATGACTTCAAGAGACTCTCTCAAAGCCAGTAGTACAATGCGTGCTGCTAACCCCCCCCCGAGAGAGAGGGTCGATGCTCCAAAGCCCCCCAGAATGAAAGAACCCCTGGAGCAATGAGAAAACCACTGTGACTCCAATGCAGAGGAGTGAAGGACAGTGGGTGCTGAAGAGGTGACCTCGAAGGATGAGGTGTCACTGGAAGGCCGAGTTGATGCTCAAATGAGAAGACACGAGGATCCTGAAAGGGAATCCCCAATGCAAGTGGTATGACAGGTGTGCTGACACTGTCAAGAGAGAGGAGATGAGTGTCCTCTGAAGAATCCTCAACAACTGCACCTGATGGCTCGATGAATGGAGCTGGAGGATCAAGCAGTGCTGAAGAAGAATCTGGCTGAAGAGAAAGGTACTCCTCAGGATGTGGTGTAGCAGTCACAACACGGGTCTCAGGAACAACACAGAGGTTCAAGCTACCTGACTGCACCACATGATGCTCTCGTGAAAGAGGAGAGCTGAGCTCCGACAATGGAGATGGTGGACCAAAATGAGAAAAGATGTAGAGACGGGAGGAAGGATCAACTGTCCCTGTAGCAATAATGCCTCCTGTCACACGATCCCTGATGAAGGCTGAATCGGCCGTAAACTCAACTGTCTTCCCTGACCCACTGTGAGTAATCTGATAAATGGAGAGAAGGTTTGCAGAGAGAGATGGAACATACAATACATCATTGAATGTGCCATCCTGAATGCTGACTAAACCTGTCCCACAGACTGTCTGTACAGTGTTATTCCCCATGAGAATATGAGGAATAGGAGAAGTCTCAAAAGAAGAAAACAACTCCTGAGAAGATGCCATATGGTGAGAAGCACCGGAATCCAGTATCCAAGGGACCTGTGAAGGGGATGCAACAGATGCCCGTAATGCATGACCCTGTCCAAAATCCTGTCCAGATGTCGAAGATGAGGCAGAAGACTAAAAAGCAGACCCCTGAGAGGTGGAAGATGATGGAGAGGAAATAGCGCTCTTCTGAAGGAGAGCTTGCAAATCTGCAATCTGTTTCTCATAACCATCACATCTCTTCTGAAAACACTGTGACTCATCATGGTTCCTCTTCTGACAATAGGAACATGTGGGGTTCTGAGTCTTCTGATTCTCCTTCTGAGGAGAAGATGGTGGGCCAGTGGAGTGCTGAGAAGAGGAATCAGATATCTGCTTCGGCTTTGGCTTCTGTGAGTCCTGAGATGACTTGGCAAGCAATGCCTGTGACGGTGAACCTGTAAGAGAATCCATCTGACTGAGCTTGGACTACTCACGAGTTAACCTATCACAAAAGGTCTCAAAAGAGGGCATGACATGTCGAGTACCCAGTGCATCCATAGTGGAGTAGAAGGTAGAAGTGAAGATCTGATAAGGACCACGAAGCTTGGAGAGTATCAGGAAGATACACTCATCATCTGACTTCGTCTTTCCAGCAACCTGTAAGATGGATCGAAGGGACTTGAACTTCATCAGGAAGTCCTCAATGCAAGTGAATGAGTCAGGTGCCAAGGAGGTGAACTCTGCATCTATCTGGAGAATCCTGAACTGATTCATGGTGCCAAACAAGGTGGAGAACTTGTCCCACATATCCCTGGGTGAGGTCAGACCATCCAGGTGGAACAATAACCCATCTGAAACATTCATGGCAATGAGGCCCATTGCCTCATCCATCCTATTTCTGTGCATAAGTGCCTCATAAGGTCGCTGAAGAACTGGCTGAACAGCATCTATGCAGGACCATAAACCTCGTGACATGAGGAGTCTGGTCATGTGTGGCTTCCATGTGTGATAGTTATGGTGTGTCAACCGGGCCACAGAGGGGTCCGACATTGAGAGAAGAAAAGACAGAAGTAGAAGGGACTATTTCTGGAAGTAAATAACAAAAAGTAAAATGCACCCCCCCACAATGTATATATTCTATCCCCTGAGCACCACGAATAATCAATTACTGAAAGCACATAAAAAATGAGGAGAAAACCTGAGTTCCAGAAGCCGAATAGGAGGAGAAATGAAGCTTCAACTTCAACGCTGAGAACAGGTACTCAAACAGCTGAATCAGAAAATGAAACCAGCACCATCGCATCCGGCTCGGAAACAGCTTTCAGACGATATTTTGTTTTTTGAAAATGGATACCGGATGCCCAAGATATGGACAAAAAACCGACTGTACCTCCAAATAACAAGCTCCCTGGAAAAAAACAGGGCCCACCGTAAATTTGACGGCCAGTTGGCCGTCGGCTGACGTCCTGGTGACGTCAGCTGACGTCACTGTCGGCAGCTGGGCGGCGGCCAGGCGGAGGTGGGGCGCGGGAGGAGCCCAAGCGGGGTTGAGCGGCGCAGGAGCGGGGGAAGGGCGGCGGGTTTGAGCCGGTGGAGGGCCGGTGCTGCGCCGGTGGCGGGCCGGTGGTGCGCCGGTGAACCCGCCGGTGGTGGTGGTCCTCCGGAGGCGCGCGGGAGGCGCGAATTTTTTTAACTGGCTGCATTTTTTTATACGCAGAAAATCATTAATAAATGAATTTTTTTGAATTTTTTTTGAGAAATGACCTCGATTTTTGAGCCGTACGGCCCTAGGAGGCCAAGAAATTTTCCTTGTGCTTTCGGAGGCTAAATAGGTCAAACTTTATGTGATTTCGACTCTCCCGGGCCTTCTGAACGCAATGGCGGAGTCTGTTTTGGCTCAAACGGTACCAAAAAGTAGCGCCTCCTTAGAACTTACAGAAAAAACCCCAGAAAGGCTGTGACTGACTTCTTCGAATCGCGGCTTCAAATATCTTCAAACCAGACAGCAGCAGGGCGGCTCTGATACCATGTAGGAATTGCTAACATGCAAATCCACAGACCCCGAATACACCTGCATGCAAGAACCTGATACAAAGTAGAAGCAAAAAGACGAAAAAGAAGAACTCAGATGTTTGCTCAAAATGTGAGAGCAAAATTATCAACTGAATTAAAAAAACAATTACAAAGTTCAACCTTAAAAAGGTGAATGAAACCCTAAAAGGGAAATACTAGGTTGCACATTATTAATTAAGAATTAATTAATAATGCACCTAAGAGACGCTTAAGCAACTAGAGTAAAAGGAAATAATACTCTAACATTCCATTGACCTATCCAACACAACTATGACCTAGCCTTTTGAAATCTTGGAAGTGGTTAATTATACTTTTCAAGAGATGGACTTCATCCTCATTGTCTATGCCATTGTATTGTTCTAACACATTGATCAACAAGTCCTTCACTGGTAGTTGAAGATGACTAGGTACATATGAAAGAGAAATATAAATGATATCTTTTAGCATATAAAACATAATAGAAACTAGATTTGTAGGCTTTAACAATAGATTTAGAGAATATGGACATAGAGGAACCTACTGGTAAAATATGGGTAAAATTTTGAGGGACATTGGTGAGAGGGGCTGATACATCCTGGACTATGTTGGCTTGGGTAGAAATGTACCAATTTTTGGATCTATCAAATGGATTTTTTATAGGAATTTCAATGCTTAGTCTAAATCTGAATGTATGCCTCCATAAACTTCCATTGAATGCACCTTGAAAGAATAAAGTTGGTTAGGTTGATGGGGGTATGCCTAGGTCAAAAATTGGTTTAGGAACTAACCTTGAATTGAAATAAATTGAAATCATAATTAAATGATGTTGATGTATAGTAGAGGGTAGATCTGAAAATTGAATGTTTATACCTTCATAAGCCTTATATGTGTTGAATTCCTAATGAATATGTTGGTGTTAATTTTTTAGAGTTGACTTTAGGAATAATTGATCATGTATGTCATCATTAATGCATACATATGATAATTACTCCTTATCTTCAATGCCTTGGATGCTTGATCACTTTCTCTTGAGGACTTGAATGCTTGATAACTTGAGTGCTTTATTAAATTGATGGATTTATTAATTGATAATTAAATGGGGGCAGAGTAAGTTTTCTTTTATATCTCTCCCTAGCATTTTGGGTTTTGAATTTTGGAGAAAGCTGACATGGGATCAATTTTATAACTTATGCAATCTAGTTTTTATAGGGTTTGAATTTGGGCCTTGAGTATGACTATTGGGACTAAGTCACCCTAGTCAACCTAGTCTTAGACTATGTCACCCCAGAAAACTTAGTCTAGGACTATGTCACCTCAGGAAACCTAGTCTAAGATTATGTTTCCCCAGGTGACCTAGTCCTTTAGACAAATTTTGGGACCAAGACGTAAGATCCATAATGCATAGGAGAAGCCAAAATTTTAACTAGAATAAGTATAATCAAGAATGATCAAGTGTAGGAGGCTAGGAATACTAAACTAAGGCCTAGGTGAGAAAATGTTGTATACAGATACAGATTACGATGTTACATATCCATTCCATTTAATATGTGCTAAAGTAAATAAAAAAGGTACAGCATGAAACACACAAGAACAACAACTTTTTTATGTCAAAACTCCAAGGAAGGAGAACCCTGATGAGGATTAACTCACACTATATGAATAATTTCTTAAAATAGTTTTAGGGTCATGGCCAAGGAAGCTCACTGCTCCTGATTTAACTTGTAGGCTAAGGTACACAACCTTAGGGAAAGATATAATGGATTTGTAAACTAAATATCACTTCTTTAGGGAAAGATACAATATGGTTTGAACAATAATTATGTTTGTTGAACTTTAAAACAATACACATCCTTTGAAATGTTGATTATAGTTCACTATTCTAAACATAAAAAATGGTCTTCATAATTTATCATCTTCACTTAAAACCATTTGAAATTACACCATATATCATACACACTCACACATCCAACTCAAACAATCCACAAAATGATTTGATCATATATATAGCATGCATAATAAATAGTTGTATCAACTAGATTGGCCTAATTAGAAGAAACAAGTAGAACATAAATAGTTGGCCAAAAATACTATCTCCAATGCATTAAAAATGAATACAAAACATGTGAAGTATCACAACATGTTAGGACTTAATCCAAATCATTTCCTTTATCATTGCACATTATACCACATGATCTAAAAATTACTTAGGTTGGCCTTGGAAGATTAAACTAATAAAGAAAACCAATTTAACAAACTCGAATCAACATGTGGACTTACACAACACCCACAGATCACAACATAGAATCTCTTGATATAAAAAAAACTCATCTAAGAATTGTAGTGCAAAATCTTCAAAGTGAAAGAAAGAAAAGCATTCCAACAATCAAGTACTTTTCATTACATAGATTGACACTTAGAACTTCATCAAATCTTGTGTGGAAGGATCTAGTTCTTGAAATATAAAATATATATTCATTATACATCCACCAACATCATACTAGAATTGTAGACCAAAAATGTTGTAATGAAAAAAAGTGGCCCATAATATTGATACTCTATCAGACATACTGTCTGTTAGAGTAGTCATACTTAGCCAAAACTATAATACAAGAACTTTAGTATCTCTTAATTATTCTATAAAAGGAGTCCATTCAAATACTACATCTCAAACCATTACGAGCACTTCCACAAGTCACATTGTCCACTTTTTTAATGGAATCTATGAGATTAGTTTTGTAATTTTTTAATTTATAATGGCAATGAACTTTCTTCTATTTTCTCTCCTCCCATTACCTTATCAACTTATAAATTGATTCATTACATTCGCTCATTCCCTATTTCCTCCTTTTACAATATTAGACTAGACATTAGGACCTCACTTCCTTTCTCAAAACTCACAAAATTCTCTTTTTTTCATCTTTGTGGACTTTCAAAGTGGATTTACACTTAATTTTTCTACCCAAATCCACTCTCATATTCTCTCCAACAATATTTTTCCATATCTCCCCCACTCCCCCTTTTTGGGATTCCTCTAAAAATCTACACATGTAGACCTTTGGCTGTAAGATCTACTTCCCAATTCAATTCCCACAATTTAGCCCTATTTTACTTCTATCATATTTATTTATTCTTATGTAAATTTAAGTCTAACTTCTAAACATCCATCCTTCCCACTACAACATCTTATCCTTATGTCTAGACCAATACATTATAATGAACTTCTCCAAACCCATTCATTTGGCCCTTTCACTCTTATGTAGGATTTCATTATTCTTTAGACGTTCCTTCCCTCATATATTTCCAACCTTTGGTAAATACTAATAATTATTCCACTATTCATCTATCATACTTTTCACATAAACTCACAAGCTTGTCAAATTTTTTTAAAAAAAATTGGTGGGGATTTTTAAGCTTCACAAACATCCAAAATTTCAACAAGGTTTACTTTGAGCCTAAAGTATTGACAAAGAAAATATATTTACAAGTTCACAAGATCATCAATTTGTGCCAATACAAGTTTCAATTTGGTCAAAATAACAATCTCTATTAAATGTCAAATGAGTTATAAAGATAAGGAATTGAAAAGTTCACAAGTTTGTGAGATTGTTGAAATTCTAGAACAGTTTTTGAATTGGTGATAGTCATTTAAACCTCAGGATTTCAAGTTGCTTCTGGACCTCATTCTAAATGTCCAACTCTAATGTCCTATTGCACAAGGAAATATCACATCTCCCTTTCCCACCTTAATGTAGATAGCTCAATGCACACTCTTAATAAGGCAACTAATCCTTAATCAAGTAATGTTTTATTTCTAGGAAGAATCATTTAGTTATCAAGAATGTTCGTGCATACTTTGGTAGTGCTAGCATTGTATGTGAAACAAAGGAGTTCCTAAGTCACCTATTATCTTATTCAAGAAACCTAATCTAAAACTATCAATCAGTTAAAGTAGAGAAGATGCTTCAAAAAAGGGGTCTTGCCTACATAGTAATGGCTACATGTAAATGGTAGGTTAGTACAGTAGTGGTTGCAGGTGGACTTAATTAGATGGCAATAATAGTAAAACCTTAATTATAACCAATAACCATGTGAGTCATTTTCCTATCTTAATAAAAAACTGTAACAACAAAAACATAACAAATAATTAAAGCATTCAACAAATTAACTACTAATCAAAGGAATTGTTGCACACTAACAGTTCAATTCTTACACTAATAAATGAAACTAATCTAGTTCATCTATGAGGAGAATTACTTCACATCAAATGGCCCTTACTTAATAAGATGTAACCTGAGATAGATAATGATTCATCATAGTTTATCATCCAATAATTTACTGTCATTTAATTGATAACACTATGTGATTATACAAAATAACTTCTAATTACTTTGTGATCTAGGCATAATCTATCATTAGAGTAAGGTTGACCTCATCTCTTTGACAAAATTGTGCTTTATAGATAGACCAAGAGAGTGGTCATGATTACATTCAAGTTCTACTAAAATAAATGTCACTCCTCCTAATTTTAGGGTGACTTATACTTTTATTAATCTACGAATTGACAAACTTCTTATTAACAGTATTATTACTCCTACTAAAAATTGAATTTTCATCACGCAATGCTATGAGATTACACAGGGGTCCTAATAAATGTAGTAATAGACCATATTAGTTGTTTTGAAACTTATTTATCTAACTCGTGCATTAATATATTTAAGACAAATCTAGCACAATGATTATTGACCATGTCAACTAGTACCCTTGACATTTTCCATATGGTTGCAAAAGAGACATCTTTGGGTTTGGCTAAGTTAGTTGTTAATTTGAAGGTTGCAAGGTCATTTCATCAAGTAGATATCATAAACATTATTCTTATTCATCACATTATGGAATTATAAATAAACATAAACATCATATAACATATTATTTATCATATATCACATATATCATGTATGCAAGGTAATAATATATCCAAAGGTGTAGTTTCAAGCACATGAAGTTTGATAAATTTCAAGTCAAAGCAACTAAAAAGACACCATTTTCAGAACTCATCAAGGGGGGAAATGGAGAGAGGGAAATATCAATGTGATAAATACCCTCAGCTCTATGTACCCTAAACCTTGTACCATCAATCTAATACATAATAAAACCCTAAAAAATCTCAAACTAGTCTTATTAAGACTCAAACTTTCATCAACATTGAACTCCCTCCAAACCTTGCATATGAACTTGACACAACAATAATAATTTTTTTAAGCCAATTTGAAATGTAAGGTAGGGAATTTGACAAATAAAATTACTGAGATGGAACATAAGATGAGAATCATTTCACGGTTCAACCTTCAAGTGATGCACAACTCTGTGACTTCTTTGTGCTTGATGCAGTGAAAGATTTTTGGTGAATATGGAGAAGATGAAAATAATTACAAGGATTTGTTTAAGCTTCTTACAGATGACTAGAACCATGTTTTGTACCAGTCAAGATATGACATCAAATCCCCCCGTAATGCTTAAATCCTAGATGGATATGGTTACTATCCCCCACCCATGTACGGTGTTTAAATATATGTTATCTATGTTCTTATTTTTTACTTGGATTCTAGCCCCAAGAAGAACATTTTATCCTTGTATAGATATTTTTGTGCTTTCTGTATTACGAGTAGGTTTTGATTGAATATTGTTATTACCTATGCATATCTATACAACAATAGTAATCTCAAGGCTTTTAGGATGACTAACCACTATCTGTGGTTACTTTTTAGAGGTTCTTCTCTTAACTACTTTTGATGTTTTTTTGTTGTCGGTGTGGTTAAATTTATGCCCTCGAGCTTTGGTTTTGTAAGGGTCAACACCCTTATTTTGTTTTTTATTGATATAAAAAGTTAATAATGATTTTTTTAAAGATTAAGATATTTGAAACCTCAATAAAATTGCCAAACTCTTTCCAAAAGGTAAAAGACAACTTAAAACTATGTGGTATGAAAAAGGCATTTTAATAAACTTTACCTTTGAATACATTTCAATTTATTTTCATTCCTAGAGTGAGAACAAGATACACAAAATAACAAAAACAATATCTTAATGGATATTTAGACATGAAGGCATAAATATAATAATAATTATATAACAATTGATTGTGCATAATGAAAAGATATTAAATTATAAATAGTTTATCAACATAAGAAGTATGATTTTTCATTTTAAAGTTTTTTTGGATAAACTTCAACTACTAGATCGTTTTATATACCTATATGAACAAAGTCAAATCTAGATAAAAAACCACAAGGATAGATTATACCTTAATTTGGTTGAGCCTAATGAACTTAGACCTATCTTAAAAATATTATACCCTCATCTCCCTTTCATCCTCAAAATTACATCCATTCTGAGTAATCCACAATAAGTTTATGTCTCAAATAGTGGTCCTAAAAGAGAATATACTTTAGCATATAAGTACACATGTAGAATAATTTAATTATACCCATTGAATGCAAAGTAAGGAAGAATCGATACAAAGAACAACAAATATGAAACTAGTGGTTATCAAGACTGCTCTCTTTTTATATAGTGTATTTTTTATGCTTCAAGTTTTCTACTATTTAAGGCTTCTTCCTTTTTATAAGGTGTGAGGCCTTTCTAGATCATTGATTTTTCTAATGGTTTGGTTGTTGTAACTTGGGATCAGGGCCTTTTCCCAACTTAATCTATCAAAAATAAATGTGAAACTAGAAACTCATTGAGTCCCCTGGAGAAATGGATTTGGGGGCCTGGGTCGATTAGCAAGAGCTTCATATTATGATGGATGAGGTCACAAGGTCCAATCTCCCCCTAGCCCACATTGTACAGGAGGACATGTTGCGCCAATATCATCGGTCACCTTAAAAAATTTACCCGATACAATGCAGTTTATAAGGAGGTGTTATACTTGATTCCTACAGACTAAAAAAATCCCCTAGAGAACTCAAATGGAAGTGAGAAAAAATATAAAATTATAATAGATGTGTGTCTTTTATAAACTCTTATAAAAGAATTACGTATACATTAAATAAATTTGACACAAAAAATATTAGACCTATATTAGCCTGAAAACCTTAGACCTTTCCTAAAAGTATGAATAGAGACCAACCTTCATAAATGCCTAATCAAGTTGTTTATAAAGGGGAAGGGAGAGGAAGAGGGAAGTAATAATTTAAAGACATGGTTCTATTTAGATCAGGGATTTTGTGAATATAGATGGCATATTCTCATACTATATTTAACATCCATCTTCTATCATAATGGTAAGAATGGAGGAATATTATTCCATAAAAAATCATGATGATAGGACCTCATAAATAGGAAAATATTGAAAAAGATCAAAAACAACATTTTACTTTTCACTGACTTTATGCCCTCGGGCTATGGTTTTGTAAGGGTCAACGCCCTTGTTTTGCTACCAATTAATATCAAAAACATTTTACTATTCACCCACTAAGGTTGAAAAAAATTTACTCTCTTTCACTAATATATTTTTGGTGATTAAAAAATTATAGCCTCTTCAAGGGACTATCGTGGGGAAATAGGAGATACAAGAAATCTTTTAAAAATTTAGAAAAAAATTTAATAAAGGGGATACAACTAGAGATATCTCAAACAAGTTATATGTGATGGTTAAAATGGGCCCCTAGAATTACAAAGGAGTTATGACTCAAGTACAATTAGACATAGTCAAATTTGATGCCAAGACTAACAAGGAATATGCCTTCCTTTGGTCAAACTCCTTTAATAATAATTCAACAATCTTTAGAATGATCAAAGACAATTAAAAGACATACAACATAATCTCCAAGTAGATGATAAAATTTGTAATACTCTAATTAATTTTTAAATGATAATATTACAAAATTCTTCCACAACTTCTAAAATTTTTCAAATGAAATATAGTTAATCCTTTATATTTAATAATAGTGAGTCAACTAAAATTTTAGATAATTTTATCAACGAATTATAAGTACACAAAAAGACAACTACAATGACAAAGAGGAGTGGATTCTAATGACTTTAGCATGATAACAAAAAACTATTAAGAAGTTGACATGTAAAAGAAAATATAGAACAAAGATGTAGTAGAAATGTAAAATAATCATATTATAGTATTGTATTCTACATGTGCATTATTATTTTACCCTAACTATATTGAATAAAATAATTTCAATGAAGGATGCATGTTAATGGGCTTTGCTAGGTTGATCTAGCCTCTCAAGATAGTAAAGTGATTGAATGGACAAAACCATATGAGGGATGGATGAAAGTGAACTTTGACAGAGATTCAAAAGGTAATATGCTCCATCTGGTGTGAGTTTTGTGGCAAGGAATAGTTCAAGGAATATAATGGGAATGGGTGCCAAAAAAATCTAGGAGGGAACAAACAACGAAGCAAAGGCACATGTCAAAGGAGAGGTCCTACCTTGGAACATCTTGAAGGTGACTTGATAATAATTGTAAATGCATTGATCAAAGGAGTGGCCTTGCCTTGGAACATTAATAAATACATTTATTAAATTTTAAAAAAATTGAAGGAATACTAAATAACACATGTGATGAGAGGTGACAATGAGGTGGCGAACAATTTGTCTAAGATGGTAGTGGTATTCAATGAGGGCCTGATAGAGGATTATTGGGAAGATTTTAGAGATTTGAATTTAGCAGAGGATGATATTGTTGGCAAGTGATGTTTTGGGAGCACTGGGGATCACTTTAGAGTAGTCATTTATGGAAACACTTATGTTGGAGTGATTGCATGCAAAGAGTTTTGGTACTAGAGTCACATTCATGAAAATGACTAAGTACAGAATCAAGATAACAATATATTGTGTTACAGTTTTGGTCAACAAATATAGTATATGATGTATTATGGCTTTCAAAGTTAGTAGAAGACATTTTGGGATATGTATGACCTCCAATTAAGGTCACACATGTTTTGGTGATAAGATATCAGTGAGATACAGTGTTGTGAAGGTATGCAAAGATAGAGAATCAGTAAAACATGGCATATGAACAGTCGTGATGATTGAGGAAAGGTTAGTCATTATGGTAACGTGCTAAGTCAAATGAAAGTTGTATATTGCTGACACTTTGGTAATATAAGATCACTGACTCTAAGTTTGTCATTTGCATAAATGTTTTGCAATGTATTTTGAGAGCCGACTAGATGGCAGAATTAGTATAAGTATAGAGTGTTTTGAGGAAGCGATAAGTGTGATTGTGATGATGATGTGATGGATGTGAATCTGAGAGCAGGGAGAAGATGCAAGATCAGTATTTAACAGAGATATAACTAGAACTATATAAGCATAGAAGATTCTTGTTTCGTTCATTTTTAAAGAACTCTTAGTGACAGTATTTTGATTGTAGGAGTCGTAAGCTCACCACCTTTAATCGAGTTTTTGTATACCCCTAACAAGGTTTTGTATTCCTCTAACAAGGAAATGTACTATGTAATAATCAGCTCCTAATAGGGCTAGATCTCCTAAAAGGGATACTATATTTTAGTGCATAGTTGTGCTTACCATCCCCACTGAGGTTTTTCCTTGTCTAGGGTTTCCTTGAAAACAAATCATGGTGTTATGATTTATGTGTTGTGCATTTATGTTCTTTTCATTTCAGCATTATTATGGTTTATTTTCAATTGGTTGAAGTTTAAATTAAAGTGTTGTAATATTGATTCACCCCCCCCCCCCCTCTCAGTATTACTCAATCCTAACAATTGGTATCAGAGCTATAGGCCCTTGGAGAGAAAGCCTAATAGCTTAAGGGACACTAGAATGGATTCAGAAAGTTTGCAAGAGAACTTTAAAGAAGCACTTGATGACCTAGATAAAAGAAAAGGTTGAGAATGGCGAATTGAAATTCAAATTGAGAAGAGCAAAAAGTTTCATCGGGAAACTAAAGGAACACCTTGAAGTTTCAAAAAGTTAGAAACAAGACCTTATGGACAAGATCAAAGAGGATTCAGACAATCACACATCAGATCAAGTAAAGAAGTTGGAGCAGGAAAAAGAGAAAATCAATTTTTTGATGATTAAAGAAGTTCAACATGAAAAGGATGCAAGATACAAAGTTGAAGAGACACTAAAAGAAGAAAATATGTAGATAGGACAAATGAAGACTGAACTTGATCACTACAAGAATAAATGCCAGGAATTGGAGAATTACAATCAGATCATTAAAGGTGAACTCACTCGAGCCAAATTACACATTGAGAAGTTACACATGAGCAATATAAAATTGATGGAGAGAGAGAGAGAGAGAGAGAGAGAGGATACATGATTGGAATTAGATTCAATGAAGGTGAATGTTCTAGGACTAATGAATAAACACATGAAGAAAAGATTGAAGAAAGACCTACTTTTGAAGAATCTAAAGAACAGATCAAACCTTTTAGAGGTAGATGCTTTGGATGCAACAAAGTTGGACACATGAAGATCTTGATTGCAAAGGTAATGGCCCTTTCAAACACTTTACTAGTTATTGCTATAAATGTTATGATTGTGGACACAAGAAAGAAGAATGTAGAAAACTAGATCAGTCAAGGAAAAAATAGGATTATATCAGAGAAGAGTCAGCAACCAAGATCACATGTTACAAATGCAATAACTATGGGTATATTGTAAGGTATTGTAGACTAAAGGTAAATTGGGATAGAAGGAGACCACCTGCATGTTACAAATGCAACAATATAGGACACGTAGATAATTTTTGCAAATATAAAGGAGAGGAAAATAGAAGAGAACCAAGAGGACCACCTCCTGTGGTTATAAAGAAGAATATTGGAGACAGTGGTAAAAGCCTTACTGAATACATGGATGAGTTTGAGAATCATTTCAAGAAATCAGAAAATATAGAGGATGAGAAGATATGGAAGGTGAAATATTTCAATAGGGCATTGGTTCAGGGAGAGACAATAGATACTATTGTGTCTTCGCATGATGAGTACATTGAGACATCGACCTAGAAGGCCGTATAGCCTTAGGGGGAGCATTGGATGCAGATAACATAATATATCCAACCTCTGATTATGTGGAGTGATCTCATGCAAGCTTAGATTTGGTGTGTACAAACACTATGGAGTTTATGTTTGAGAGCGCAGCAATTGGAGATTCATATTCTATGATTGCGAGATTTTGTTTGATTGGACAGCATGCGAAGTTGAGCTACCTGTGATTAATGCACTTACTCAACCTATGATGGATAAAAGAGCTTGAATGATATCATTTCTGCACCATTTGATAATCAGTGACCAAGGAGAGCAGTTTGAAGAAGCATTTAAGTCACCTAGTAGCCACATTGTGTGATTGTTTCAAGCAAAAGTTATGGAATTTAGTGTGTTAAAGGTATTTAAACTTTATACTCTTTCATAAGATATGGATGCACCTGTAGTACTTGATGTTGTTGATAGACCAAGGTATAAGTTCAAGAAACATCGATTTAAGTCTTGTGAGGATGATCTGGAAGGAGCATTTTTGCAAACCCCTTACAGCATGTTTCATGTTGAGGATATTAGAGAATACATACACTGCAAGTATGAGATCATAGGAGATGTTAATATCTATAGTGAATTAGATGGGATGATATAAGAAGATGGAAAAATGGTAGAATAATTTAAGCACCTAGAGGATCAATCTATTATCAAGATAACCCTACTAGCGGAGTTCAGTGAAACCGAACGGTTCAAGATAATCCTAGGTAGAATCCATGATTAGTTTATATGGATTGGAGAATAACCAGTTAAGATATGTGCACAAATGATTCATGAGATAACCAAATTGGATAATACTAGAGCCCTCCCAGTAGAAGATAAAAATATCAGAAAACAAGTGGAAACCCTAACCCATTCTAAGTGGGATAAGAGAGCAATGATAGTGAATGACATCTTTCAGTAAGATGTGAGATTGGTAGCTATGATATTAGGTTACAAGATTTTCCACAATAGTAGACCGAACTCAGTATCAACTGGAGTTATTATGATGGCATATAGGATGGTTAAGGAAAACAAGAAATACAATCTATGCGAAGTTCTAGCACAATAATTTTTGGACAATGTGAAGGTTATTAAGAAAGACAAGTCTAAGGCATACAAGTTTGGTTCATATCTACATCTACATTGAGCACAAATTCCCTAGCATGCACCCTAGAGCATGGAAGAATGATGTACCTATTGAAATTCAAATCTCTGAGAGCTACAAAAGACAAAGTAAGAATTGGGTAGATGGAGAATTGTTTGCAATGACCAAAATCCTACAAAGGCAGATGAAGGAAAGATATAGGATACGTGAAGATATAGTTGAGAAATATAAGAACACTATATGTTTCAAGGTTGAAACTAATTGTGTGTGCTTTGAGGATGTTGAGCTTTGGAAGAAATGGTGCTACCCTATGGGGTATGAGGTTAGTTCCAAGGTTCTAACTATGCAAGTTGAGCATGTTTTAGCAGCAGAAATAGACACTTCTAAAGAAAGATGGGGAACATATTGGGAAAAGTCTGAAAAGGTTAGAGAAGAACAGGAAAAAGGGACAAGGAAGAGAAAGATTAATAAAATAGTTGAAGATATTAATGTGAAGGTAGGAATCAGTAGGGAAAAACTAAATAATATAAGGACAAAGATGATAGAAGGATCTTCCAGCATAGCTATTGATGCACCTCCCCCTTTTGAAGCTAAAAAGACAGTAAGTCCTACACCTGACATAATTGATTTATCTTCTACACATGAGAAGACTGCACAAGAAGTTGTACCTTCGAGAACACC
Organism: Chamaecyparis obtusa; assembly: GCA_027943335.1. NCBI lineage: Eukaryota > Viridiplantae > Streptophyta > Pinopsida > Cupressales > Cupressaceae > Chamaecyparis > Chamaecyparis obtusa. Next base: position 783,257 of record BSBK01005699.1, read on the forward strand.
TAGGAGATCTACAAGATCTAGCAAAGTGAGAAGCCCTAAGAAAAAAGAGGTAGAAGGAGAAATAAAGAAGAAAGAGGACAAATTGATTGAGAAGGAAGAAGAAAAAGTACAAAAGAGACCACAAGATCTATGGAAGCTAGATATTCTGATGTTGCAAAACAGAGTGATAAGGGATGGAAATTTGAAGACAGTAAACAGATATTATGAAAGGTATGATTCTAAAAATCAAGCAATAATTGAGGACATAGTAATTGAGCACTTATTAGTTTTCAAGAAGAATTTATTAGAGAAAGAAGGTAGAGTTCCTAAGGATTTGTACAGCAAGTTGGAGATTAGAAAGTAGCTAGCACAATCTGAGGATGAGAATATAAGGAACAAGGCTATTGAAGACTTGTTACATGTTGTCTCAATATAAGAAAGGGAAATAATAATTAAAGAATTGAAACCTTTGTTGAGGACTAAAGTTGGACTGGTGAAAATTATGGAAAGAAAATATGATAAAGTCATAGAGGACACATAAAAGGCATTGGATCAAATTCTAATGAGCGACATGCCTAAGAAGGCCTCACCTCCCAAGGTTACCAAGCCCACACCTTTGAGAATGGGAGAAAGTTCCAAGACAGATGATGTGTGTGAACAAGCAAGCGAAGTTGGCATGCAACCAGACATATTTATCTCTGGTGTGCATGTGACCCTTTATACTTCACTTGATGTGAATGACCCATTTCAAGACAATGCTAACAATGCGATGACAATTGAAGAGGAAGGATAGATAGAGGAAGAGAATACAGAGGATAAATAGGAAGAGAAGAAACAAGAAAAGGAAATACAACAAGAAGAAAGGCAGGTAAAAAAGACAGGAGCATAAAAAGTAGTTGAGGTAAGAGTCAAACAAAAGAAAGAACCAGATACCTCCTCTACTCTATTGTTGGCAAGAATGGACAAACCGGTGAGCACAGATGTGGAGAGCATGGATGAGAATGAACTCATGAGGTTATCCTTCATGGCATTTGCTAAGGCTAAGGAAAGGTCAGAACAAAAAGGAGATAAAAGGATAAAGGTAATCACTAGGGCATTGAAAACAGTGAACAAAATACTCCCTACACCTATTATTTTTCAAGGAAAGGATGATGCAGAGAACTTAAGCATGGTATTGTACAGCTTTGATAGTCATTTTAAGTCACTATTGAAGACCGCAAAGGATAAGGCAGAGAAGAGTTTCTTGGAAAAGAAGTTGAAGGAAGTTTGTCAGTCTATCTCGTGGGACTTGGACATTCTGAAAGCAACTACACTTAAAGCTAGAAGTTGCATAGCACAAGGTAGAAAGATATACAGTTATTGTATAAATCATGTTAGACATGTGAAGAACATTGAAGATATCATAGCTAAGGATAGAGCTACCTTAGATAGCATAATGGACAGTTGTGAAACCTCTTCACAAACTATATTGGAGATGGGTAAGCAGGCATCCAAGATATTGGATAAGATTAGTGCTTTGAATGCTGAGAAAGGGAGAGTAGTGGAAAGATTTGGTTTGCTGAAGAGTCTAATCACTCCTAATCTATCAATTCTTGAAGCTCATCTTACGGAGATGGAGAAAATGGAAGGCTCGATGACAATTTCCTTACCCAACAAGCTAAAGGAAATAGAGACAGCATCTTAGGCACTGAATGGACTGATCCATGTCAGTGAGATTTTGATTAAGTCATGGGAAGATGAAGTAAAGACCTTGGAAGACTCCTTCCAAGACATTCTGAGATTGGTGAGTAAGCATTGAATTCTTATATGCTTAAAATTTTCAAATTTTGCAAGTACCTTTTCCATTGATGTCAAAGGGAGAGGAAGAGAAGAGAAAAATGAAAAGAAATGAAAAGAGGAAGAGAAGAGAAAATAAGAACAAGAAAAAGAATTAAAAATAAAAAATAAAAAATAAAGAAGAGAAAAAGAGAAAGAGAAGAAAATATATGTATATATGTAGAAGGAAGATAGTGCTTTGACACTTAGTCATTTTTTGCTAAGTGTTGCCATCAATGCCAAAGGGAGAGATTGTTGGAAAGTGATGCTTTGGGAGCACTAGGGATCACTTAAGAGTTGTCATTTATGGCAACACTTATGTTGGAGTGATCGCATGCAGAGAGTTTTGGTACTGGAGTCACACTCATGAAAATGACTAAGTGTAGAATCAGGATAATAGTATATTGTGTTACATTTTTGGTCAATGAATATAGTATGTGATGTATTATGGCTTGCAAAGTTAGTAGAAGACATTTTTGGATATGTATGACCTTTAGATAAGGTCGCACATTTTTTGGTTATAAGATCAGTGAGATACAGTGTTGTGAAGGTATGCAAAGATAGAGAATCAGTAAAACATGGCATATGAACAGTCATGATGATTGCTCAACAAGGTTAGACGATATGGTAGCGTGCTAAGTCAAATGGAAGTTGTATATTACCAACACTTTGGTAATATAAGATCATTGATTCTATGTTTGTCATTTGCATAAATAATTATTATGTTTTGCAATGTATTTTGAGAGCCGACTGGATGGAAAAATTAGTATAAGTATAGAGTGTTTTGTGGAAGTGATAATTGTGATTGTGATGATGATGTGATGGATGTGAATCTAAGAGCAAATAGAAGATACGAGATCAATATTTGACAAAGCTATAACTAGAACTATCTAAGCATAGCAGATGCTTGTTTTGTTTGTTTTTTAAGAACTCTTAGTGACAATATTTTGATTGTAAGAGTTGTAAGCTCACCACCTTTAACCAGGTTTTTGTATACCCCTAACAGGGTTTTGTATTTCTCTAACAAGTAAATGTACTATGTAAATAATCAGATTCTAACAGGGCTAGATCTCCTAACAGGGATACTATATGTTAGTGCATAGTTGTGGGTACCATCCCCGCCGGGGTTTTCCCTTGGTTAGGGTTTCCTCGAAAATAAATCATGGTGTTATGAGAACTATGTGTTGTGCATTTATGTTCTTTTCATTTCAGCATTATTATGGTTTATTTTCAATTGGTATAAGTTTAAATTAAAGTGGTTGTAATACTGATTCACCCCGCCACCCCCCCCCCCCCCCCCCCCCCCTCAGTATTACTTAATCCTAATAGATATGTTGCATGTCACTAGTGGTAGAATGACATCATGATGTGGCATGTACTAAGGTTGATGAGAAAGCCATAGAATGAATGAATTAAATACGAAAATAATTCATTGTTTTGATGCATACTATGAGTTGTGGAGAGCGGTCCCTATGTGTTGTGAGGTAGTTTTTGCAAGAGAGGTTGGCAAGGTTTTGGGGAGTGTAAAGAAAGACTAATGGAGGAAAATTGTATCCTCATCATAGAGAAGAAACCATTATCTTTCATGGATTGGAATTTTTAGATATGCTTGTGAGGGTGTCTTCAAAATTGAGGAGCCAATGCTTTTTGTAAGTTGTGGATATTCTATTGGGCAAGGAGTTTATGCAAATGGAGGACCGATACAGGGGTAAATGTGAACGTTACACTCATGTTCCTTGTGTGGAGTCTAGAATTGGGTACGAAGAAAGAATTTGAATGGTTATGAATAAGTGTGTAAGGAAGGAGTCACTTTATAGTATGAAATCCTTGATAGCATCAACAATTCCTAGTAAAGGATTTTATTGACTCCATGGAGACAGGTGGAAAATTGCTGACAATGAGGGGTCTGTTTGCCCATTCATCATCTTGAGTGCATGGAGAAATAAAGAAGAAAACCAAAGCCCATTGAGTTGGGATACACTCAAAGATTTCCTTAGGAGCATCAAGTTGCAACAAAGGGTGGAGATTACAGTTGGGAAGAAGGATTTGAAGGCATCCAAATTTGAACTAGAAGACTTTTGGATCAATGGCCCAGTCAAGCCAACAAAGGAGAAGAAATGAGGCTCCCTCTATGTTATGTGTGTTTCCTTCTTGCCATAATTTCATATTTCTATTCAAATGAAGTTATCATGATACAAGGTCAATGGTTTGGCTTGATTCTATGTTGTTTCATGCTAACCATTTTAATGGCAGTTTTATAAAAGGCTATATAAATTTCTCTCGAGTATATATTGGGGATGTAAAAAGTAGATATTAACACTCTGTATAGGGCATGGTATGTCAAAGTCAACTGAGATTTTGTTCATGAACTCTTGAACCTTTTGTGTTGTAAGCTTGTGGGAATGTCAATATTGTGAAAATGTATTTGCAAGGTAGGGTTTCAAACAAGGCAGGATATGTATATTATGATAATGTAATTTCTTTTATAATTAATACAAATATCAAAACATTACCATTATATTTTTTTATGAAGAAACTATATATTTTATTAAATATTATACTAGATAAATTTATATCATATATCTTACATTGAATCAAATAATTATGTAGTATTTCTATATAGATAAGTATAAATTAATAGTTTAATCTATTGTAAAAATAATATTAATATATAATTTAAAAATTAAATATTAAACAAGGATAGTCTAACTAATGACCTCAATAGTTTAGCAAAGCCAACAACTATGCTACTATTAAAACCATTAGCACATGGATCAGCAAGGGCATAATGTCTCTAATAACAATGGCCCTAATGAGGATTTGAATATTAGGTTGTGTACAACAACAATATAATGATTTAATCATCACATTTTGTAATTAATTTTATTTTTTTTAAATTAAATTATCATTTTTATTGTAAGATATTCAGATTTAATTACTATAATCTTTACCATTTCTTATATTTTTCAATTTTTATATTAGCTAATGAAAAAATAAAATTTATAATTGATATTAAATGAGAATTATAGTAGATTTTAATATCCTATCCTCAAAAGTTAACCCTCTAGAAAATCAGTTCTCATGACCAACTGGTTCTCTCAAATTTTCTCAGTTTTCATGACTGACTGTTCTCTCAAATTTTCTCCTCCCTCGCCCAAAAAAATATTGTAAAAAAAACATAGAAATAGTAAATTCTCATGCCATGGAATTACAAGAGATAATTTAATATACAAGCTCAAATGACAAAGACGTGTAAGGTGCAGATTCATGTTAAAGAGTTTGGAATGCGCTGCCCGTTCCAGATATGACTGTAAATTTCAGTGTTTGAGCCAATAATATTTACTACTATCTCAACACTCAGTTTCATGAAAACTATTAATATTTATGGTGGAGGAAGCTTATTTGTGACAGGATGCCAATTCAAAACTGTTGTTAACCTTACACACATCCAATTTCATGTTAGAGCTGTGACAAGTTAATACTCCTTTCAAGTTTAACTGTTGCAGCTGTGACATTGCCAGTGATATGTGCTATAAGGAGCTGCTTTAAAGCATATTCACCAACTATCATATGTTACCAATGGTATTAGGGAAACCTTTTAAGTTCTTACAACCCACACAAATCAATGTACTCCAGCTGTGACAGGTTGTCAACTGTAATAGGGAGGTTACTTAAGCTTCTACACCATCTCAAGTCTAAGTGCTTCAGTTGTGACAGGTTGCAGATAGTATCGGGAAGGTTATTTAAGTTTATACACCCTTTTAAGTTTAAATATTGCAGCTGAGACAGGTTTCCAATGGTAGCAGGCAGATTATTTAGGGTTTTTACACTCCTGCAAGTCTAAATGTTGCAGTCGTGACAAGTTTCCAATAGAATCAGGGAAATTGGATAATCTTTTGCACCCTTTCAAGTTCAAATACTGCAGCTCTGACAGATTCCCAATGGCATTAGGGAGATTATTTATGTTTCTACACCATCCCAAGTCCAAGTGCTGAAGCTGTGACAGGTTGCCAATGCTATCAGGAAGGTTACTCAACCTTCCACACCATTTCAAGCTCAAGTGCTGTAGCTGTAAGAGGTTGCCAATAGTATGTGGGAGATTGTTTAAGCTTCTACAACGTTCCATGTCAAAGTATTGGAGCTGT
>BSBK01005700.1:0-170000 GCA_027943335.1 Chamaecyparis obtusa
ACATGTACATATACAATTATAATAATTTAAGGAAACCAATGAGTACATTAAATAATATGTACCGTGGAAGTGTCAAGGCCAAATGATATGGCCAAAAGCATGGACCCCTCCACCTATGCGATCTGCTCCTCTATCATCAACTAAACATAAATTTAACACATAAAAAATATAAGTGGGAAATCATTATAAGAAAATTCTACTAAAAATATGAATGTTTAAGATAAAATACAATGTAAAAAGTGAACTGTTTACCCTTACCATAATAGTAGGAGTTCATGGCTCTCTATGCCCTTGATGCACATCTTCATGAGGTGCTTCAGTGCCTGTAGTATGCTATGTAGTATCATCCACCTTGAAGATATAGTTATATGCATCACTATCATTCAGGGGACCTAAGCATAGATTCTTGCACATAATGCAAGTGTGGGGCACACAAACATGTGAGCTCGTGGAGGATGTGGAAGGGCTAGAAGCATCAACACGAGGAGGACAAAATTTTGTGCTTTGCGTAACTAGTAGATCACTCAAGGTGTGAATGGCTCAAATAGTCTGTGAGCCAGCCTCAATAATAATATCAGGATGCTGCACTGTAGGAGGGTGGTGAAATCTTGGGAGAGGGGACATATGTGTGGGATTTCACCCAGTGTACCCATGGCCTATCCTGAGGAGGGCCTAAGCCTACACCTTGGTTCGATCTCATACTCTAATAATTTACCTTGTGACTGAGCACAAATTCAGCATACATATATACATGTATATATTTATATACATATATACATATATACATATAAATTATATATACATATATATGTGTATATATGTATATATATACACATATATATATGTATATATATGTATATATATATGGATATATATGTATATGTATATATATGTATATATATATATACATGTATATATACATACATATATACATATATATATATACATATATATATACACATATATATATATATACAGACATATATACATATATATATATATATACAGACATATATATATATACATACATATATATATATATATATATATATACAGACATATATATATATATACATACATATGTATATATATATACATACATACATACATATATATATATATATATATATATATATACATACATACATACATATATATATATATATATACATACATACATACATATATATATATATATATATATATATATATATATACATATATGTATATATATATATATATATATATATATATGTATATATATATATATATATATATATATATATATATATATATATATATATATATATATGTATATATATATATATGTATATATATATATATGTATATGTATATATATATATATAGACACACCCACACACATGCGTGCGCGCTCTCTCTCTCTCTCTCGTCATTGTATAGTCCTAAAAAGTTATCACCCATAATTGGAATATTTAGGACCTATTAGGCCCCATTTTGGTGATCTCAAGGTTGGAATGCTTTTTATGTTTGATCCTAGCAACCTATATTTTCTCCACTTGATTCCTTTCTTCCATCCCAACATCCCCTATAATTTTGGGCTCATTTCCCAAGGTATAGGCCACCATTGGAATCCTTCCATTGGGACAAACCACTATTTGCATCTTGTCCCAAGCATTTGGGGCCCAAAATTTGCCCAAGGCTCAATGTTAAGGTTCTATCAAGATTTCTTTTTTTGTGGTCAACCTAGATCAAATTTGAATACCAAAATGAGGAAGTAAAATAGAAAAGTACCTCTTCTCTCCTCATTATGTGATTATCAACTAAGTGTAAGCATTTTGACAACCAAGTTATCAATTTTTCAAGCAATCAAGAGCAATTGAGAATTTGGCTTCAAGATTTGAAGGCAAGCATCCCAATTCAAGATATCTAAGTCTCCATTTCTTCAAGATCTATCAAGTTAAGGGAAATCTTCTCCAATTTAAAAAAGTTTCTCTCCCATGATGTCCAAGTAAAGGAATTATCAATCAAGAAGATTCATCATTCATTCCTTCTTCTCTCCTTTACAAGTGATTTTCAAGCATATCAACATTCAAGATGTAAGAGTGGAAATCATAGATCTATGCATTTGTGAGGGCATCCTTGATTCTACGTCACATTCCAAAATCAACTCTTTTAATTTAAATCACACTCAAGCATCTTCATGGGTATGATAAATTTCTACATTTGTCCATGAGGGTTTATGTAAGGTAAATCTATAATTTTCTTTTTTTACATACTTTCCCTTATGTAATTTCTATCTATATCTAAAGGTTGATTCTTAAAAAGGGGTTTGGCCAAGGAAAACCTATTTTCCCATCCTTTTACCCATTTTTCTATGTGCAAAAACATCTTTTAGAGCCATCAAATCAGGATCAGATAGATCAAATATAGTTAAAAGCCCTTGGAAAAATTTAGCCAAAATTGCCAGGTACAAGATGCCATTGGCACCCTGTCCCTAGGTATACAATGACTTTTAGCATATCTGTACCATTTTTTGCTCATAATTTACCCATAGATTAGTCTTTATCTCTTCTTTCCAAATCTATACTTTTCTACTCATTATCTGTCTATTTCTATCTATTTTTTCCATTTTTCCGCATCCTTGTCTAAATTGGCATTTTAATCATTTTATTCACATTAATTTATTATTCCTATTTCATCAATCACATCATTTTAGTGAAGGGTCATTTTCCCCAATTAGCACTTAAATCTCCTCTTGAGCCTATTGGGGACATCTTCCTTTTGAATGTGTAATTGTAGAAAAGGGAGGTAATTATCTACCTATTTGCATTGCTTCCCTTTTCCTACTATACATTTTGGTGAACCTGACTCATAAAATTTTCAAAACTGATTTGGTGTCTAGATCTCCTTGCATGCATTATATTAGATCATATCCTTATTACATTATATGCATCTAGATATATAGGCTCGTATTAAATACTTTTGATTTGGTGGTTAGATCCTCTTTGCATGATCTCCTTTCTATGCATTGTAGTGGAAAATATTTACATCATATATTTCCTCCATTGAATGTATTACATACTTTTCATTTTTATTGTTAGATCTAGATCTACTTGTGCATGCTTTACATTAGATCTTTGAATTTGATAGTTAGATATGTCTTTCATAAAAGATTGTTATTTTATTTGATTAAATTGCATATCTCTTTTAAATATTATAATTTCACTAGATCCATTTTTTATTTCATTCCATTATGCATGAGTGTTATCACTTTAAGTCCTACTTATAGCATTCTAGTTAGGAGAAGTCGTATACTTATGGGTTTTTATTATCTCAAACCTTCTCTCTTTCCTAAGAATCTTGATGAGATCAACATGGTAACACTAATCCTATCATTGAAAAAAACTCTTCCCATTCCTCTCATGATGAGAATGAGGCCTTAGTATTCCCTCCTACGTAAGTTCAAAATTTTTTCCATGATTTTGAAATATTTGAGCAATGGTTAGGATTAGAAAATATAAATCCCGAGGTCATATCTATTGTAGAATGCTTAAGGAGGATAATTCATAATGATGAACATGGTGTTAATATTTTTTGTAGTATCTCTCATCTTATTGATAACAATGTTAAGCCTATTATGGATTTTTTTCAAGAGATAGGTTTCATTCCACCTACCACTAGTGTTGAGACCTCTATGCATATTTCCACCTCTATTTCTAGTGTGTTCACTTATGATCCACCTATCATAACAACTTCAATAAAAAAACTCAACCCTACACATGGTTATCATTGCTAATCCTATTGTTTCCACTATTCCTTCAAATGTGTCATATATTTCTTTACCTTCATCAATGCCCACTTACATTAGTGTTCCCTTTTCATACTTCACCATCCCTTCAATTTCTCATAGTGCTCCAAACATTTCAAATGTCTCTCCTAACTGGTAGTGCCTGAAAGTGTCCTGTAAGTTGTTTTTTGGTCACCATGATCATAGTAGGGTTTTATTCTTTTTTTCTTGCTCTTTGTTATGGTTTAATGTTTTAAAAGATTTTTGGATCATTTGTTGGTTAAATCCTGGTTGTGTTCTATTTGGCTGATAATTTTTGAACCACTTAGATGCCTTAGGGATGGGTTTGTTCATCGTTTATGGGAGCCACTTTATTTCTTACATAGCATTCATTATTTTAATTTTCAACCCCTTTTAATTTTTCCTAAGTCTTCAAGTCCCTAACCTTTATGTTGTTAGTGTCACAGCTCATTTTTATGTTAAGTTGAAGGGTTAGCGGTCATGTGTTATATTTTAACGCGAGTCCCTTTACCTTTTCTAGTATCAGGCTATGTGGCGTGTTTTGATTAGTGCATGATCTAGTGATCAGGTAATCCTATAGAATTTGTTGACCATAAGATAGAGAAGAATTGCCATCTATCAAGCAACAGTTGGCCGACAATGTTATTTTCTACCATATATTATATTTGGTGATCTTTAGGGTTAATTGTTGAGCTACTAATGTGCTTATCTTTTAGCACATGTAAAAAATGGACAAAAATCTCTTAAATAAAACAAAAAGGTACTCAAGTATTAATGGAAGGATGATAATGGATATGTTTGATCACCGGGTAATGATTTGACAAGATTGATGGTCCTCATGATCTCGCAATGGAAGTTGCAAGATTTTTAATGATCACGGGATTGCGGGATGCAACCATGTGTCACTGGTCATCTGATGACTTTGAAATAAGGTAGGACCATGTAGATGATAACTATTGTTAAGATATTGGTCAAGGAAGTTAATTAAATAATTTTATATTGTTTTTGATTTGCATTTGTGTTATCAGGCAGGCAACTAATGGTTCCATCTTTTTTCACATGGTGAGATTTGGTGGTGATCTTTTAATCTGATCATAAAGATGATCAAAATTTAATTCATAGGAGTGGGTTTGTGGTTTGGTATAACTTTTGGATTCTCCTCATGCATACAAATGTTTATAATCTGCTTAATTAGTTCATAAAATGAATAAAACCTCTTCTGTAGAGAACTCTGAAGCATAGATTTTGGAAAAACATTGGTGAAGTGAAACCCACTCATGAAAACATTTTTAGCCATCAACAACTCCCCTCTTGTATAATTTGGAAATCACCAAGAAGAGGATCTTCATAGGTATCCATGATCACGTCTATATTTTTAATCACTCTTAGAAATGTTTGATAAGCTTCCTCTCCTTCAACCTGCAACTGATAGACCTAAAAATCAACCACTTGACATATGCATCAAAACTATTTTTTGGGTATTGGAAATTGAGGCACATGTTCGATCATAGGTAATACACATGATTGTATAGATAAATTTACTTTTTGGAATGGAAATTGGAACTCTAGGTTCCAACAATGAGTTGCCAATCTATTGGTTCCCAAATCAACAGATTGGAGATCCTATGAGCTTTGCTACTCAATGCTTGGATTTTTTAATGGACTTGACCAATGAATGAGAGTGATTGATTATGATCCTCATCCCTTTCACTATAGGCTCTGAAAATCCAAGGTGGGTAGGCCTATACCTTAACCAAACTTCTTGGCTTAAGGCTTTTTATAGCAGATAGTAGTTGTATGTTAAACTTTTAAATTACATCTTCAAGATGGGAAGTACTTCATGAATATATATATATATATATATATATATATATATATATATATATATATATATATATATATATATATATATATATATATATATATATATATATATATATATATATATATATATATATATATATATATTTATTTATTTATTTATTTATTTATTTGAGTGCTTGAATAATTTGATTTCTTTGAATAAATCTTATTGCTTTAGATGTACTAAAAGTATGTTAATGATTTATAACTCAGACTTGTTTGATAATGTTTACTTAATCAATATCTAAATGATATAAGACCAGTGTCTTACTTCTTATAGAATGATGCAATAATGTTTTGAATTGACCTTATGTATAACTTTATGAGACAGTTTTAAACTTGTTCCTTAACAAGACTATCAACCAAATGGCTTCTGTGTGTTCAAGTAATCTAAATTACTGTTAAAACTAGTCATATTCATTTTAACTTCTTAGAAAGGACAATAAGACAAAAATTAATTTGATAACCATTGTTAACTCTAATATTCAAATTGTAAAAAAATTAAGATACCATTCCACAAGATAACACACCCATCATGCACTTCAATGAGTAAGATATCACAAAGAACTAATCAATTCAGAATATAAATTATACACCTTTGAGAAAAAAGAAACATCTGATATTATATCAAAATAGATACGATCTTGTCAACCTAGATACAAATCCTGAAAATAATATCTTTAATTGTACATTCTCATTGGCCAAGTTCTGAAAATGAGAATTACATAAAAACTTGTATAAGAATTTGTAACTATGAAGACCCCCTATAAAACATCAAAATGATCTCATACATATAGATGAGGATTCAGTTTGGATGAAGGAGCATACGCCTTCACCAAAATTTGTAATAAATTCCTAACTGACAACTATGTAACTAGACAAAATGACTAAACAAACAAGACACAAAGGAACCGATTACAATAAGACAAATTGAACATAAAAACTTTTGAAAATAAAGATCAATCCCCAAGTAGTACACCATAATTGTGGATGCAATCCAAATATCTCCTTGAAGCATATGTATCTACATCATAAATTATATCTTGATTTAGCTTCCTAACTAGAACATTTTCCTCCTTTTTTGTTTTCTCACCCCTCGACTCTGTACTCTTTGTTGGCCTCTTGCTTCTAAATTTACTAGATGCCTCCATTTCTACAACTGTGATTTGTTGTGTTTTTTCTGTAAACTCTTCTTCTTTCTACAACACTTCTTTTTATGAATATTTGTGTCAAAAAAAATTAATTATGAGGTTGATATACCAGAGTAACAACTAGTAAGGATAATTATTTCATAGATTTTCCTCATATGAATCCATGGGTCTACCCAATGTATGAATTTAATAAAATCTCCTTAGCTTCAGTTTTGAATTTTGAACTGATTTGACAACCATTCTCCATCAGTGTAGGTCCTGCCAACATGTGTTTTATTTTAGCACCATCGACATAAGCCTCTTCCTTTTTCTCTGAAGCCTTCATTTCATCTTTCAATTGGCATAGGTAATACCAATAGGTTCGTAGGGGGTCGACAAGTTTATTAGAAAGCTGCACTGATAGTGATTATTACACCAATGACATTCATTGAGTTGATTCTTATCGATACAACACTGGTTACATTAGTTTACATTTATCTAATGATTAAACAATAACTCATCTTCACTTTACCCATCAGGATAATAATTTACATTTAAGCTAATGACATCATTTTTCCATTTATTGGTAAAGATAATCCTGATAGGCTCATTGGGCATCAAGATATCTCAAAATCTGATTCAATGAAAGTTATTGTTATGTCAACAAGTCCATCGATGTGACTCCTTCTAATGTTCTCATCTTGTACTAGCGACATATGTTCTCCCGCCTTTCTTTTTCACAATGGCCTTAATCATCCTTTATCGCTATAAGTCATGCCAATGTATTCATCAAGTATCGGAGGAACTCAAAAATATATATCCCAATTTTTTTAGCTACACCAATGAATTTCATCGGTATAACCCCTACCAATAGACTCCTTTTCTTTAGTATCCTTTGGAGCAAGTCTTACCAATAGCCTTATCGGCTATTGACAAGACCAAATTTTCTCTTTGTCGCTAGTGTATGTCTTGTTGATGGAGATTATCGGTATGTGTTACACCAATTCATTTTTTTTATTTTTCTTATTTTATGCCATCATCCTATCTCTTTTTGATATATTCTCTTCACCAATGTCCTGTCTCTCCATCATTATATGTTATCCCTTTGTTCGTTCACCCTAAGTGTTATATAACCAATGGGATGACTCTTGTTGATAATACAAATCTCTATTGGTATAAATTTTGGCTTCTCCTCATGCCTATAAATGTTTATAATTTTCTTAATCAGTTCATAAAATGAAAAAAAAACTCTTCTTCAGAGAACTTCGAAGCATACATTTTGCATTTTGGAATTTTTTTTTATCAAAGTGAAACCCACTCATGAAAACATTCTGAGACATCAACAACTCCCCTCTTATATAAATTTGGAAATCACCAAGAAGAGGATCTCCATAGGTAGCCATGATCACATCTATATTTTCAATCATTCTTAGCAATGTTTGATAAGCTTCCTCTCCTTCAACCTGCAACTAATAGACCTAGAAATTGACCACTTGACATGTACATCAAAACTAGTTTCTGGAAATTGGAAAGGGAAGCACATGTTTGATTATAGGTGATAAACATGATTGTACAAATAAATTTTCTTTTTGGCATGAAGAATGGAACTCTAAATTTTTCAAAAATTTATGGTTCTGACAAGGTGGAGATTACCCCTACATGGGCCTATGATTGAAGGGAACTTAGTTCCATTATAGGATGAGGATGGACCTCCTTTCCAAGTTTATCTATTTGAAGCATATTTAAAATACACCTACTACTCCATCGGGTAGGTGTTAGGTATAGGAGCCCATGATTTTTTGTCAATTGTACCCTTGGTGATTGTTGCACATGTCCAATATCACAATGCCAAACCTTTTGATTATGTTGCATATGTATCAAGAATAATTGATGAAGGGTTAAGTGCAATTAAGAAAGACTTTGCAAAGGCATACTTCAAACATTATTCATTGTTGATGCATATAATATAATATTATGGCTAGGATATTTGGATGTGGCCTAAGAAACTGAGAATCACACATTTTGACAAATATGGACAACGATTGCCTATCCAATTATGGAGTTCTATTTGGGAAAACAGGTTTATAAATTTAAATTATTGTTGTTTTGAGGAGTATTTTGTTAAAAGTTTGTCTAGGGTGTACAAGTGTTCGTGTGATTACTCATTGTCCGATGAGATAAAGAAGTTTCTAGGACCCAAGGATTTGGATGATACAAAAATTTTGAACCACAATTGGAGTGATTGGTAATATTTCGTTGATTGCATTGTGATTAAAGTATATGGATTTGAGGACACACCCTTCATGTTACCCTAAATTGTTCTTGATAGAATTTATTATTTAGATATGGTTAGGCATTTGGATTACTCGAGTGTTATGAATTTGGGGGAACACAAAAAATAATCATTCATAATGGGTATTTATGTTTTAGAGATTTCACCATGGTGACAAGGAAAGGTTATGATTTGATTCTAGATAAATTTAAAGAATACAATATGAGGTAAGTTTCTCCTAGGAAAGGATCAACCCCAAAGGATAAATAGAATGGGCTAAAAGGAAATAAAATTTAGGTGGATATACTCATAAACCTTTTCCTCATGATGACATTCTTAGAAATCTTGAAGAAGATGAGGTATATTAGGCCGGTGATGAATTTAACATGAAGATTGAACAACAAAGGAAGAAATCGCTAGATACTAAGATGTTGTCTTCTATCAACGATGAATCTTCTGATGAGGATGTTCCCCATCACAAATTGGATCATATTTTGAAATAAATAATGGAGGAGTATCAACCTACTGAGAGGGAAAAATAAGTAGGAAATTTTTTAAAATGTCGATGAGGACACAAGGCAATCATCTCACATGTCTCTTATTTTAGATGATCGATTTATCAGTTCCTCTAAATTCAAATTATTCATGTACAGACAAAAAAAAATACTAAGGGAATCATTAACATATATCACTCTAGCCAATGAGAATTGGCTATTGGAAATAGTAAAAATAGATGTTGAAGAAGAAATGAAAAATATAACCCTAGAAAAGGGGAGGTAGCTACTTGAAGATGTTGGAGTGATGATATTTCTAGGATGGAATGTAAACTCAACATCAGTTTTTGATAGCTTCTTGCATGATAGTGGGGTGAATAACAAGCTAGGTCCAGAAGGAGTGACAAAGGTCTATACTTGATTAGGATGAGAAATCTCTTCTATTATGGGCATTGTACCCCCCTTACAAGAAACCCTTGATAATAGATATTGAAAAGGTATTTGGCCATATGATGAACTTAAAAGTGGGATAGGATGATCCACTTTCACTAAATAT
The DNA here is from genome assembly GCA_027943335.1 of Chamaecyparis obtusa. Lineage (NCBI taxonomy): Eukaryota > Viridiplantae > Streptophyta > Pinopsida > Cupressales > Cupressaceae > Chamaecyparis > Chamaecyparis obtusa. The sequence goes on from BSBK01005700.1 coordinate 10,106, forward strand.
TTGTGTCAATATTTCCAAGTTAAAAAAGGATCGGATCAAAGCATTTGTCAATGAACAAGATATGTATAACCTAAAAAGTGAAAGGTTAATCAAAGACATTGATTCTCTGAAGGACGCGGTCGGGAAAATTCCCAAAGAATTTACAAGTTCACAAAATGAAGTAAATTCTTAATGGAAAGAAAAACTTGAAAAGGAAAGTATGGAAAATAAGCAATTAAGTTCTCACACTAGTATATTTGACCTAGTTTTTCTACCAAAACTTTCGACCAAAAAATTAAAAAGTTTTGCTTGGTCGGATTATAGAAGGAAAACTTTGTTTTTTTTTTAAATTTATGCTCGTGTTCGTCAAAATATCAACAAATCCTATGGTAGTCAAAATTTTGACAAACACGGTTATAACTTAAAAAAAGGCATTTCATTATTCCTAGCCAGCGAAATAGAAGGGCAGCGCGCTCGAAGGAGATTGAGCGGCTGAAACCTTAACCTGGGGTTTTGGAGGTTTTTCATTCTTTCTCTCAACTATTTAATTTACTGGATACCCAATCAGTATTATCATTTTCTTCTTTTATTCATTGATTTATGCTTCGAGATTGGTTAGCTAGCTATCTTCAAGTTACATACATTTTGACCTTTGTATAGATAAAGAAAATAAAAGACTTTTATTTTAACTCCAATGGAAGCCAAATGGTTCTCCAATCGATGGAGAAAAGATTCGCATTATAGGTCCGTCAATTTTCCAGTCTGGGGTACAGTTGCAAACCCTAATGATATAGTTTCATGAAATAGAATATTCTCTAGTGCTGGCCCCAAATCATTAGATGACAAAAGTATAAATAGACACGTAAACCCTAACTCTATAGCTACATTATTGATTATTGATTGACCTTGGGCTATCAGGGTAAGTGGGATTGTTTTGTTCACTACATTGGTAGTTTTGTTTGAGCCAAAATGGTTATCATTTTTAAAGAACTTGTTATCATTTTTATTTTCCAGTGGCGCTAATAATTTAGAATACATAGTTGTTCATGTCTTTAATTTCAATGACACAATTTTATATCTATGAGCATCTCTTGATGTAAGGAATACAAGTGAAGCATTGAAGCTTACAAGGGTCTAGATGTAAAAGAAATGGCTACTCCACTAAGTGGGCTGGTAAAATGAATTGGATGTTGAACTCATAATAACTAACTCATAGAAGATATGGTAACTCAGGTACTTAAAGAATTAGTAGTGGACTCACAGAACCTCGCTCATAGAAAAAATGGTGACTGAGATTGTTGCAAGGTCTTGAGAACTAAATGGTTAGCGCCAACTGGAATGGTTAGAAGGGGGGTACTTGAGTTTGATGTTATTGTCTTTGGTGACTAATAGGAAAAATGTAGAACACTATTGGTCATCTACCAATTACTTGTTTAGAGGAATACTCAGTGACTTTTCTTAGTTAAATGTCCATATTTTTAACCTTTTCAATACCCCTGCCTAGACACGATAAATAGCCCTCTCTGCAATGTACATTATTCTTGATGATCAAAGACTCTGCACAATCTTTTCTATCAAACAAAAGTTAGTAAATGGATATAACATAGACATAATGGTAATACATTAAAAGATTACATTAAGGGATTCATTGGCCAATATTTAATGTAGTAGAATAATAAAAATATAAGTTGATAATTCATTATTGGCTTGAATATTATGCTCTTCTCTAGACACCACGATTGATACCATTTAGCAATGGGAGGATCAGGGATCTACTTTCACCAATCCTAAACCCAACTTTCGGAGCAAACACAATAGTGAAAACCTCAACTTTGGCACAAATTTGTTGATGACACTTTGGCAATATAATTGAAATCCATTTTATTAGAGGCTAGAAGTTCAAAAATTTTCATAGATGAAGGGTTTAGTCAATGAAATGGAAAGTAGAGGATAGATCTCAAATTCTTGGGACTGTTATAAAAGAAAAATATAGAATCCTTAACAACTAACAGTTCCATGATGCTAAGAACAATGATCATGAGAATGATCAAGATATTGTGTGAGAAAAATTAGAGGGTGGATGAGACATAAAAAAAAACTTATTAGTAATGATAATGTGATTGCAAAGACCAAAGGATAAAGAGCATAGAACATCAATTCTCAAAACAAAGATAATAGTACAGTAATAACAGTGAAAGAAAAGACAATGATTTCAATGTAAGAAATAGTGATAATATTCAAAACAATGATAAGAATATTGTTGTGAATCATGAAATACATTAGATGTATCCATACATTAAGTAATGTTGTTGTGAATAGTGAAATATATTAGATGTAGCCATACATTAAGTTAATAATCAAATGACTATTGAAAAAAGAATAGAGATGCATGGTAATATAATGTATAAAGATGGAGAAACAAATGTCAAATAGACAAATACTTGGGAACCAATGACAATTCAACTTTAGTATTATAAGATCAAATGACTAATGACAAAACAATGAAACTTTAATATTACATAAAAGGTACAGTTGAGCCTTCCAGTGAAGTAGAAAAACAATGTACCTACTGCATATGCTGTTGTTATAGAGAAATCGGTTAGAAACCCATCAACAATAAAATTATTATTGTCCACAAACTGTAAATAATCTCATATCATTTTAACATCTGCTTATGTATTCTTCTTTGATTTAACCATAAATCCATTGGCATCAATGTACAAGTACTTGAATGTTGGTCATCTAATAATGTAAAATAGGAAAAATGTAGTCAAATTCAAGTACATGTACTTGAGTTTGATGTTATTGTCTTTGGTGACCAACAAAGTACATGTATTGGTGATAATTTAAGTACTTGCATTTGATGTTATTGTCTTCGGTGATAATTCTCTTCATGTGTGATGGATTTATTATGATGGTTTATGCATAGCTTCATTAAGCACCATACTTATTTCTTATTGTCTTGATGATAATTGACACAATATGTCATCTTATGAACATGACTGATTATGGGTTTACTTGATTGGACAGTAGAATCATGATTTACATGTTGATAAGGTGGCTGTCCACAAGATTGTCATTCTTGATAACATGTGAGCTTGGTAGTGATTGATGGAGATACTCGATATCTGTCATCCTTGATCATAACACATTCTCATATTGCATTTCTTTGATGTGCTCCTTGATGCTAAATAGGAAAATTATCTTATTGAAAGAATTCATGATTTTCCTTGATACATTTGATGCTTATTGACTATTTGTGGAAAGAATATGCAAACTATCTACTTGAACTCTTACTTGCTATGTACAATTTTCCACTATCTCCTAACTATCTTGAGGTGCTCAAGGTCTACCACCCCTTGACCAGATGTGTTTTTTTGCTATTATGTTACTAGATTAAAGATGGGGACATCACACTATCTATAGAAGACTGTCATGAAACACTTGGTCTTGTGACTAAATAGAACTGTCCTTTTTGAAACTGTCACATTAAGAAGTACAAAAGGTTATGTCTTTCATGATACACCCTTGAGAGGAATGTCACATTCATGTTCCTTTCACCTTGTCTGCAGTAGTTTTCATGTGTTGTATGACTGTCATGTAGGTCCCTTTACACTGCTTTGTCAATTTTCTTTGTCTTTTCAATTTAGATCATCATATCAACCATTTTATAGTCTTTGACTCAAATGTGTCTAAGAACTCTTCCTTTCATTGTTTGTGTGTCTATCATTCTTTCCTTACTATGATTCAAAATTGAACCTTTCTAGTAATCTCTATCACCACAGTCATATTTTCATGACTTACACCCACTATTATTCATCCTCATAGTCATCATTCCAAAAGGACTGCTTTATTTCTATATCTCTATCATTAATAAAAAACCATCACCCTCTAATCTCTTCGGTTAGACTTGATTTGTCTTTAGATAAAAGGTCTATATCATATGCACTTGGATTGTCATATTAATTTATCTTAGTTGTCCTTTAACATCATGACTGTCATTTAAATCTGATGATTTAGGGCCTTTGTTCATGCAAACACTGTCCTCATATTTTCCCTTTATCATTGATGTTGTTGACTCTAGAAGACTATGATGGTTACGATGTTTTCTATCTTCTCTTTGTCCTTGTTTCATGTCTGATACACTTTCCTTGAAGATCTCTATCTTCTTTTGCCACTCATTAAACCCCTACTCAATGTTGAGAATCTCCTATAGACCTACATTTCCATTCTAACACTTAGTACATATAATTGAAGGCTATCATTTGGGCCCTACAATCTTCCCTTAAAGGAACAACTATAAGTGAGGGGTAAGAGGTGAACTTCTCAGTTTTAGCATAGGTATCACTTTACCTGAAGATGGTTGTTTACTGGCTGCCCTTCAATAGGACACTTGACTATAACTATTTGAACATAGTTCAAATCCCAAAAGTCTGCATTTCTAGGACTGTTCAACATTGTCCTAGTTAATCCATGTGTGTATGCTTGTTGCCCATACCAACCTATATCACCTGCAATGTTTCCTTGATTATGAAGAGGAATAGTATCACCAAAACACATTATTATCTTGTCTTTATCCTTGCAAGTCAGTGGTATTAACTAAAATTTCTCTTTGCCTTTGTGAACAATATATGTATTAGAGTAGCCATCATGAATTTTCCTTCTCATACATATTATATTTTTTACTTAGCATTCAGATTTTCCTAAGTAGTACTGTGAAATTTCCTCCAACACATATACTATTGTGAAAATCATCACAAGTCCATTTTTTGGAGGGAAATTCATAGTACACATGTTTGGAGGTCTGAAGGAAATAAGAGAATTTGAAGAGTCACGAGTGGTGAGAAGATTCTTTTGAGTAGAAGCTTTGGAGGCACTGTAGATCAGTCCATATCTTTGGTCAAAAATATATATAGGCAATGCAGATCCTACATACCAAAATTTCATCTTAGTATTGATTTCCTTCTGTTGTGAAATTCAAACCCTATAATTAGGAAAATGTCAACCAATGCAAGGAGTTCAACCAAAATTTGGAGAATTAATGAAATGGACACAGCTCAAAAATTATGAACATGGCACAATCTTTAGGTAAAGTGATTCTTATCAGGGGCATTGTCTGTCCACATCTGAACATGGTTGTTTACTGGCTACCCTTCAATATGACACTTGATTGTACCTATTCGAACATAGTTCAAATCCCAAAAGTCTGCATTTCTAGGACTGTTCAACATTGTCATAGTCAATCCATGTTTGTATGCTTGCTAGCCACACCAACCTGTATCACCTGCCTAAGTAGTACTTTGAGTAGTCCTCCTACACATGTACTATTGTGAAAATCATCACAAGTCCATTTGTTGGAGGGCTACTCAAAGTACACATGTTTGGAGGTCTGAAGGAAATAAGAGAATTTGAAGAGTCACGAGTCTTAAGATTGTACTTAATATAGCCAAGCTTCATTCAATGGTACATTCAAACATGAAACAAACCATTCTTAAACCAGATTAAACTAGTAAACCAAAGGACATATTGATTATAAGTAAACTAGTAAACCAAAGGACAAGCTTTTACTAATAAGTCTCTGTTTGTTGGGCATACTGATTATAAGTACTTGACATATATCACAAATGTTGCTAATTAAGGTTGGCGAGATGATTACGCCTATCCTGAAAAAAGACTGTCAAATCATTATGCTTTCAAATCAATTACCTATCGACATATCCCTTGTGAGGGAGAGAAGCCAAACACATAAAGAACATGCACATAAACATGACAACTGAAAAACTTAAATGGAATACACCAAGAAGTACCAAATGATGAATGCTCAATTGTTGTAATGGCAAAGCAATATCAGAACCATCTATTTCTAGAACTTGATTTTTCTACAGTCCTAATGATTTTTCTTATTTCTTATCGGTGCTTGGTGACAAGATTTTGAACATTATTGACATACTTAAATGGAATACACAATACCAAATGATGAATGCTCAATTGTTGTAATGGCAAATCATCCGAACCATCCATTTCTAAAATTTGATTTTGTATAGTCTTAATTATTTTTCTATAGTCCTAATGATATTGAAAATTGTTGACAAAGAGTGTTTCTTTTTTTTTATTATAGTATAAATGATTTTTCTATAGTCGTAATGATTTTTCTTATTTCTTGTCTTTTGTCCCTTTTTGATTTCCTATGTCTATGCTTCATGACAGGATTTTGTCACCTTCTTTTGATGGTATATTTCAATCACTCTATATATGGAATACTATTTTGTTCACTATTTTATTTCAGCATCATATTTCTTTCATTTTTCATATACACAGAGACTACACATGCTGATAAAAAAATGATCTATTTGATTTAGGTTTAATTTTCATTATTGTAAATGGTTAATATTTTTGATGGTACTCCTTGGTGTATTTTATATAAAAATAATCATATAAAAATAATAAATGTAGTAACAATGGTGTGGTGCTGTATTGATATAGGCTCGATGACTCTTGTCAATGTACCAAACTGTCAATGTGGTGGTGGGCAGTGTGTGTTGAAGACTTCATGGACATCGAACAACCCTGGATGACCATTTTGGTGCTGCCCAAATAGAAAAAAGGTTGCTAATGTGTATATATTTAATGTTTCTAATGTAAATACTATTCATTATAATATAAGAACTAATGTAGACTGGGCATCACAAGGAAATAATGGCTGTGGATACTTTAGTTGGGTCAATGACAACTCATCTGCATCTATCTACCCATCTCCACTTATCTGCAATGAAGGATTTGAGTGCAAAACATGTCAGGCTAGGGAAAATTCCAAAATTATATTTTTACGGTGCCTTCTCTGTATTGTAATCGCATATCTTTGTTGCGACCATATGCATAGATGAACTTAGGAATTAGTTAGTTTAGTATTTTCATATTGTAACTAATATTTTAATATGGATATGACATAACTTCTCTTTGCCTCAAGTGCGCATATATATGGTTTACATCTTTTTTTAGAATAATTCTTCATGTTTATGGCTTCGGTGAGCCCCAATTTGCTATCAATCACATGATTTAATGTATAGTGTTTTCTTGGTTATTCCATTTGTTCCTTGACCTTGACTATGGATTGACTATCATTTTCAAGATTGAGTGAGGCTTCGTACCATGGACCGTCCGCAGATTTGTACGCAACGCTGATTTACAAAAGTAAATAACGCATTGAACGTAATCTATGAACGCTACATGGTATGAAGTCTTGTTGAAGTTTGAGCGTCCTCCCTTTATTCCAGTGAGGGATTGGAATGAGTTCATTTTGGATGCAAAGGAGAAAGGGGATACTCAAAGAGGAATTACACCAGTAAATGAGAGAAGGTATAAATATTTTAATAGATTTTTATCATTAAATAATGAAATTTGCATATACTAGTGTTCTAAGCCTCCTCATTACATGATTTAAGGTCTTAGTCCATGGGCAAATTAAATTTGACTTAATATCCAAAACACATTAAAAAACATGCACATAAACACGACAACTGAGAAACATAAATGTAGATTTCACAATAGCTGAGAAACATAATTGTAGGCATCATAGTCACAATCTTTTGGAGACAACGTAATTGAGTTGTGTACCCAAGCGATTGAGAGAAAATTCTGCACCCCTGATTCCAAGTTGAATACATCTATTAGAGGACCTTGTATTCATGAGCAATAGATGTAGTCAACTTGGAATCGGAGGTGCAGGAGTTGCTCTCCATCATCTGGGTATACAAATCAATTACATTGTCTCCAAAAAATTGTGACCACAATGCCTACAATTATGTTTCTTAGCTATTGTGTCCCAGGACCCCTTATGACCCTTTACGACTGTTTACAATCCCTAAGAATACATCTTAGAGGTCTTAAAATGTTGTAAAGGGTCATAAGAGGCTCCTAGGAGGGGCCAGATGAGCTTCCACCTTCACGTGGTTGGCCCTATTAAGTAGAAAATGTTATACTCTTCTCAAAACAAAGAGAAGCTCAATAATTTAAGGTCTTAGTCCACGGATTTCCTAGATGTGGAGATTTTCTAGAGTGGCTATATACATACAAGGGTTTCCAGATTGAGTACCAGTGCAGAGATAATGATTCAGTAACCTATGTCTATAAAAGAGCTCTACCTTGTCATACATGGTGAGAAGTATCCCTAAGAAATGGGAATGCTAAGGTGGAAATGGCGGGTGGCAGTCTGAGAAAGCCTTTCCCAAACAGTAAACAATAATGACATAATATTACTGTGCTTAATTTGATAATCAATATATATTTTTTTTTACAAAATTAAATTGTCCGTCGCTTTTTTTACCAACAAAGAATAGGTGAATTGACGAGAAAGCTATACAATTGACATTTATTACGATGATTGTACATCGCACTTTTGACCAACATTATAACAATATAAGAGGTAATTCTTCTAGGTTGAAGCAATGATTTCGACATCATCTCCATCGATAATTCCACCACTTTTGACATCGCAATTTCGACGGACACTTTGTGTCGTAATATTGACTAAAAAACTTTGATGACCATTATAGTCGATTAGTTGACCAATGGGCATCTAATAATTGACTAATCCTCGTCAAAAAATAGGCTAAAATTTACTAGTGTCATGTAATAAATGCTAAGTTTGATATAGTTTCTCTAATAATATAAAAGTGATTAAAAAACTTTATGGAATGGGCTAAAAGGTTCTAGGTAGCATATTCAAAATATTATAAGGCTATATAGGAGAAAAAAAGGTTGAAGGATAGATTAAATGAGAAGATAATAGAGCTTCAAAAGAGGAAGCCTCCTAATAATGACGCCCTTACATCAGCCCAAGGTTTTTTGAATGAGCATAAAATATTCTATGATGAGTTGAAAGGTGAAATTAAAGGGTTTTCTGATGTAGTTAGCAAAGGATTACAACCCGTGGTCAAAGAAGATGGGACTCCAAATAATCAAAGTAAATGGTTGATAGAGTGTGGGTAAATTCTTTGAGAGGCCTTGGACAATGCCAAAAGGGATCCTTCATTAGGGAAGACTCACATTGATCTAGAGAGTATGATCAACATCGAGTACACCATGACATATGTGATTCAACATGCAAACACTTATGCTTCCAAGATATATATTTATCACATTACAAAGGCTCACAAATGGATTATAAGAGCATAATTTTATTTTTTTAAGATTAGTTAGTTTGTTATTTTGAAAAGACTCTTTGAAGGGGCATGTCCCCTTTCAAATGTTTCTATATAATGAACTCTATATGTAATGTTTTAAGATCATCAACATCAAGAAATTGTCATATCATATAAGAAATATAATACAATTAGTAATTTTCTCTAAAAAATTATGGTGTGGAATTATTTTTCTTTTAAAATTTAGTTCTTTATAGTCTTCAGTTCAAGGAATTGAATGTTATTTTAAAATATTTTATAAGAATTCTCGTGTTAGGGTGATTTGAATATTATTGAATCATTTAAGATTTCATATTTTTATGAATATTTTCTTAATTGTTCTCCTTAAGTTGGGGTTAAATTCAAGTGGATGGGTTTTGAATAACATAGATAACTATATCTTGTATTAAGATTTGAGTAATTGACAGACCTTTACAAAGTATTGGTTTAAAATTTTTCCTATAAAGTTATACATCAAGATGTATGGAGGGAGTGACTATGTATCCAAGGAAAGAGAAGGCACTAGTCCTTAAAATAGTAAATAATTTTATCGGAACAAAGAACATATGAATTTTTAAAGTAGAAGATTTAGAGTAGAAGTAGTAGTAGAAGAAAAACATAAAGTAAGAGATTAGGATAAATATAAGAGAAGAAGGAATAATTAATTATTAGTTAGATTGATCTATTCCAAAAATTTATGCCATTCTAAGATAGATAAGATAGATATTAGAGGTACAAAATAGAGAGAAGATTCAATTTCCTCAAACTAAAAAATATAGTTGGTGAATAGGTGCACCCGCCTAGGTTTTGCAAAGCGTAAAGTGCAGGGGAGTTTAAAGATACTTGGTTAATCTCATTTGTTGGTCAGATCAATTGATTATATTAATTACATAATTTGGAATAACCTTAGATATTTTCAATCTATTGATTTGGGAACCAACAAATTGAACCTCTCATGCTTGACTCAAAAGCTTACCTTTCCACCCAACAAGTTTTTCTCGAACCTCTCAATAAGATTGTTCCAAAACAAGTTGGTAGGGAACTTAGTAGATAAGGGGAGACACCAAATAAGAATCAAAGAGTAAATCAACATTGCACTTAATAATCCTAGTAATTTTAACTTTTAAGGAAGGGTGAAATTTAAATAAGTAATGTTTTATTTTTTTGTAAATGATATGTTAGCCATAAATATGGACATAGTTTTTCTAGTAACTCCTTCCATCATTTTTCTTTAGAAATATAATATTTTACAAAGATAATATTGTCATCCACAAAATCCTAGTGGGTAAGATGAGGTAATCGTGTTGCTTCTTTAAATCCTTTTAAAACACTAGTACATTTGACCTAATTTTTCTACCAAAATTTTTGACCATTAATTAAAAAGGTTTAGGTTGGTCAGATTATAGAAGGAAAACTTTCTTTTTTTTTAATCCATGCCCGTGTTGGTCGAAATTTTGACCAATACCATGTAGGTCAAAATTTTGACCAACATGGGCATAACTTAAAAAAAAGAAGATTTCATATCTCATTTCATTATGAGATCAAGCTTGGAGCACGTGAAGGAGGAGTGCCTGCAAGGGTTTTAACTATTATTTGGTGTAAAAGGAGGACCACCTGCAAGGGTTGCCAATGTTATTTGGTGTAAAAGGAGGACTGTCTGTGAGGGTTTCCATTGTTATTTAGTGTAAAAGGAGGACCACATGCGAGGGTTGCCACTATTATTTTGGTGTAAAAGGAGGACCGCCTATGAGGGTTGCCACTGTTATTTGGTGTAAAAGGAGGACCGCCTATAAGGATTTCCTTATTCTACATTTGTCTGGCATTTTTTTATGCTTCTATGCTATTGGTACTTGTTGGTTACCTACTTAAGGTCAGTGAGCAATGTGCCAAGGCATCATGTATTATGTATTTGCTGGCACATTTTTTATCACTGTATAAGTGTTTGAGATTTTGATCTCTATTTATATACATTGCTTCTATTACATTCATGAGGTACTTATTGATAAGCCCATGGCTATGTTCTTCATATTACATGAAGCTAGGGCATCATTATTTTGTGTTTATCCTAAATTTTCTACTCATGAACAACCCGTGAGTGATTTATTGTTCATCCAAGGCCCCATTGTTACTGGTTGTTAGGGATCTAAATGGATTGTTATGGTATTATGATGCATTGAAATTGAAGTCTTGGATAGTTTCTATTAAAGTTTGGAAGTGTTTAATCCCTCAAAACGTGACTGTCCCTGTATAGTTAGGGTATGTAATAGTCTGTCAAAATAATCCCACCCCATATAAAAAAACCAAAAAAATCAACACAATGACAAGTTTGAAGCCAAAAACCATCCCTGCAACAGGCCCACAAATGCAAAGAAATCATTTCATCATAATTCTTCCAAAACATAGCTTAAAACAAGCATCTTGACAATTTGGCCACACTCAAGAGGATTCCCAAACCACCAAAATCTTCTAAATTATGGTAAAGTTTTGTGTTATACCCGTATGGATCAATGGCAAGGTTTTAGTCTCTATAACTTGTGTGGATAGTTCTTGTTTATATCCCTATTTCATATTGGGCTTCATACATATTGTTGATTTTTCATTAAAATCTTAAACCTAATTTTGAGTTCTCTTGTTTGTGATTATATGTCAAACCCTAATTTGAGTAAGGTTTTTTTTTGGAGTATGGTTAAGATACATTGTGTTAGTCTTTGAACTAATTGTAATGTAACCCTATGTCGGGTCATTATTGTTCAGTTTGTAAACCAATGTTGTGTTTATGGAGGGTTTACTTAACAAGTTAACACATTGTGTAAGGGATGAAATCGTGACAGTTTCAGGATTATTATTTGAAAACAGTAAATGTTCTTGAAGAATATTTGTTAGAGACACTATTCAGACTTATTGGAGATAACAAAAGACATTGTTATGTTTATCTCAGAATAGAAAATGGTTATTTTTTTGTTAAGGCATTCTTTTTTGAAAACTGCTTTGTGGCAGTTAGACATGATATTCAGTTTTTGAAAAGTATTTTCTTTCAGATCAAAGGTGAAAGATTTTTTAAATATATTATTCTTTTGCTCTCCATTGTAGAGAGTTGTACTGAAAATAAATATCTTTCAAAAGATGAAAAAGGAATGTATTGTTTTATAATTTATTCTACTGCAATATTCAGTGCTCTGTTATATACTGCAATTTTGAAATATTTCATAGTATTATATATAGAAATATATATACTATTATGATGTATTTGATGCAAACTTTCTCTCCAAGTCTTAGATGATGCAAGACCAGAGACTGTATTAAAATGAAACAAACATAATACTCTATATTTGAGAAATGGAAATTATATAGTTGTAAAAGGCCAATGAGGCATTGATAAAGTCAGTGAGGCAATAAAAGTTCAGTGAGGCATATAAGAAAGACTGTCAGTGAGATACCACTGTCAGTGAGACAAACAATCAGCCAGTGAGGCATTATACAAAGGATATTACAAGATAAGCTAGTGAGGAAAACTAGCGAGTGTAATACCCCAAAAATGGGCTATAGGTTCATTAACCTCCTACATCTTCAATTCAAATGAAATCGACATCAAAGTCCTAACCTAAGGCACATCGGCACATTATCGAATCTTAATTGATTGTTCTAAATTCTGCATCGTGGAATATTCCTTATTCCAATTTATCCTAATTATCTTTAATTTAATGATTATTTGACAATAAATCTTATTTATCCTAAAGTTTGATTAATTGAATATTCTAAATATTTAATTAATTAGATTTAATACTGCCACTTAATTATTTAATTAGATTTAATTATATTTTTTCCTAAATTGTATTATTTAATTCTGACAATAAATCATTTATCCTATGACTAATTGATTAAATTCTTATTTAATTAATTAAAGTCAATTGTCAAATTTAATAATATATTTTTTGAATAAAAGTTTGATTTAATAATTGATTAACCCATAAATCAATTGTTTTATTTTAAAAATCAGTTAAGTTGAAGATAAATCACTTTATTTATTTAATTAATTCATAATGCACATCCAAAAAGTAGTTAAACTTTAAATCAAAAAATCAATTCAAGTTGTTTTAAAAATAAACTCAACTCTCTTTTGAGTTGAAAGCTGATCTCAACTTTTGATTTAAATTAAAAAAGCTGATTTGCATGATTTTGTGAGTTAATCTATCTCTCAATTCTTGATAACTTAAAAATCAACCTGAGTTTATCAAGAGTGATTTATGGCTTTTTCCATGCACCTCCAAAGCCCTAGATTTCTATAAATTAAGGCCTCAGCTCTTCATTTGGGATCCATCCACGAATTGCATCCTCATGCTAGCGAATTGGTGATCAAAGAATCAATCTTTACGAATCAAAAGCTGTTGTGAGATTTTTATTGTTTTGAGCATTCATATCATTTAGCATATCATTATTAGATTAATTGCATGTCATATCGGTTTTTCATCTAGAATAGATTCATATTAGTTTATTTCATCTTATTGCATAGAAAATCCAAAAATATAGATTAATTTGTGTTCATCTCATATCTAGATTCTGCATTCAAATCCTTCGTTTAGGTGTCATCAAGGTCATTGATCTCGGTCCAATCTGAGAATATCATACTTGCACCTACTAGAAGGCAGTAAATTGCTTGGTTAGATTAGTTTCCATTTTGCTGCATGATTTTGATTTTAGCTAACCTCTAATGTTTTACTGAAGTGTTATGTCTACAGCTAGGTACAAAATTCACACACACATTTCTAGTGCCTATTGAGGTTGAAATCCCATCACTAAGAATCAGAATGCATGGTCTAGTAACTGATGATGACTACAGAGTGTCTAGGTTGCAAGAACTTGAACTACTAGATGAGCATAGACAAGAAGCATATGATCATCTCAGAGTATATCAGAAGAGAATGTCTAGAGGCTACAACAAGAAAGTCAGACATAGAGAATTTCAGGTTGGTGATCTAGTCTTGAGAGAGAATCCTAAAAATTAATCACATAGAGAACGCAAGGGGAAGTTTGAACCCAACTGGCTAGGTCCCTTTATTATCACTGCTAATTTTGGCTCTGGTGCCTATCAACTCTCAATGACTGAAGGAGAACAACTCTGAGAACCAATCAACATTCTCCATCTGAAGAAATTCTATGCCTAAGGCATTCAGTCTATGGTAAAATATCCTGAAAAAATCTTTAAAATCTGAAAAAGTCCTAAAAAAATGAACATCTTGGTGAAAACCTAGCAATGGGTGCCTTGACGATTCACAAAAAAAGGTAAAAAATATGAAAAATATGAAAAAATTGAAAAGGACAAAAAAAATGAGAAAAAGAAAAAGTGCCTTGGTGAAAACCTGGAAATAGGCACCTTGGTAGCAAAGATAGAATCTCTGCCAAGATGGTGAAAACCTAGCAAACGGGTGCCACTTGTTTCAAAATGCTCCATCTATCAGTGTAATCTTGGTCTTTCCCAACTTTAAGTCTTGCTTTAGTTTGTAAATATCTCCTGGTTTGTTCCTGCTTTCTTATTTTCAATAAGTCAGTCTGTACACCAATCAGCTCAAGCGTCTGTATCCTATCAATGCTCAACACTTCGGGGCAATCAATGTCATATCCTATGGTCTTCAGTATACCTCAGACAAGTCATATCCAGTCAGAGTCCTTTGAAGCTTCATTTGAGTCAGTCAGTCAGTCTCATCTCCAGAAAGGATTTTGCATCTACAACAATGCAATCAAACATCAACACAAACTGAAAACAATCTATGATTTTTACATTCTTTTATTGCCCTGTATGCTTACTGATCCACATTGAGATTTTTGCATATTTTGTTCCTTCGAGCTCTTCGATGATGTCCTTTATAGGATTTAGAGAGTGATGACTGGGGGCATAATCTTTTCTTTGTTTTCTTCTTGTATGTGAAAATTTAACAACTTTGGAAATTTTGGATTGAAATGGTGTCTGACTGTAAGAACCTCTATCTCGAATTGGATGGCCATGTGTACCTTGACCATTGATACCTAGAAAATTCAAGGAAGTTTGATCTAACTATTGTCTTTTTTTTGAGTGAGTTCTTTCTCCTACTGTGAAACGTGATCTTACCTAAGGATGTGAATGATAAAGGGTCACTAAGGGTAATTCACATTGGATTTAGAATGATCTCTTGACTGCTTGATGTGTTTGTATGCAAGGCGTATTCAGGTCATCATGACATTTATGTTCTGATGCTTATACAAATTGCTATATCAAAATGGACATGATATTCAGGTCATCCTGACATTTGTGCCTTGGTGCTTATATCTAATTTGACATTTTGAAAATAAAATCAATATTCATATGTCCATGGTTGCCTAACCAGTGGGTGTTGTATTGATTCTTGCACATACAAATCGATATTCATATGTCTATGGTTTCATAACTAGTAGGCATTGTATTGATTTATCCGGTTACCTAAAAATTCAATGATGAAATCGACCGACACATGATCAGTGACTAGGTCCTAGGTCTTAGGTTGCATTTTACTTTACACGTTTCTTTGCATTTTTGCATTTTTGCATGATCTCACAAATGGCTACATAAACTTCAATGCTTAAATGATTCTTTTATCACCTATTCACATCTAACAAGAGCTGACACCTAAGTTGAAGGTCTCTTCATAGAATCACAAGCAGTTATCCTCCTGGGTTAAACATCCTTTTGACATAAGATTGAGTACTTGTCTTCATCAATTCCTGCAAAACATATCATGTGTATCATTGCATTTACATTTCATATCATAACCATCTGTTGCATTACACTAAATCCATGTGCATAAGCATAAATCATACATACATCTTTTCATAATCAAAACACATTTGCATTACATCCATACATATGAAAGAAATCATTGCATTGCATATATCCATACATACATTCTACACTACTCATAGCATAAGCATCACATGATATCATCATAACTCAAAAACATGACAAGTACAAATGAAGTCATAACCAAAATCTTGATCTCATATATCATAAAACTTGAAATAGTCAGGGGTGCACTACTGGCACAATATACAAAAGAATGAGCTCGATGAGCTATCAGTAATCAGAACAGTATCAGAATCAATATCAATAAAAACAACATAATATCAACATATCCAGATAGATCAGCTATCAGCCTGATCCTCGCCATTTGGTGGAGGTGGTGGTGGAGCATCTGGTACTACCTCAGCCCTAGGTGCTCTCGCTCCCTTTGATGCCATCATGTACTAAGAGTATGAAGGAACTCTCTAAGCAAGTGGAACCGTAGTGTAGTATGTTGAAACATAGTAAGCAGATCTGGAGGTCTGATAGATGACCTCTTCCTATAATCTCTGCAGCTCACCATGAAGCTCAGTGTGCTGTCTATCTGCCTCTAGATATCTCTCCTCCCAGTGAGCACTATGCACCTTCAGGTCCCAGACCTGTAATCTGAGCCTCCTCATGATCTCCTATGTAGATAATGGCACACTAGGCTTAGCATCTGCCACTGGCATGTTAGTATCCTTTACAGGCTGCTCTATGGTCTCTGCTCTCTGCACCTTACGGCATCTCACCTCTACACCCAGTACCCTTTCGACCTTTATATAGCTTTTAACCTAATTTTCAAAAGTGCTCCATTTTTCATGAAAATTGCACCTCTGGCTAATTTCAACATTTTGAACCCATTTTCGAGATCAAAATCAAAATCTGAGATCATTTACTATGTCAAAATTATGATTTAAATTTTTCAGACCCAAGACGGTCTACTACTTGCATAATCGACCTTCAATCATCACAAAAATCTAGAATTCAACTTAACTGATTATCTTACATCAAACTATCAAAATTTCAACTTGGTCAACTATGGTCAACTCATGGTTTCACCTAGTCAAAATTAGTCTCTAGGACCTCTAAACGATGCAGAATGCATTCTTGAATGAGTATAACCACTTCTCAAATCAATTAGCATGCTTCTAAACTATAAACGCTGACTTTTCTTGTCAAATTTTGATTTTCATCCCAAAGGGGGCATGATATTGCACATCATTCAAAGTCTGTAATCTAAATTTGAAATCATATCTTTCCTCAGTAATCAAGACAACAACCACATCTAGCTGTTGATTCATCAAAAAGACCTCATCGCTCGGGGAAAATCAATCACTTAGGGCATATCAGATTCATCGAGATCCATATCAATCTCGTATTCTCTTAATCTTGTAAACTATATCATTTTTTCGTAACCATCGGTTCATTAGTGTTATTTCCTTGGTTCTTTGTAACTGAAGGGTTCAGATGTGATACCAATGTGATTCTTATCGACAATCGGGTCTAGAATCAGTCACTCACTTCTTCGCAATCATAAGGTTCAGAATCAGGCATTTTGACACTTCTTCACAATCATCGGTTCATTGCTGTTATAGTTAACATTATCTTTGGTCATTCAAGACCTAACATCTTTAAATCTTTCAATCAGTTTCTGTCTCATATCACAATTTTTGTTTCATATCAATTTCAATTTCAAACATCTGTTTCAACATCAAACACAGACTGTCTTTGAACCACTGTGCTTTGCATGGTGATTCAAAAAGGGGCAAAATGTAATACCCCAAAAATGGGCTATAGGTTCATTAACCTCCTACATCTTCAATTCGAATGAAATCGACATCAAAGTCCTAACCTAAGGCACATCGACACATTATCGAATCTTAATTGATTGTCCTAAATTTTGCATTGGGGAATATTCCTTATTCCTATTTATCCTAATTATCTTTAATTTAATGATATTTGGCAATAAATCTTATTTATCCTAAAGTTTGATTAATTGAATATTCTAAATATTTAATTAATTAGATTTAATACTACCACTTAATTATTTAATTAGATTTAATTATATTTATTCCTAAATTGTATTATTTAATTCTGACAAGAAATCATTTATCCTATGACTAATTGATTAAATTCTTATTTAATTAATTAAAGTCAATTGTCAAATTTAATAATATAGTTTTTGAATAAAAGTTTGATTTAATAATTGATTAACCCATAAATCAATTGTTTTATTTTAAAAATCAGTTAAGTTGAAGATAAATCACTTTATTTATTTAATTAATTCATAATGCACATCCAAAAAGCAGTTAAAATTTAAATCAGAAAATCAATTCAAGTTGTTTTAAAAATAAACTCAACTCTCTTTTGAGTTGGAAGCTGATCTCAACTTCTGATTTAAATTAAAAAAGCTGATTTGCATGATTTTGTGAGTTAATCTATCTCTAAATTCTTGATAACTTAAAAATCAACCTGAGTTTATCAAGAGTGATTTATGGCTTTTTCCATGCACCTCCAAAGCCCTAGATTTCTATAACTTAAGGCCTCAGATCTTCATTTGGGATCCATCCATGAATTGTATCCTCATGCTGGCGAATTGGTGATCAAAGAATCAATCTTTACGAATCAAAAGTTGTTGTGAGATTTTCATTGTTTTGAGCATTCATATCATTTAACATATCATTATTAGATAAATTGCATGTCATATCAGTTTTTCATCTAGAATAGATTCATATCAGTTTATTTCATCTTATTGCATAGAAAATCCAAAAATATAGATTAATTTGCATTCATCTCATATCTAGATTCTGCATTCAAATCCTTCGTTTAGGTGTCGTCAAGGTTACTGATCTCAGTCCAATATGAGAATATCATACTCGCACCTACTAGAAGGTAGTAAATCACTTGGTTAGATTAGTTTCCATTTCATTGCATGATTTTGATTTTAGCTAACCTCTAATATTTTACTAAAGTGTTGTGTCTACAACTAGGTACAAAATTCACACACACAGTGAGTGGTTTTATTCCCTAGGAGGGTTTCCACTCAGGACACATCTTGAGTTATATTTCTTGTGTATGTTCTTGTTTATATTTCTACCTATACTATTTGTTTTTTCCCCCTATTGCTCAAATTTGCAAAAGATTTTAAAAGATTAAAAATACTCTATGATCACCGATTCACCTTCAAAAGATTAAAAATGCCTTTTAGGGATACACTGTCTATGAATTTACATTAAGTCAAGGTGACTGTCTTAATGAGCCCTTTGGGAAGTTTAAACACAAAGACCCAAACCGTGCCAGAATTGACTAGTGACCAGTCCTGTCATAGGGGATAGTTTTGATTGCATTTTAAGATTTCACTTTACATGTCCCATTAGAAAAAAATATAAGAGATAATAATCCATCTATTCTATCCTCTATTAGAAAATATCCCATGGTAATGAATGAAGAATCTGGGTTCCGTACAAAAACTCAAACTACTGAAACAAATATCTTGCTAATATTTTATTTAGAACATCTACCTCTTTCAAATTCATGAAAAAGGGTTTATGAGAACATCACCTCTATGTAGCTAAATCCTTTCATAGAGGTGATGTTCACCTAAACCCTTTTTCATAGAGGTGATGTTCTCATAAACTAGTTAACTCAAAACACAAACCCTCTTTCGAATAAAAGAAACCAAAATTTATGAGATCATCACCTCTATGTAGCTAAATCTCACTCTGAAAATGATCTTATTTTAGGAAACAATGAAAATCCTCTATGGGTTCATACTTATTGTGACTTTTCATGGTGCACTATCATTGCTTGTACACTATATTTTTCCAATTGTCACTATCTTTGAAAATTAATGCCATATGTTGCTTACATTTGATTCAATTTCCATATTAATTACTCTCTTCAGTTGTATTAGGAACTTTTTCCTTAAGCATGTGTGATGCAAACCTGTAACATCTCTTTTATCCTCTAGTTTTTTTGTTCATTTATAGTGCACTTTTGATGGCTTCTCTATATGTAATCACGATGCTCTATTTCTTGGTAGTTGTGACTCTTAATGATTAAACTATCTCTTGATCATGTTATTGTACTTGATTAATAAATGCTTTCAAAATCCAAGAACTATTTAACATTAGATATAAAAGTACAAAAAATAAGGCCCCAATGTACGTACATCATCAGAGAGCTTCATATTCTTTGTATGGATGCGAAGCACTTCCAACCTATCTACTTCATCTAGAACCCCAATATCAATCTCCTTGTTGAACCTTCCAAACCTTCTAAGTGCTGGATCAATACTATTTGGTTAGTTAGTTGCTCCCATAACAATAACATTTCTCAAATTTTTGAAAACTTAACCAGCTATCCAACAGTAACCGCACATGTCCTTGGGATGTTAAATCTTCACCATACATGAAACACACATAGCTAAGTGGTCACGTTAGGAGTTATTTGAAGCTAGCTGGCTCCCAAATTGCAATGTGAAGAATGAAAAAGGGTGGTGTGAGCCTCCTTTGTTGAAAACACATCCTTGGTCAAAACGTGACCTCCATAATGAAACACAATCCCTTAAAAACAAATCGTTGCTATTCTTTAATAGTTCACAGCCTTCAAATAACACAGTCCGCCATTAAAGGAGATAATTCAACCTCCTTATGATGCTCGATTAATGAAGAATTTCAAAATTCTAGCCTTGATAATTTGTAGCTTGATGTAATTGCTTCAACTTCACATTCTTGATTTACTTCAGCATCAAGAATAATATCCACAGATTCAGTAGTCTAGTGAGGAGATTCGTGTAACTCCTAGAATAATAATAACTCCCAAAATACTTATCCTTTTGAATATTTCGTGGTCTAGTGAGCATGATTTGTGTGTGTATTTGTAAATCTTTTATAATCTTATAATATTTTTTTTATTATATACAAGATACTACTAATGTTTGTATGTTTACATTTTGTATATTTATAGCCTATGAAGAAAGTCCACACCTGGCAATATGAACCCAAAACAAAATAATGAGACAATTGCTAGATTGTGGTCTTAGTTCCAAAGAAAAGATGTTGATAAATGTAATTGTCCTTGCAAAAAGTGTATGGGCTTAAAGAATCAAAGAATTCCAATCAAAACAGCCCATAGTCATTGTAGAACATGATCACATTGAAGGGGGCCACGATTTTTGTCGATGGTGAATGTGGATTTCCAATTGGAGGAACATGGAAGTGTGAATATCCAAGCTGACGATAACACTCCCATGGAAGAAGATGATCCTATGGTAGAGAACACAATTGAAGATGATGGTATTAGCAAAGTTGATAATGTGCCAGAGGACATGATTGAAGATGGTATTGGTGTAGTTGATCAAGATGATCATGATGATGGTCATATAGATCACCATCACCATCACAATCTATCAAATGTGATGACCCATTTCCAGTAAGCACAAGCACATGACTAGGAGGACTCTTAGGAATAGAGGTATCATAAGGACTATCATATTGCTCATCATGGTATGTCTTGATAAGAGAAGTAAGACTCTTGGGAGAAGTAGAAGAGGAACTAGATCGTGAAGAAGAGGAAAGTGAAGACCTAGTGGAGGAAGAAGACTTGGATAATGAGGAATGCGAATAATGTCTAGAAGAGTCATGATGAGACTTGGAAGATGAGGAAGAATGAGAAGACTTAGAAGATAAAAATTTTTTGGGAGAAGGAGGTCGTGACAAAATCATGTCTATGATCCTAGCAAAGGTGTCTGATTCAATCATCTTTTATTTTATTCTTGTCTTAAGTTTATCATCCAGGCAATATCTAGAAGGACTGCTGGAAGAATAATACTCTTTGAATTGAGAAATGAGTTCAAGATCATCTATTCTCAAGAGAGCTTCCATAACAAGATAGTTGAAATTCATGGTTCTAAAAGAGGAGGAATCAAGCATGGAAGTGAAAGAATTTATGAATAGAAAAAGGTAGACTAGAAGATAAGAGGAAAAGCATCAAAAATACATGAAGAATTTAGGAAGAAGAGGAAGAAGCATGAAGGAAGAAGAGAAAGGATGGAAATGGGAGACTAGGAAGACATGTGAGATGTGGAAGAAAGAAGACCAAGAGTCATTTTATGCAACTTGATACCATTTGAGTTCATTTGGATATTGAGCAACATGTCACAGTACCTAAGATCTAAGATCTGGACTGACCAAGGAAGACTGGAAGTGACACAAATCAACTTCAGATTGCAAGCAACAGTGAGACAACAAAAGGACTCTGTGCGATAGTTTCCAGGCTAATTGAGTGATATAATTTCTCCAGGCGATATTTCGCATAAGGCAGTGTGACAGTTTCCAGGTAGCTGGTGCGATAGAATGTATAATAGGCAAGCGATATAACATCAGCGACAAAGTATCACATGACATTTCTTAGGAGGGTGTGCGATAGTTTTCCAGTATTGTATGAATCTTGACCAGTGAACATAAAAAAACTTAGTTTTGAAGGCAATTCGATCAATGTTTCAGTTTGATGGTTCAATTTTTTGACTCCAAACATAGTACTAGCAGTAATCAGACAAGTTTGCAAATAGTAGGTGATCAAACATGTCATAAAAAACTTGCACAAGGGTGAAAGAAACCTTGCCAAGATAAGCAATAAAATCCTATGAATACTACCATGATGTTTGATATTTGAGAATGTTTACATGGGTAGATCATAGCGAGAACACTTCAAGCACTTACTAGCCTAAAAAGTCAATGGCTCAATACTTAACAACTTGGCCCACACTTGATGTCCCATTGCCTCACACAAAGTGGTTACTCATAATAGCTATTGGCTTTGTCGTGGAAGTGCCAATGACAACCAAAGGAACATAGATGGTGAGTAATCTTGGGGTGATCTGGGTTATTCCACTTGGATCAATCCTTGCACCAAGAAGCTAAGTAGAAAAATAGGGTGGCTTCTATCTATGGTTTTTAATAAGGGCTTCTGTTTGTAATACCCCTCTTGCTCCCCAAAGGGACTTCTTACCTTGCGGAAAGTAACGGACCTCGTGGCCACAAGAGTACCTTAAGCATTCTTGCTCAACATTTTCCTCATGGTCACAATCCCACAAGTACTCACATCAAGTGAAGACAAGTACTACATCTACCAAGGTTTTGTGTCCTTGATAGCCTTGAGTTTATAGTGGGTCAGAATAGCTGACAAAAAGCTTGTCCCCACTTAGGTCGTTCCTCTTGATTGCTCAAGAGTAGGCTCGCTAAAGGATTCTAAAAGCTAAACAAAGAGTGGATCAACCTTTGAGTGTCAGGATTTTTGTTTCACCTCAAGGGTGAAGAGCATAATCTCCTAGCTCAAAAATATCTCCCAAACACACCAAGCAAAGGTTCAATTACCCTCTTACTTTCAAAATCCAAAGATGGGTCAAGATTTTTTGGTTCACCACAAGGGTGAAGAGCATACATCTCCTACCACCTAAAGATTCCTACAACAAGATATTAAGTTCCTATGAAATGAAACAACTAGTATATGCCGCACTTAAAAATGAAAGCAATGAACAAAAACACTTGATTGTTTTTATGCATTGGGCAGCCTTGCAAAAACAATTAGTAGCCCTTTTTCATTTGGAGCTTTGACATGCGTTCTTTTAAGAAAATATTTCAAGCAATGAAGGCACCTACAAGCACAACTTGTTAGCCCCACAATGGTTAGCACATCAAAAATTAGATAATCTGCAAGTAAAATAGCTGATCAAATGATAAAATTTGAAAATGAAACTAGCATGGTTAGATCAGGCTTAGAAAGAGCTTTCCAATGATATATCACACTTCAATTTTTGATACAAAAAAATACACAAGCGCCTTGGTAGCAAAATACAAAAAAAATTGAAAAAAGTTCTGAAAAAATCTATCAAGTGGTGAAAACTTGGAAATAGGCTCTGCTTGAGACCCTTACACCTATGTCTATCAGTCTTGCATGGCGCTCCTTCGCTCCACTTCTCACTTTGCCTCTCCTAGCCTGGAATTGACTCTTGTCTTAGTCTAGGGGGCATACGTTGTTTTACGCATATCTTGGGTCTCTTTGTGTGTCTGAGTTTCTTGGAAAACTTGGTTCCAACGGTGTTTTTCAACACCACCCCAATTGTGTTTTTCAACACTTCCCTAGCATCAAGTGTTTCTCAACACTTATCAGATATCCTACCTGTAGTCTTGAATGATGCAATATTTTTCACTGGCAGATGTGATACTCAAAGTTTGACTTTATGACCTACACACGTGCACTTAAACACTTGATTTGCTTGACTTTATTTCTTTCTGTGTTGTCTATGATGATTTATTTGATGAGTGTTCTCTCCCTAATAGTTTTCAATGATGTCGAGCTAGAAGACTGGGGGCACGAGGACATGTTTTATTTGTTTTCTGCTTATGGGTATATTTTGTTGATCCTAACTGTCATTAGCATTTATGCTTGTTCCACTTGACATTAGGGTCTACACGGTATTATCCTTGACTATTTTTGCAAGTGCATGCTTATATCCATCTCGACTTTCCTTGTGTCTCGATGCAAGTATAATCTTGCTATATCAAACTTAGGGAGCCTCACTACACTAATCATCTTGACCTACATGTCTTTGATGCCTAGGTGAGATTCCCACATTCCTATCTAATATAGATCATATTCAGATTCACATAATTATACTAGTGTGTCTGGTATGATCTTGAAATGCTACCAACAACGCTTGATGATGAATATTAGAGTCTAATAGCTTTGTGACCTTGCAAGTAAACCACTTTTATAGTAGCTTGCATTCTTAAGTTCATGTTAGTTAGTTTTGCATCTTGCATATGGAGAGAGCTCTCCTTTCATCTTTCACGAACTTGTTAGTCAAACTGTGCTCATCTTTTGCTTCTTCTCGATCATATCTTTTGCTTCTTGTATTTCATATCCCATCATTTTCTACTCTTTTCGGGATCAAAAATGAAATCCAAGTTCACCTTGATCGTCAAAATCACATTTCAAAACTTTCACCCTCTTCTATGCAGTTGGCTGACCATTTGAGGCCTGATCCTTTGATCTTTGTTGGGGCATCTTCATTTCTTCATCCCCATCTCTCTCACCCTTCTAGTCTTTCATTCATTTCTCTCTGAGGTCTTGACTGGGGCATGTCTTCATTGCTTGATGATTATCCTATCATGCTTCATCTTTTCGATTATGATTTCTAGTGATTTTATCATGTTTCTCTTGCTTCTGCCTTCCCTCTACCTAATTTTGATTTTGATTTCAATCCCGAGGGGGCAGACACATCATATCCTATTGGCTATTCTCTAAAGCATATGCTTGACCATTCCATTTTCTCTGATCGATCTATCTTTGCACTTGACATATTAGTTCTCATCTCGAGTCCTGATACTATCCATCTCTTTCCCAAGTGTTCAGTACTATCACTACCAGGTTGACCATGTAGGATTTTCTATCTCTCTGCACTTCATTCTTTGGAGTCAGATCTCTATCTACTTGCCTTCTTGGCTGATCTATTCTTTGACATAGTGTGTTCTTAGATCGATCACACATTAGTCAAAGAGGGGCAAATGTAATCACCTAAAAAATGGTCACCTAGACTATTAGCTTCTTTTGCTAAATCATCAATTGCTTATTCTGGATCAAATCCTAGTTCTATCATTTATTCAATTATTTTCTATGGGCTAACCATTTTATCCTAAGTCATTATTTAATTAAAAGGAGTTTCCTCCTCTTTTATTAAATAAAAAGCCCCCCACTTTTCCTCTTATCCTAAGTTGCACAAATAAAACATTATTCCTGTTTTATAAAAAGGGAAAAAATACTTTTTGTCTCATATGGACACAAAAGTCAACTCTTATTTTCTCATTGGAGGATACTTGTGCACATGGATTGCTCCTCTTTCAAGCTCCACCCTTGATTAAATCTTTTGCCTCTTAATCTCCATGATCCATTCTTTCTCATTTCTTATAAAAGGAGAGCTCTCTTCTCATTTTAGCATCCATCTTTTGAATACTAACCTTATGTTGCAAGATTTCTTGGAGACTTTGGAGCTTTTGGAGATCATTTCTTGCATTCTAGTTTTTTTCTTGCATCATAGCTTCTATGGCATCTAGCTTAGTTTCTTTTATGCCATAGATTAACTCACATAGTCTAAATAGGAAGGATTTGTAACACTTGCTCTTTCTTTTCATAGCTTAGTTGCATTTTTCTTTCATTTCCATAGCTTAGTTTGCATCTTCATTCTTAGTGTAGTTTCATTACATTCCATTTGGATTTCTTGAGGATATTGGCATTCTTTCCCTTGTCTTCTTTGGAATCTCCCATTGCATGGTTTACTAGCAAGGTCATAGGCTTAAATAGCTCTAGCTAAGAGCACACTAAAGTTCCTTGCACTCCATGCCTAGGGAGCTCTAGGTTGATTTTCAAGGTCTCCCATTCATGGATTCCTTTGGAGGCAAAGACTTAGAGAAGTGCACATCTTAGTGTGTACAACTAGCACATCTGATAATGATGATGAATATGGTATTGATATAGCTATACTTGAGAAGGCAAACGAGCCCCTATACCAAGGCTCCCAAACAACTCTTCTCTCTGCTATAGTGTTGTTGGTGAACTTGAAGGTTATGAATGATTTATCCAATGTAGCAATGTCACGTATGCTAAGGTATGCCATTTTTGTCATCTTCAATGTTAGCATACCATTACGATTCATTATATTAACAATTTATATTTGTTGTTGTAGGTTGATAGGTGAGTTTTTGTTACCACCATCAAACATTCTACCTCGTTCATACTGAGAATTATCTACCATCATGAATCAAATTGGAATGAAGTATCAGATAATACATGTATGTCCCAATGATCACATTCTATATCATAAACAACATGAATTTGCAACAAAATGCCTTGATTGTCATATTAGTAGATATCAGTCAGATCAAATAACAAAAAAGGTACCTTACAAGACTCTTTAGTACATTCCCATTATTCCACATCTTCAACAATTATTCAGGTGCACTAGCTTGGCACAATTATGGATTACCATGCACGCAATAGAAGTCAAGATGACATTATGCGAATGCCTGCAGATGGTTCTGCATTTAAAGACATAGAAACAACATGGCCACACTTTAAAGAAGAACCTTGTAATCTCAAGCTTTTAGTGGCAACAGACAATGTCAATCCATTTGGAGATATGAGATCTTTTTACTCAGTGTGGCCTATTTTTGTTATTAACAATAACATTCCTCCTTGGATGTCCATAAAGAGGGAGCACATAATGTTGTCAATGATTGTATCAGGTATTTTTTCATTTAATAGTTAAGTAAATTAATTTATAAACACCGCATCAAGATGGTCATAATAATTATGTAATATTTTTGTTCATTCAACTAGGTAAGTACCAAGTTAAAGATATGAACATGTATATTGAGCCCCTTATTGATGAGTTATTGATTTTATGGAATGGGGTCACTATGCATGACATCTCTAGACTAATAGGACAAAGACAATTTCAGTTCCATGCAATGCTTGTATAGACAATACATGATGCCCCTGGGCTAACTCATTTTTGCGGTATGTTATATATTCATGTTAAGGTCACGTATTTTGGTATGTTATAGTGCTTACACATTATTGCTGTATGTTTAAGTTGGCATGATAATTGTACATGATCCAATTGTACGGTATATTTTAGGTCTTTAGACAAAGGGTAAATTCGCATGTCCATTTTGTGGTCCAAAGATGAAATCTCTTCATTTAAGAAGTTTAGGAAAGAAGGTGTTCGATGAGTTTAGGCACTTTCTCCACAATAATCGTAAGTATAGAACTATCAAAAAACATTTTTTTAATGGGAAAGAAGAGACAACATCAAGGCCACAAAGAATAACACCTCGTCTATGGAAGTTGGAATACAATAGACTAAATCACTGAGGTAATGTCATTCCATCTGATGATTTTTGTTTAAAATTTATATTTTGATATTATCTTTTATTTACTAATGATGTTATTGATTCTCGTGAAGGTCATCAAGGCATTAATGACCAACTTCCTAGAGGAATAAAAAGTTATCCTAGTCAATTTAGTAGGTTTTCGTACTACAAGGATCTCCCAATCATGCATTTGTTTGATGCTATGCATATTGGAAATAATGTAATAGAGACACTATGGAAAATATTGGATGGAAGGTGTGACAAATAAAAAATTGCCAAAATTTGTAGTGACATTCATGAATCCAATCATGCATTGAAAACTTTCATTGAATCAAATAGCAATGGAGATTGCATAAATATGAGTGCCCTTCCTTGGTTATTAATTGAGCAGCAAATTGATGCATTAAAAGAAGTCATAAAAAAACATAATTTCCAATAGGATTTGCTACAAATATAAGCAGTCTTGTATCAAATAAAGGTGATTTTGGGCTAGGGTTGAAAACACATGATTGACATACCTTCATAAAAGTCATGTTCTCTATTTACAATATATTTGTAAAATTGCATGTAATTTTTATTGTATTATTTTATAATATATTGAAAATATCATTTTTTAATCATTGCAATACGTCCTACCTCTATCCCTCCGACACCAGTTTGACAATAGTGTTAAACAAGTTATATACGATCTTGGAGAATACATGAGGTTAGAAGTGTTATTTCTTAGAATTGTACAGATATTATATTTATGACTTGCTTTACTTTTTATGTAATTTATTGTATATTTTTTTCCTAAAATCTTGTTTATATGTTCTTGCAAGTTGAATCTCTTTAGGTGGTTATCATCTAAAGAAATTGATAAAAAAAATATAAAATATTGGAAGAGAAAAATTCCCCAGCTTATGTGTGAAATGCAAAAGTGTCTACCTCTAATTTTTTTCAATGCTCAAGAACACTACCTCATACATCAAGTTGAAGAGATTGAATTATGTGGACTTGTACAAACTAGGTCAATGTGGATGGTTGCGAGGCACTTGAAATTTATGAAGGGCTTGGTTTGACAAAGAGCACATCCTGAGGGTTCTATGGTGGAGGGATATATGGTATACCAGACCATGGTATACATTAGTGAATATCTTCCCAAGTTTGCAGCAAATATCCATGTAGATCACATTTGGGATCCCAACTCTATTAACAAATTCGAAGGGGAATACTTGATGGGGAAAGGTAGATTGAGAAAAGTGAGAGGTAATTATACGATGTTATTTTAGTTTATTAATTCTTATAGATCTTCAATATAAGTTATTTATAAGTGGTCTATTTGTTTACTTTATAGTTGGTCGTGAGTGGGATGCACTACATTTGTATATTGCAAACAATCTTGATTGGATGATGGTATGAATTCAACAATCTCAAGAAAATGGTCGCTCATTAACATGGGATGGTGTTGCATCATTGGTTAAAGAAGCTCATCGTAATGGAGATCCCAATGTTACGCCAATGGTACATGATCTAGCATATGGTTCAAGAGGTAGAAAGGTGTAGACACTAAAAAATGGATAAGTGCTTTTAAATTGCAAAAATCAATAAAATGGTTCAAAATCATCAAAATGCACTAATTCAATCAAAAAGGGATCAAATCAATTAAAATAAAGTTGGACAAAATTAATTAAAGCAAAGGAAAAATCAAATAATGATGTTAAATAATTAAATCAAAGCTTAAAGGGGTGAAAAGCACTACATAATTGATTTTAATCAATTAATTATATAGTTGTTTAAATCAAAAATCAAAATGAACCTATTACCCTTACATGGCTAAATTTAATAATTCCTAATATCTTTCAACAAAGTTGAGCAACCAATGAGAATTGAGGACAAAAAGACTCAAATCACTCAAAAAGGATGAATCTCAATCACTCATTCTAAAGTTTCAATCTCATCCACTCAATTTTGTCCTTTTGTCCAAAACTTTGAGACAAACATTTAAATTGTCCCCCCATTTATGAACAAAGCAAAGTATTTGACTCAACCAAAGGTAAATCATGATTACTTCACTCCACCCCCTACGCTTGAGAATTTACTATAAATATGAAGCATTTTGAGAGCAATTGATATCTTAGAAATTCATTTGCAAAGCATTGTTACTATAGGCAATTGAAGAGCATTCTAAGAACAATTAAGAGCATTTAGAGCATTTGCATTATACTTTTGTCAATTTGAGCTAGAATCATCATCATAGAAGCATAGAAAAACACACATTCTCATTTTAGAAGTGTCACTAGTGGAGATTTGAGCTGAGAGCTTCACTTACCACATCTTTCTAGAGAGCCATGAGATGCTATAGATCTTAGTTTCATTTTTAAATAGATTTGCATTGTATTTACTTAGAATTGTTGCTAATTTGATCTTAATTTCATGAAGGTGAGTATCATCATCACACAAATGGCACCCACCGTGGGGCCCTAGGCCTCATTTTATCATTTTCATCATAATTTGCATGCTTGTTTTGTCTATTTTTTGTGAATATTTTGTAGGAAACAGGTGAAGTCACATTTACGAGAGATTTAATCACGCCTGCAGTCATTTTACTACTGCTTAAGATCTCTATCCTGATGCCTGTTAGCTGAGGATTCATGCTTGGCATACAACTTCTATTCTATCTTGATTTCTCTACAGTCACCTGTGAATCAGAAGCTCATGCCTATGTGACAAAGCATTCATGCCTTTTGTGTGTAAAGTCATGCCTACGACTTAAGCAGTATCTCTTATCTGCTATCTGTTGTCGCTTGTGATTGAGCTTTGCTACGCAATTTACTGAAATAGTCACGCTTACTGTTGTTAAATTGTCGCTTATGATCAATCATTTTCTGCAATTTTCAATACTGCTTACGCTTAGCAATAAACTGTTTACACATACCAGCATTTAAATGATGCGTACCATCATTTAAATGATGTGTACCAGCATTTAAATGATGCTTACTAACTTTTAAATGATGCGTACTAACTTTTAAGTGATGCTTGTTACTCTTAAAGTTACGCCTGCTAACAATTTATTGACGCATATTAGCTAGACAATGTCACTTGTTGTCTGTTGGCTTTATTTACTGTCAAATTGATCAAATCATTTATCTAACTCTCTATTTGCATAATTTGACTATAAATGAGCAGGCACAAAAAGGTCCAGAAGTCAGAAAGCAGATTCAATCAAGAAGGAAAGGCGTTAGCAAAGAGGATCAAGAAGGAAAATATTGCACATATTAAGGTTGTACTTGAGACTACACAAGAGGAGGACAATCAGTGGACAAACATACTTGGAAGGAGCTATTTGCCAAGGTAAGATAAAAATAATGAAATCACTTAAAAATGCCCCTAACTTCAGTTAGCTACAAAGGAAAAGGTAAGCCTAAACTAGTCAATATTTTCCCTTAGCTTGTGGCATTGGTGCACTTTGAGAATCTAGTAATTAAGAAGGATTAAGGAGTCAAACACATAAATCAAAGCCCCTTGTTTGTGAAAGAGAGTAGAATTACTCAAATCCCTATACTTAGTTGGTGAAAGAAATTGAACAAAATTGTCTATTGTGTTTGGGAACTAAAGGGAAAGTTAGGGATATGCTCTTCACCTTTTGGTGAACCAAATTCCCAAAAGCTTAACCTTAATTCCATTTTCCTTGCTTTGAATGAACATGCTAGAGAATTAGTGGGCTTGCCTCCCGAGTTGTGCCTTAACAAGGCCGGTGAGAGGGATAGCCCAAAGTGGGATACGCTTGCTTTTGCTGTGGGAATCCAACCCACTATAAGATGAAACACATGCATCCTTAATGGGGTGTGTGATAGATAGATTTTAAATTTTTTGAACTTCCTCTAGTGGTCCTCATAGATTATGCAAAATCATACCTTGGTGTGTGTGGGAAGCCCCTTAACATACTTGGGGGATGAAAGTTTAAGATCTATTTGAATGGAATCCACAATAAATCCTTGATAAAGTAGCAAGACCACCTTTTAGAGCCAAAATGTTAAGAGCCAAATTTGACTTTAGGTAGGCTACTTGAAATTCTTTCTTGTGTTATACTTGTGGAAACAATTGAGAATATACACACTAGATTGTTTTAGGGACACGATGAACAATTGATGTGTGTGTTGCGATTGTGTTCTATTTTCAAACAAGAAAATTTCATAAGATATGATCTTAAACGTTTAAAAAAAATTCAAAAATTTACAACCTGGTCAACAAAGTGCCACCTATGCACAGAGAAATACTGCCTATCAGAGGCAACGTCATGCCTATGACTTTTATGAAAATGCATATCAACAGGGAAGTCACGCCTAGAACATATTGAATCACAGCTGTTAAAATTGGAAAACCGCTTATCAATAGCAAAGTGCCACCTGCACCCTATAGTGTGCCACCTAATTCAATTCCAGATGATGTGTATTAACTTTTTAGTCACGCTTACACTCAAAACAGTGATGCCCAAAAACAAAGAAGGGAAAACAGTGGACATTTCCTAAGGGTTTGGAGAAATTTTGAAGTCATTTCTGGATACCCTTTTCAGAGATATTCTTTACTAGTGCAACAAATAGATCATATTCCTGAAAAACATTTATAATGATGAGTCTATTTGAGAAACAAATCAATCCTATTATGGAGCATAATTAACAAAATCAAGACCAAGATCTCCATAATTATCAAAATAATGGAGTGTCCAAAGATCAAATTTTAGAAGCATCCAAAGATCCCATATTTATGGAAACAATGGAATTAATTTTGAAGAGGTATAATGAAGCATATTCCATATATTTAGCTCAATCAGAAGCTAAGCTTCCTCATAATGATGACACGTAAACTTTAAGGAAGGATGAGGAAAAATAAAAAGATACTTTATCTAAAGAGCCATCATTAAGATCAATTTGGCCATTTCTTTATGATGATGGGCCAGCTGTATCTTCATCCTCCTCACAAAAAGAAGTGTTTAAGAGCAACAAACCTATCTTGGATCAAGGGAAATTTCATGATCAACCTATTTGTGATCAAGGTAATAAAGAGTATGAAGAGAAAGGTGCCACTCTCAAGCAAGATCTAATGCATGAACCTCTACATAGAAAGAGTAATCCTTTCATCCTTTGTCCATCTTCTCCTATAGCATGTACTCCTTTCATCTTTAATTCATCTCACAAAGCTTCACAACTATCCAAAATTCCTCCATCAAAGAGTGAGCCTAATGATGACACTTTTCACGTTGACTATGTCTACCCTCAAGGGCTACCTCTAAAAGAAACCCAAGCTAATTTACATCTTGTTGCAGATCATTTCCATGATTTAAAGATCTTGGACCCCAAAGCTTCATGTGCTTCAATTCCTATTATACCCCTTCAAAAGGATCCTACATTATTTTTCCAAACATCCCCCGCACATATCCAAGCAACTACCTTGTCCTTAGAAGTGACTCCATGTCAAGAGGATAATCCAAAGAGAAAAGAAACAAATGTTGATAAAGATCAAGATCAATATTATATACAATCCCCTCCCATATTTGATGAAGGTCCCATATCCATAGAACCCTATGATGATCCCCTTGCATCCTTTCATGTCTTCCAAGATGATATACTTCCATTGCAAGAACCAAATATCCTTCCAAGTTTCATATTTTCTCCACTTTCCAAGAAAGATCAAGATATCCCTTCCACAATTTCCAATGAACATGTTTAAAATCAAGAGAAAAATACCCTATCTACATCATTTGAAGATCCTTGTCAAGATCAAAGTATCCCATCATTTCCTTGTCATATTCCTCCATGTTCACCTCAAGAAACCATCATTCTTCCAAATCCTTTGCATGATAATAAATCCCTTCAAGCTTTAGTTGATCCTATCAAATGTGTTCCTATCAAGTCTACTCATGCGCCTATTGGTATAAAGATAAATCTTAAGGATGAGAACTTTGGTAATGTAGCTCCTTCCAAAGATATTGATATCCCTTTGACACCTTATATCCCTCGATTCAAATGCAACCATATGCCTTCATTATCCTCCAAATCCATTTTGGGTTCTTATGTCCCAAAACAAAAGTCTTCATCCCTTCCAGGGATAACTTTAGTGGTGAATTTCACTCATCGGGGACCCAAAATTTGGTGAAAAAAATCAAACTTTCGGGGTGGCCATGTCACCCACGCTTTATAAAAATTGGGTCCCATGCATAGGCAAATCACCAATAGTGACATGGAATTATTTGTATTTCAGCAATGACTTCGCCAATCGAATTAATTTTTCCACATAATAAATAGAATATTTTCACCTACAATTTCCTAAGCTTGTCTTAATTGATGGTCATATTCGCCAATATGCAGTCAAAATTTAAGTTAGAGTATGGGTTAAGTACATAAATTTGACATGTGTCTCTATTTCAGAGACTTTCAATGAGACTTTATGGCTTTTAAAACTTTGGCCCGAAATAGATTTGATACATGTCTCTATTCCAGAGACTTTCAGGGGAATCTTTGTGTCCTTTGAATGATTTCTAGGTATAGGTACATGTTATCATGATTTTCTTCAATAATGAAAGATTCACCAATGTTTTATAGAATTTTCATATAATTGAAAAAAAATCGCCAATACAAATAATATTTTTTCCTTTCAAATTAAAAAAATTTGCCAACAATATTATTATTTTTTACCCAAAATAATGTAGGATTCACTAGGATTTTATACTTTTTCTAGGGAGGGGGTTTCTTAAAGTTTTCCCTAATCCCTTCCATCCATATTAGATCCATATATTCCTCCATCCTCCATTCCTATCATCCCTAGCTCTCCATTCACTTACCCTACCATGTATCAAGATCAATGAAGGCACACATACTTGAAGAATGTCCAAACACCAATCCATATGAACCCTCCATATTATTCCTATTCATCCACAGTTCCTAAGTCTTTTGGAAGCAATGTTGATGTGCAACATAAAAATCATAAATCCAAGAATCCATATGTGTATAAAAATCACAATGTCTCATCTAATCGACATGTGAATGAAAAGAAAAATGAAATATCCAAAAGGCCATAAAGGTCCACTAAACAAAAAGAAAAAAATAAAACGTGGGTTCCTAAATCCCTCATTGAAGAAATGCATTCAAAAGCATCACAAAAGAAAGAAAAGTCAAAGACTATGTGGATTCCCAAGTCACTTTTGAAAGACTTGCACACAAAAGAAAAATAAAATTTGACATTCAAGCTTCCAAAGGCTCCCCTTTCATCCCCTTCCAAACATCTTCCACTTTCCAAGTCAAATTTGGGTTCCTATATCCCAAAATCCACTACCTCAAAAAGATCCTTACCTCCTTCATCTATTGTTCCTCCATCATTCCACCACTTTTCAAAGGGTGTGTCAAAGTTGATCTTGCCAAAATTTTCATATACAACATACCTTCTTCTTATCCTCACATTCATTTTCCAATGCATACTTTCCATACTTCCATCTCTCTTATCAATATCTTTGAGCATCCTAGTCATACCCATGGTTTATTACAACATATCTTTGAAAGGAGCATTGTCCAAAGATCCCAATGTTGGGAAAATATTGAAAAATACAAAAAAAGAGAAAAAAAAAAGGAAGAAAAAGTGCCTTGATGAAAACCTAG
This sequence comes from Chamaecyparis obtusa, assembly GCA_027943335.1. NCBI lineage: Eukaryota > Viridiplantae > Streptophyta > Pinopsida > Cupressales > Cupressaceae > Chamaecyparis > Chamaecyparis obtusa. The sequence continues at coordinate 45,657 of BSBK01005700.1, forward strand.
CAATAGGCACCTTGGTGGAAAAAGTAAAGAGAAATAAATCTGTGTACCATGATGAAAACCTAGCAAATAGGCATCATGCGTAATTCATCCTTCTTGCACTCTACACTTGGGGGCAAGTTTCATCCATATTTCCTCTCCCTTTCATCTTGACAAGGTTGAACACATCCATGAGCATTAAGTATCTTGACATCCATTATCCTTTCCATCAACTTATGTACTTGTTGCATCCATGTTACCCTATCATGATCTTGCTTATCCCAAATTCACCTTCATTATTCCTTGATAGTCTTTCCATAATACCAAAACATCCCTTCATAGCCTCCATCACCCCTTTACCCTAATTGTGTTATCTTATCCACATCTTACCCAAATTGATCCTTGGTCTTGATCAAAATGAAGAACTTAAAGTACAAAAATTGTTATCAAAAACTTCTTGACATGTCCACTTCTTTTGGATCCCTCATTTTCATGACATCAGATTGTTATCCTATATGCTATCTAGCACTGCATCATTGGCTTCCATGGCTTATCCAAAAACATGCTTCACATTGCTATATCATTTTTCCTTAGCTTGGGTACTCTTGAGGAGATGGTCCTACGGGTCGCATTCACATGCTTCATCTATCATGGCCTTTCCATCTCTAATCCATTAGTTTGCAAATCCATCATTCATGTCCTATATCTTGCTAGACATTGGGGGAAAATCAATGTGATCTTGTTTGAGAGCTGGTAAAAAGGAAAGCATAAAGTGCTTTGAGCTACATCTTGCATAAACCAAGCTTTTGTAATATTTTGGAAGTTTGCCCAAGTCCAACATTTTTTCTATCCAATTAGGGGCATTTGATCTTAATTAGCGGATTTCAACAAACATGCATCAATTCACATGACACAATGCATTAAAATCGAGTGGATTCAATAGTGCTACTTTCAGTCACACATCAGAGAAGGAATTATTAGAGCTTCAGAGGAGAGAGATTTTCATTGAACCTTTGATGGATATCATTGTTCACACCTAAGTATTCCAATCCCACAACTTGATCCTTGAGCCTTCATTGACTTTATTATTTGGGATTAAAAATTGACAACACTTAAAAGATCAGAATGTTTGAAAATTCTTTCTGAAAATCTTGATACATTGCAAAACACTTGAAGCTTTTGATGATCTTTATTGAATTGACTTTTATCACATCTTTTTAGCTAATCGATGATGTTTCAACTAGATTGGCCATGATGGAGACATGATATTTTCTTGCCTTCGAGTGACTATTTTAAGGAAGATTCATCAACCTATGCAAATTCGTCTAACGACATGGTCATCAAAGAACCATCGAGGACTTTCACATAGGGTGGAGGGTTGACCTTTTTTTGTTTGAAACATCAAATCTGTTGAAACCAGTATTCATACTCCCATAGTTTGGTCATCCAACTAGTGAGGGTTGTACTAGTTTTCTAAAAAGAGGTTACCAAAAGTGATAAAAATTAGTATTCATATCATCATGATGTGGTCAGTGATGATTGTACTTGCTTTTCGGTCCCACAATGCTCAATGATGAAAATTTATCTCCATGGCATTTCTTTGCTAAAAAGCTGGTGACACTTAGTTGCATTGCATTGCATTTTCATGTTAGATTAATTGCATTATCATGTTAGATTAATTGCATTTTTCATGTTAGATTAAGTGCATTGGTTTGTAGTTATTTTTCCAAGGGAAAAGGGGTTTCAATTAATTATCTTAATCAATAAAAAAGGGGGAATCAAAGAGAAGTCCATATCATCATATTAATGTTCATAACATTAATGATCCAACAAATCTATATATCAAGATACAATATCAATGTCAATACCAAAATGATACATCTAAGTCTTGACCAATAAAACATCAACGTGATACAAAATCAACAACAATGAAGATCCATAAATCTAATATCCAAGAAGCTAGGGACTGTATGTATAACTTACAGAAATGTGCCTATTTTGCATATCAAGGGAATCATATCAGTATACCATATCAATGAGTTATCGTAAGTCAATCAGAATCAAGAAGCAAAGTAATCAAAACCTACCTACCAGTTATCCCATTTGTTCGTGTCTCTATGTCTTGAGAACGGATTATCAATCCTATTAGTGACCTACCTATTTGTTATCCCATATCAGTTTTACTATCCTATCAGATTGACAAATCACATTCATTGGCACTATTATCCTGATATCCTAATCACTTGTTTTCTTAACTACAACAAACCTAGCTATCTTGGACGTTCACTCATTCATCTAGAGACATCAACAACATTATATTAATCATGGTTTTTCTATATCAGCATATCAATCAAATCGGGGTAGTTTTTTGAACCAGAAGTATCATTAATGTTTTTAAGAAATGAAAACATATTGGATCAACAATCAATCAAACATCATCAAATCTTTCAAATCAAGCAATCAATATGTTTTAATTTCTGAGGGGTAGCAGAGTATCAAATCAAAACATCATTGGAATCAGCGGGGCATCAAAATTTTTCATATCATTTTATCAGAGGCATATCATTTTATCAAATCAGAGGCAACAATCAATCTCATATCAAAGGCATCAATCAATTTCATATCAGAGGCAACAATTAGTGAATCAGTGAATTAGCAATTAGGACCTAAAAAAAGTGATTAGGATTCAAAAGAATCTTTGAATCAATGTTCTTCGCACATCAATTCAAAGAGGGGCATTTGTAGACACTAAAAAATGGACAAGTGCTTTTAAATTGAAAAAATCAATATAATGGTTCAAAATCATCAAAATGCACTAATTCAATCAAAAAGGGATCAAATCAATTAAAATGGACATAATTAAAATAAAGTTGGACAAAATCAATTAAAGCAAAGGAAAAATCAAATAATTATGTTAAATAATTAAATCAAAGCTTAAAGGGGTGAAAAGCACTACATAATTGATTTTAATCAATTAATTGTATAGTTGTTTAAATCAAAAATCAAAATGAACCTATTACCCTTACATGGCTAAATTTAATTAATTAATTGAATTTAATAATTCCTAATATCTTTCAACAAAGTTGAGCAACCAATGAGAATTGAGGACAAAAAGACACAAATCACTCAAAAAGGATGAATCTCAATCACTCATTCTAAAGTTTCAATCTCATCCACTCAATTTTGTCCTTTTGTCCAAAGCTTTGAGACAAACATTTAAATTGTCCCCCCATTTATGAACAAAGCAAAGTATTTGACTCAACCAAAGGTAAATCATGATTACTTCACTCCACCCCCTACCCTTGGGAATTTACTATAAATATGAAGCATTTTGAGAGCAATTGATATCTTAGAAATTCATTTGCAAAGCATTGTTACTATAGGCAATTGAAGAGCATTCTAAAAGCAATTAAGAGCATTTAGAGCATTTGCATTATACTTTTGTCAATTTGAGCTAGAATCATCATCATAGAAGCATTGTAGAAGCATAGAAAAACACACATTCTCATTTTAGAAGTGTCACTAGTGGAGATTTGAGCTCAGAGCTTCACTTACCACATCTTTCTAGAGAGCCATGAGATGCTATAGATCTTAGTTTCATTTTTAAATAGATTTGCATTGTATTTACTTAGAATTGTTGCTAATTTGATCTTAACTTCATGAAGGTGATTATCATCATCACAAAAAAGGTATGTATAAGTTTACTAATCATTACCCATAAGTTTAATATCAACTTAGGGATTGATGCAAATAATCTTGACATGTTTGAATAATTGCAGATCAAACACCACAAAGCTATGCACTACCATGGCTGTAAATTTCGCATTAAAAGTTAGACGACACGAAGAAAAATTGTGATTCTAGGATAAGTGTAGTCTTTGAGGTCACTAATATTTCATCTAGAAATGACATACATCCTCAACAATCTAAAAATTGATACTATGACATTTTGGATGATATACTTGAGTGTGACTTTAATTCATTCAAATTAGTTCTATTTGTCATCAAATGGTATAGGCTACGGTTGAATCAAAATGATCTTGATAGGACTGTTATTGAACATGATGGTGGATTTACAATGATTAATACAAGGTCATTTGAGCTAGTTGGAGATGAGCCCTATGTTCTTCCAAGCCAATGTGAGCCAGTATTTTACTTTTTTGTTCCATATAAACTGGGTTGTTCATTTGTTGTTAGATGATCCAAGAGGAAGGCCAGTAAAGTATAATGTGATGGAAGAAGAAGATATTGAAGAATAAGAAGATGAAGTAAATGATGATCACAGATGACTATTACACAATGAAGAAGAAGAAGAAGAAGAATAAAATGATGATGACTCCGGTGATGTTGATGATGATGGTGATGATGGTGATGATCATGATCATGGTGATGAAGATGGTGTTGATCAAGGCGATGATGGTCACGATGATGATGGTCATGATGATTATAATCATGATGATGGTGATGATGATGATAGTCATGATGATGACATAGATGAGGAGGATGATCAATAACATGATCAATGAAATGTATGTCAAGGTATGATCAATGTCATGTATGAGGTATCGATTTATTCATAGAAATTTGAATTAAGTTATTATGTGTTGAGCTCTATAGTCATCGAGTATATTTTGAATCATGTAAATTTTGTCTTCTATGTAATTTGTAGCTTACATATCATGTAATTTTTGGCTAACTTAAGATAAATGATTTACATATGTAGGAAATTTAACGCCTTTGACATGGATCAACATGTATAATTTATTATTTGGTTTCCTTTTCTTTAGCTAGAAAAATATATAGATCCTACTATGTCTCTCATTTGATGGATTGCAGGTATCACCAAATAGGTATTTGTCTGATCTATCTTCCTCAAGTGAGGAAAATGCGGGAATAGAAGACAAAAGTGAGACATCTAGTAGGTCAAAAATAGGGAGATCAACTAGAGGTCAAAAGATTAGAAGAAAATGTGATAAATGAATGCAATTTTTCCTTGCTAAGGGGGGGTTGTGTTCTTATGATAATGAGACCAAAGGCGATAGGAAGGTTCCCTTAAGGTACACACATCTTCAAAAAGAATGGGTACCCAAGGAACTACCTCCAGTTAACACTAATTTTTCTATTAACGAAAGGATATATTGCATAGCTCCATCTTCATTACATGGTTTGGGCTTATTTTCCATGGATGACATAAAGGTCAGTTATAATCAAGTTGTTGAATTGATGGAGTATGTAGGACCTTGTTACAATTAAAAAAATTGGATGTGGATTGTGCAATATAAAAAAAGTATGTGTAGGTATGCATTGTCAGCAAATTATGTACAATGAAAAGAAAATGATCAAACTAAAAGGCTCGATATGTATATTGATGGAAGGCCAAAAGCAACAGGGAATATTGTAGGTTTTATAAATAGTTCTCAACCTGTGTCAACTAATAAGCGGCCAAATTGAATATTTGAGGCACGCGAGGGAAATTGTTTATTTATATGTGCGATAAAATCAATAAGTGCAGGGGAAGAGCTTCTGATAGATTACAATTTGAATCGTGTAGATACAAAAAAAATTCCCTATCATGGGACTGGTAAGTATAACATTTAAACCAATTGCCTCCAATTAATATTGACTCCAATGTACAATCTACTATTTTATTAATAATTTTTTTTGGTAAGTTTATTACTTTCATTTCCTTCTGATTGCTAAGAATTACTAATCTTTGTCATAGGGCAACATGGATCCACCTCAAGATACAAGCGGGGATGTTCCTCATAGTACAACTTCTTCATCAAAGATAAACCTTAATTAGTGTAATTATACAAATTATATAGAAAAAAATGTCATATTATTATGTTCTTTTCTTTATGGCTTTGGAGTTATTTTGATAGAATTTTATTGATATTGATGTCACAACTTGATACTTATTGATAGATAAAAAAAAAAATGATAGTAGATCAATTGTGATCTGAAGTTGAGGTGGCATTTATAGATGACATTGCATCTAACTCTAACCATGTATTCATGGCTACTCAAATAAAACTAAATATGGTAAAGAAATTCTTAACCTTATAATGGAACCAAACAAAATTGAGGAGATAGAGGAACTCAAAGAAGAATTGATACGTAGAGTCAATTGTATTAATGTAAGTAGTAATTAATCTTAAGCAATAATTAAAGTTCAATAGATGTTTATATTTTATACTATCTTATGGATCATGATCTAAAATATGATGTGTTCTTCTTACAGGATTTTTTGACACCTGCGAATCATGGTCAATATGGTGAGGGTTGTAGCATCACACAACCTTCATGTAAATAATCCTTAAACCTTTAACCATTGATTCAACCTTTGTATGCATTATTGACTCAACTTATGTTTGGGATGCTTCTAGTACCCCATTTAATCTTTATCCATTGAAAATGTCTTTGCTAACAATGTATTCTTCAGCTCATGATGAAGTGCAAATGCCTCCTTTGATCAACATTCTACTATCGATGGCTACATTGTCCGCAACAAGGTGCTTACATACATCTTCCTCTATACCAGCTACAACTGGTAAAACCTTATTTTTCTATATTTTGTTATGTGCTAATCATGCATTGATTATTTTTCTTGTGTGAATTTTATACATTGCATGGACCTATTTTGTGCACTAATAGATACACCTACACCTAGTACAAGAACAAATCAGACCAGTACTAGTGAAGATAAACCATTTCCTGGATTAGCCCGTGTTACTAGTACTGGTTCATTTGTGGGGACATTGTTGTTGAACAAGAACAATATGTTTCCGTTAAAAGTACCAAAGCTTCTAGGTGCTTTAAAATTGTTATTATTTACACTGTAATTGTAGTTTAATTATACATAACTCATTTTGGACTGATAATCCCATGATATTTTTGTAGGAAATGATGTTTTTTATGATCATCTTTTTGAAATGACATTGAAGCTATTTGGGCCCACCATACGTAAAAGGTACGTAGCTTCATAATATTGGTACAATATTTTTCTTATCTTCCATTTATTGTACTATATTAAAGTTATGATATCTAACAATTTTGTTTTTTCAAAAAAGGTGGAATGAACAGGATGCTGACTTAAAAAATCAGCTCATTAAATCTTTAGAGGACCTCTTTGGAAATAAATTTTTTGACATTGTCATGATTCTTAAAAAAGCATCCAAACATATAAAGACTCTGAGGGACCAATATAGAAGGGCTCTAAAGGATAACCCAAAGTACGAGCATCCTCCTATGATTCCACCGATTGAGTGGAATGAAATAATGGAAGATACAAATGAGAAAAGGCTAAAGGGTAGTGGAATTCAACCAGAAGATGGAAAAATAAGGTATGTTGTGATAGTATTAAGTAGAATGTAATCATGCACTAATTAGTGATCTTTGTAAATATATAATCTAACATGTTTCAAATTTTTCATAGATTGCAAGATACATCAAAAGCCACACAAGAGAGATTAACAAAGGTTGGCCAACACAAACTTGGCTCTAGTGGCCATATGAAACTTCACTCTCGAGTTGTAAGTAGCAGCATTGGAATTTCATATCAAATTTTTATATATAAGGTTGCAAACAATTCTGTTTAATCAAATCATACATGTAAAAGTGATGATATTAAACAAAAAATATAGGGCACATAATTCAATGTAGAGCCTACAGATGAAGATAAAAGAATAGCCTTGAAGGAAGGCTATAAAGTCATGGCTGCATACCTATGCCAAGAATCTGAAAGCCATAACGAAGAATCTGCTGCACCAGATGAGACACAGGTAAATTGGTCAAATGAAAAGTAAATCAAATTGAATAGTTAATTTTGAACATAAATTGACTATTTCATGATAACAATGTGCATGGCATTTCACTACATCCCTATACTATATTTACTTTTGACTTTCTCTATCAACTTGCAAACCATTTATTATGTTACACGGATGTATTAAAACTCAAGTCATCATCGGTTAAACATGAATGAGATTATTATTCAGTTAAATCGAAGGCCACTAGATCATTAGATATTTTTATCAATCAAACATTTTATTTTATTTTTTAGACCGTTTATCAATCAAATATGTTAGTCAGTATCTGTAATTTAATTAAAGAAAAGGATATTATAAATTATTGGCATGATGAAGGCCATGATGTGCATCACAGTGGTGGAGGTATTAATTTTCTATTGGAAATAAATTACGTAATTATTAATAGAATTTAACATCTTTTATTGCAATTGGCCATGTAACCTTTTTTTGAATATTTTAGAGCATGTTGAGCATGTTGAGGTGGTGAAAGATCAAAATGTTATTATACATGATGATGTGGCATTTTCAGGTAAAGAAAAATGCATGTTATGTTCTACTGGTTAATGAAATACATGTAACAGTAGAAAAAAGTATGCGAATTTAACCCATTTACTTGTTATTGCAGCAAACCCCCCTTTAGTGCAGCAACCTCGTGCTCCTCGAGACATGAGGAAGCATCATAATTTGAGATCACAACCACAAGAGGAGGAAGATAATATTGATACTCCTCTCAGCCTTTACCTAAATAAGAAATCTAAGAAAAACCCAAAAAAGAAATGATTTCTTAAAAATCCTATTTGATAAAACTTGTTTGATTAACTTTGTTGGATAATGAAAGAACATTGTTTTAAGTAATTATCTATGAATATTGTGTATTAATATTGAATTATATGTCATGTTAATGAATATTGTTATGTGTTAATGAATTCTTGATTAGTGTTGCGTATTAATGAATGTTATATCATATTAATGAATGTTATGTGATTTTATTGATTGAATGTTATAGTTCATAAATGGATGAATGAAGTGTGTAATTAGATGTTAATGGGGAATTTAGATTGATGTTAGGGGGAGAGGGGGTGAGGCCAGATGATCTTCCACCTTCATGTGGTTGGCCTTGTTAAGTAGAGAATATTAAAGTATTCTGGAAACCAAGTGAAGCTCAAACTAACATACCTTCATTATTTAATCAATTTCATTTGTTCTAGGTCTTTTCTCATAAGTGAATTTTGAATGTGTCATTTTCAAGCAACTATCAAATAAAAAACTAGAAGGGCCAATAGTCAACTTCTCATTGTCATTGTCTGGCATGATTCAGCTTTATTTTGTGTAAGTATTCTCGTATTGAATGCGTTAACCTCTCTTGGCCCAATGTGGATTATTTCATTGGTTTGTGTTTTTGAGTAGGTGAAGTGTTAAATTAGTTCCTATCTTCTATTCTTAATTCGTTCAAACTGCAGGAGGGCCTGGCAGATATAGTCAACATAGAATTGACTGCTAGTCTGGGTAATTGAACACACTAAGTCTTTGGCTTGAGAGAAAGAGTTGGGTAATGTTGTTTCTAGAGACCTGTGTAATTGTCCTCAGTGGCCTCTTTTTTTTTTAACAGGTTATTTATATATATATGTAGTGTCCATGCTTTTTTTTAATACAGATTCTTTTTGTGTATATGCTAGTGCTGTGGAACCTAAATAAATAATTATAAATGTAATAGATAATGTATTCAATGAAGGAATTGATGTACCACATGTAAACCAAAATCCATGCTTAATGCCATTTTGTGTAGTTCCTGAGTGTCTGACTCAGGTTATAATGCAAAAAAAATTGATCCATATAAAGTGTCTTTACTAAAATTTTAATCTAGTGCAATGAATTATATTTCATTATTAATAGACGATATATGTAGTCATGAGATTTTAGATATGTGATTGTTTGTTGTTCTTATTTTTATCAAAATGAGTTTTTCTATTAGCATATTAGATTTGCTATTTTGGTTGGAATTTTTTGTTTTAAGCTCCTAATTTTTATGACAATTCACTTTGGTCTAAAAACTAACAAATTTCTCATGAGAAATACCAAAATGAAACACATTGATTGTCTGTCCACTCCACATGCCCACTTGTCATTTCCCTTTGAAAAACTAACTTAGATTAGCCATATGCCGCCTCACCTATTTGAGGTAAGCCAAACTCGGTTCAATTCTCTTAACAATGGTACATATTTGTCCAAGTGCATCAACCTTCAAAGATTTGCAGTGATAAAGAGAATCCCCATATTTTATCAGCCTAACATAGTCTTTGGCCACTTTGGCAATGAGATTGTGAGTAATATTGATCTGGCCAAGGGCCAAATTGTAGTGATCTTTATCATATAAAATATTTAGCAAATCTCCATAAAATGGATGCACATCATCTTGGCGGGGGAAATAGTCTTGGTAGATCTCCATAAAATGGATGCACAACATACCTATCAGTTGAACTAGACTTTCTTTGTTCTAGAATTGATTTAGTATATAATATTTTCCAGCAGGATTTTTTTTTTTAAAGCAAGGTTTTCGTAGCATTATCTACCACTTGAGAAAAAGTTTCCATAGCTAAATTTCCTTGCCACAAAGTTAATATTGCTCTAAAGACTTACAAGTCATTAAATCCTCGAGTAAAGGGCTAATAAACTAAATAAAGTTTCAAACAGATGAACAAATAAAACTCATACAAGCAAAAGCTGGAGCCAAATTGAATAGCATTGGCTATTTGTCAGCGGAAGGTCCCTGCTAGAACATACACATTTGTCACTTCATTAAGATGACAATTGTGTAATAAGTTTCTTAACTGTATAAGTCATCACCATCTTTATTATCTGCTCTAGAAAATACATCTGAAGCACCAACAGGTCTATCTGGAAATCAAAATTCAGAACCAAAGTCTCAAGATCATTGTAGTGTTTGTGCAAAGGCTTGATACTTCTGAATATCCGCATCACTGACACTTCTTCAGGCATATTTCATTGACTCCTCAAAATGAGCAGCCTTTATTTCAGCTACCTCATCACTATCATCCCCATCCATTGCCTCAAGGTTCTCAGTTCTTTTTCTTTCATGTTCAATATCCTGTAAAAGTGCAAAGGAAAGAGAACATGACAAATTGAAATAATAATATACAAGTTGAGGAAAATTGAATCAAAAAATGTAAAATTCTAACACACTAGTTCAAAAAAAACATTAATAAATTCATAACCATCTCTAGTTTGTAAAAGCCAACACAATTGAAACTCACCTCCTCAATATTTTCTCTAATATCATACTTGCAAGCCCACTGACCAATCTCTGTAATATCGGCTCCACTGAATCCTTGGGTATAATGGGCTAGTGCCATTATAAGGTCCACATCCTTTGAGATGGGTGATTTTCTCAAGAAAGAACTGAAAATTTTATAACGTGAGGACTCATCAGGTAAGGGAATATAAATCAACTGGTTAAGTCAACCAGGCCTTAGCAATGTAGGATTGATGATATTAGGTTTGTTTGTAGCACCAATAATGAAAACTATTTTCTTGGCTGTCATACCATCCATCTCTGTCAACAACTTGTTAAGGACTCTGTCAGCAGCACCACCAGCATCTCCAACACCGCTTCCACACTGCAAACATGCAAATCAATTATGCATCACCAGTCAGAGCCTATCTCTCAAATAGTTTAAACAAAATGAAAAAACCCATAGTTTCACGTAGAGCAGAGTAGATGGATTGCGAGAGCCCAAAGCAGTCTAGAAAATAGAATGAGCAGGGACCCGCTGGAAACAAGCAATATAACAAGTGTGGACACCTAAAGATAAATATCTAGACTAATCACCGATCAGGATGACATTGGTGATTAGTCTAGATATTTATCTTCATTTGTTTTTTTAAAACATTCCATATTTTGTTGAAATTAGGACTAACCATAGGTGATGTTTCGAATAACCGACGTCGAAACTCTGACCTCGTTTGGTCTAAAAATTGACCATTCTATGTCGAAATGTGGCGTCATGAGTTTGGCATCCTAGTCAAAGCGGCCAAATATTTTGACCAATATTGGTCTAAAGTGCGATGCAATTTGGTTGAAATATGACCATCATGAGTTTGGCATCCTGGTCGGAGCGACCAAATATTTTGACCAATATTGGTCTAAATTGTGACCCACTATGGTCGAATGTTCGACTAATATATCACCACTTTTTAATGTCATTTTCAACCAAGATTGGCATCGATCATTCTATGGTTACAGTGATATGTCGATATTTTGACGATGAAAATAGCACCAAACCAGTTGGTCGGGTATTCGACCCATTTGGGTAGAAACTTCGACCAATCGTCCGTTGAAAAAAGGTGCAAATGGTACTAGTGAAAGTAATAATTATTTTTACTTTTTAATATTTCAATAAATTCACCCTCTATAATGAATAAATAGGGTGGAAGAGGATAACCTTGTCTAAGACCTCTACCATAGGATAAGTTACCTTTTGGATATCCATTGATCAATACATAACACATAGGATGGGTGATACATTCAAAAATCATCTTCAAGAATCTACCTTTGAACCCAATTCTTTTGAGAACTTCAAAAAGGAAATTTCAAGAAACTCTATCATATCTTAAGTAACCTACCATCCTTCTTACTATAACCCATGGAGTGAATCAATTCATGTGAGGTAATGAAAACTTCTAAAATGTGTCTTCCTTTAACAAATCCCTTATGATTATTAAATATCATTTTATCTAACACCAACTTGAGCTTATTGACCAAAAAATTAGATATGATATTATAAAGAGTATTAAAAAGGCTAATAGGCCTAAAATATTTCATAGATGAATCATTATTAGATTTAGGGATAAATGTTATAAAGGTAGCATTAATTTTTTTTAGGAGTTTACCTAGTTTGAAAAATTCTCTTATTGCATTGTAAACATCCTTCCACAATATGTCCTAGAAGTCTTGAAAAAAGTAGGTGAAACCGTATTAGGTTCAAGGGCTTTAAATGATCCAAAAAATATATATATTCTCTTAATTACTGTATAGTAACATTTTTAGTGAGCTGTTTGAGGTCCTGATCCATTATCACCTTTACTATAACTTCAAGAAACCCATTAGAGTCTAGGAAGCCAAATTGGGAATTTTGATGGGCATCAACAAAAAATAAAATGTCAATATTAGATATCTCATCATAATCTTTAGTATAAGATCCATCACATTTATAAATATTTCTTAATCTATTTATGTTCCTATGATTCATGGAAAATTCATGAAAAAAATTGTGTTCCTATCACCTTCCGTTAACCATTAAATTCTAGATTTTTGTTTCCAAAATAGCTCTTCTTGTTTATTAAGTTTGTTCTTGTGGTCTCTAAGAGACTTTTATTCAATGTAAATATCCATGTAATTTTGTCCAATCTCCAATTTATCTTGGATAATCTTCAACTTTGAGGAAATTTGTTTCTTTGTGTCAAAGATATTTTTAAAATACATTTTGTTGCACTCTTTAATCCAATCCTTGACCAACTTCAACTTTTGAGTCACTTGGTACATGAGGGTACCATCAAAAGTAGTGTTCCACAATTTCTCCACATGTTTCCTAAAATTTGGGTGACATGTCTACATGATCATATATAAAGGGAAAGAAATCTTATTTAAATCATTCATCCAAAGAAAGGATAACGATATTATGATTTGAGCCTATTTTAGGGAGAGAATTTAGGGAAAGATTTACAACATTATCCCAATTATTTGATACCAAAAACCTATCTCTATTAACATGGATAAGATGGTTACCTTATCTTTTATTTGAATAAGTATAAAGGGAACCTTGTAGCTCTATATCCATAAGACCTGGTCTAGAGATGAAATCAACCAAATCAATCATAATGTCCAAGAATTCAACTAAAAAACCTTGATTTTAAGAAGGGTACAATGGGGGGTTGAAGTATCCCCCTAGCATCCATTTTTGAAAAGGAAAATTTAAGATAAGAGATTCCAAGGAGTTCCAGAGAGCGGGTCTAGGGGATCAAGAATTTAGAGCATATATATCAACAAGATTTGAAGCTTGACTAGTCTTGATGTTATGCAAACTTACAATAAAAATATTTCTTGACGTATGAAAAATAGTTCTTGAAATGGAATGTATATTCCAGGTAGTATCTAGGCTTTCAAAGGAACCTTCAACATCACTAAAAAATGAATCAACATAGGGCTAGATTTTATAACTATATTTTTAAAAACTTCCTCCATTTTAGTTTCTTGAAGTATAAAAATATGAACCTTTTGCTCAAGAAAAAAACATTTAATCATATGTTTCTTGACCTATGTATTTAATTATTTCATATTCCAAGACGTTATCTCCATCTTAAAACTAGATGGAAGAAAACAACTCGACATTGAGCTGCCAATGAAATTCCCCACATAGAGATGTTTCCATTATTTCATTTCTTTTTATTTTTAGGATCATAGAGACCATCAATAGTCCTCTACCTACCACTTGCCACATCCTTAGCTACTTCCATATTTTAATATTCCCTCTAAGAGGGTCTTCCTATTTTGATGCCAACCCCCATATTTGTCATCTTTTTTTCTTAGGTTTAGCACCAAATTGCATCTATTCCATTTTTTAATCCTATTCTTCTTGAGTATTCTTGTCTTATTAGGCATGGGATAGATGGAAATCCTAAAAGAGCCAAGATTTTTAATGATTCTTTGACCCTTGATAGTGATTAATTTCTTTCTCTTTTTTACCATTATGACTTTCACCAAGATTCACATTTTCTTTGTTACTTGTGGCAAGATCATTTTCTACACTTATTACTTCCCTTTTAAACATGTCAATTGATTTTTGGGGGAATATCACCAATCAACATTTTTATGTTCTCTAAATTATTTATTATAGATTCTTTATGTTCATTCCCAAAGAATGGATTTCTACTTGTTTGTTGAGCCTCTTTTTGATATGTTATACTTAGGTCCATAATCACATGCAATGGTAGAACTCTTACTAGATTAATTCAAATCTTTATTATTCTCATGATGAGATTCATCTTTCTAGGGATCTTCCTTGTTTTGGTCTATCTAAGATATCTAAGATAGGATTAAGGTATTTTCTCCAAATGAAAATGTTGACATAACTGATGTAGTGATGATAAGTGATTTTGGGTGTTGTCATGATACAAATTTGATTGCATGATGATCAATTATTGGGTTGTTGTTGATGTCAAGAATTGACCTAGTACTCCTAGTATGTTGCTAAGTATAGGTATGATGATTAAGGTGTTGCGGTGAGTTTTAGTTGTAGTGATTATTATGAGAGACTTGTGTTGGAATGGAGAGATAGGGTACTGAGAGGGGAGGGGTGAATTAGTGTCTTCAAAAACTTTAACTCCCAAAACTTTATCAGCAAACAATAGTAAACTTAACTATGTACTATATCCATTGTATGCATCATTCACTCAATTAACTTGTAAAAGTAAATAGCATGAATTCAACAATAAATCAATCACATAGCACAAGTATTTTGGTAACGTAGAAACCCTTGTTAGAAGGTAAAAATTGCAGTGGGGATGACACCCACAAATCTTCACTACTGCTGATAATAAAGTATGCAAGTTAAGGCTACAAGTTGTGATCACTTCTAGTGATCTTACCATGTTAGGAGTAACAATTTAGATCATCTAGATCTACCTAGTTATAGGATTTCAACAACACTACTTGAGTGTGCACTCAGTTAAGAGATTTACATAAAGACTCTTAGGTCTACTCTGTTAAGAGATTTTACCAAACTCTTTACAATGATTAGAAAATAACAAGATGTATCTGCAATTGACAACTTAACCTTGTCTGATACATATCAATGTAGTATAGAATAGATATCACCTTTGTATGTGTAGATCTTGCCTCTGAACTACTTGGTAGCCTTGTCTAATTTTGCTTAATCTAAATATCTCTGAATTCTACTCTTCTCTGTTTGATAACTGATATCCTGAAGTTGGCTTCTACTTCAAGATCTCCTTTTCTTGTTCATACCAAACTTATCTTCCTTGTCAAGCCTTATGTCAAAATGATATGAAATACAAATATATAGCATACTACTTTTTTCGCTTTACAAAATTAGTTTATAATATCTTAGGATGAACCCTAAGATCTACGGTGTACAAAATTAACCTAGATCTAGAAATTACATAGAGATCATCATCATAATTAATGATTGTATCTATAATAAATGATCCTTGATCTTGGTAAAATGTTTTATGATTCTTTTGTAACCATCTGCATAGATAAATGTGCCAAAACTAATTAGTATGCCATTTTCTATATTTCTTGGTAAACACTGTAAATACTTCTCGATAGTTACATTGGTGTTCGGTGTCCAATCTGCTTGGTGTTTACTGACACCTGGTATCGTTGTACATTGATACTCAGTAAGACTGCTCTAGTGCTTAGTTTGAACTAATATCTTTTATTCTCGGTATTGTCTTGAGATAGCTTGGTGTATTAGCTTATATAGTTAACTGACTAGCATGAGTAGCTTGAAGTACTTGCTTTTACCGACTATATAGCATAGGTAACTGAATGATTATCTTTGATACTAATGACAATATTTGATGCTCAAATAAAGATAACAATCTCCCCCTTTGGCATTAGTATAAAAAATTTGAATGTATATAGACCTAATGTCTTCAAAAATCTATTCTAACTCTTCTATATATACATAGATACCAGAATTTCAAAATTTTTTTTACTCCCCCTCAGTGCATGCTCCCGGTAGTATGTAGTATACTAGCATTTATTTACATATTTGGCATACACATTGTTTTCTCCCTTTTTGATATTAATGCCAAATGCAAAAGTGTATACTTATAGCTTATAAAAAATGTGCTGATGGGTTTTCTTCAATGATTCCAAGAGGTTTGCCTATTCCTCTTTCAAGTTGGTGAGAGCAATGTGCTCAAGACTGACATGCATGTCAAAGATGTTTTCCAACACAGAGATATCTGGTGTTGCAAGAAGTGTTTATGCTTTGACAATGTGCTTCTCAAAAAATTTTAGGTAAGGAAGTAACTTAGTTTGTAGCTCGGTGACCTGGTCACTTATTCTTTCTTCCTGTTTCCTGAGATCTACTCTTAACCGCTTGAGTTCTTGAACTCTTAAGATATACTTTGCAAAAGCTTGTGGCTCAGTTAAAGCTGCCTATGCACTAGCTTGGATTTTAGTATCAATCTGTTTAATCTTTTCACTAATCTCAGTAGTGAAGGTTTCCACAGTGCATAGCTTAATCAAAATTTGACTTATTAACTGAGTAATAGACTGAATTTTAGTTATTACCTCAGATAATTTTACCTTGTTTATTGCCACTTCCTAGCTGATTTTCTCTGCAAGTTTGTCTTGGATCTTTGATTCAACCCTTTCTTCTATTCTCTTTTCAGCTTCTGTATCTGGGGCATTGATTTCTTCTGCAAGGGTGGAAATTTGGTCCATAATGGGAGTATCCTCATTAATTTGTACCTCTGGTATGACCCATTGTAAGATATCTCTTACATTCTCCAGTATTTCCTTGCTCTTGCTTTCCATCTTTAACTTTTCTTGTGTTGCTTTCCTGGTACACAACTCCCCATATTTTCTAAGTTCCTCATGGCTAAGGGTCTTAGGGTCACATTTTAGTATAACAATTACTTCATCTAATGTGACTGGACCTTTTCCTTGTTTCTTTTTCTTCTTCTTCTTCTCCAGCTCTTGAGGTGAGCTTTTTAGAAATGGTACTATATCCTTTACCTCAATAGTTTGAGTAACCTGCCTAGTTGACACATTTTCTTCCTTCTTCTACTCCTCGAGAACTTGTGTGTCGATTATCTGAGGTGGAGCCTCTAATGTTGTGTCTGGTGGGATAGCCTCGGTTACTTTGGGGTCATCTTGGCCCTTTGTGTCTATTTCAGTTGCCTCTTTTCCTTTAGGCTTGTTTGTATCTGCCGGTGTATTTTCTCCTTGTTCCCCTGATGTATACATTGGTTGCTCAGTGTTTGAGCTATCAAATTGTTCCTTTGTCAAAATTTCAACTACTTCTACAAGAATAGGAAGTTCACCCATTAATAGTGTGATAGTAGGCTTGGTAACAGTACCTTCATCTTGAGTTGTGCCTCCTGCAATATTCACATCCTCAACTTCATCTCTATCATTAGGATCACCATTAGTAATGTCCTCAATGAGTACATCTAATTCTTTATTATCTTTAACCTAGATCTCTACCTGATCTGGTGCATCCTATGAAATGTTTGTGTCCATATTGTCAAGTGTAGTATCAATCACCTTGGTAATTGATGCATCTATCTCTTTGGTCTTCTTTTCCAAATCAGCATCATCAATGTGGATGCCTTTTCCTTTTGATCTCTGTCTCTTCTTAGACAAGTTTAGAAATGCTACCTTTTCAGCTTGTTCTCGTGCTTCTACTATGGATGTCTAAATGAGTTGGCTAGACTCATCTATGTCTACAAGATTTTCATCTAATATATGCATAGCGTAACTTTTTACTTTGAATCTCCTAGAGTAAGTCATCATGTATTCTTTAATTTCATCAATAGACAAATTAGGAATTTCTAGTACTAGGGATTGTTCCCTCATTTTCTTTTTTGTGTCCAGGGCATAGGACCATTTCTGATTTATTCTCTCCTCTAATACCTTAGGTAGTTGCTTGGAAAATTTCAATGGAAATCATTTGAAGTTTATCATCATTTGGATGACTACCTCCTCTATTTTATTTTGATCCTCAGTAGACATGTTGTCAAACTGATTAAGTTTTGGATCTGTGAGTTCTCCATTTTCAATTATATCTTCAACAACCTCATCTATTGTTCTATTTTTGTTGCTGACCACCTTGAACTAATTTGTGTCATTCTCTTCATCTTCAAGGTCTTCTCTTCCTCTTATTAGTCTTCTCCTTTTCCTTTGTGCTTTAGTTGCGACCTTGGTTCCTCTTTTTGTATATGTCTGGGTCGGTGAAGCAACTTTTGGCTTTGAAATCTTCTCAACTCCCTTCTTCAAAGGTGGTGAAACTATAGTTGTTGACCTTGTTTGTGCTCTAGGCTACACTAACAACTACTTCTTCTTTAGATTTGGAGAGGGGGAAACTGGTATTAAATCTTTTCCATTGTCAAACTCAGTTTCTTCACTATCATGGGGTTTATCAACTAGCAGTAAATGACCTTTGGTTTCAATTCCAACCGGTGACTCGTCAGATGAGTCAGATTCATCTCCAAATTTCTCAACTAATGTTTTCATCATTTTCCTTGACTTTTTAGTTATTTTACCGATGACAAGACCTATCTTTATTCTTGTCTTATCCTCTTCATAGGTTCCAAACCTTTCTACATTTTTATCCTTTGGTGTAGCCAACAAAGCCTTGATTGATTTCAAAGAAAAATCAATATCCATTTCATATCCCATGGGGGATAACCATTTTGTTCTAGGCTCCATAGCCTTTATCAAGGTGTGGTCGGCATCCACAAGAAAATATATATCCATTTAATATTTATCAACTAATGAACTAGGAATCCTGCTTCGAAGATTCATCTTTATCTTGAATTGCTCAAAATAATCATCTACAACTTTATTCAAATTATCTCCCAAATCACTAATCATATCAAAAATTTGCACAATGACTGGTTTTTTGGTAGACCAATTCACATCACCAATAGAAGGGAAAAATCGCTTAATATAGAAAAATAAGCACACTAGAAGTGATCCAAACTTACAAGTGTTCAACTTTGCCGACTAGATAGTCTTCATGTTTTCTTCTATCTACCTCAAAAGTAGCTCGACAAGGTCCAACTGGTGATTTTTCTTTATCATTTTATATGCCATGTCCATAACACTATATGGAACACTATTTAGTCTACTCGATTGATAGATCTTGTAACTAATAGCATGAGCTACAAATTTAACTTTTGGATCCTTAATCATAGCAATTTTCAATACTCGACCATCCCATGCTGCACCTATGTTCTTCTCAATTTTGACCCTTGAGGCACTACGAAATGCCTTGGCCTTGTCAGTTGTTGGATAAAAATTAACCTTATGAATCATTTTCTATGTTAATTTAACCAGTTTATCCAACCAAAATATCCCATTGTGATACTGACTGAGTACAACCCTAATCCAATCGGTTTTAAAGCTTTTCGGGAAATTTAGGGCATAAGTGAGACCAATTGTCTTGACCTGTGTAATTCCAATTCTATTTTTCCATCTTTGCTGCAAAGTTGCTAATAAGCTACAACAATCTTGAAATCCCCAATTTCCCTAATTTTACAGTGGATGTAGGATTTGACATCCTCGACTAGCAAAACCCTAGGTGGGATGCTTGAGAAAGCTCCCATTGAATCTATTTTTGACACAACTTTCAGATAAATTTTGTAGTGGGGTTCATCACAATTAGCCAAAATAATGAGGTTCACTTCCTCTTCTACAATCTTGAATTTTGTTGCCTTTGATGCCATTATAATCAATTTAGGTTTTCGGCAAATATGTTGAATGTGCTCAGTAGAAGTTGTACTTACTTAGAATATACAAAGAATGTGCTCAGATGGATTTGCAATGGCCTTGAATGCTTCATAAAATTCTTAGCTTGAACTTTCTCTAAGAAATAATCGCTCTTTGAAATCGCTTTGTGAAGAATGAACTAGCTCTTCCATGTATTTATAGTCTTTTTTGAATTCCTGCTTAATTTTTTTTATCATAAATACTTGACCTACTTCCAGTATGGTGACAACTGTCAACTCGACGATTACAAAAAAATATCAACAACTCAGTTAACACAAAATTTTCTACTTGGTTGATACTGACACTTGGTTAACCTTGGATAATGATTACCGACGGGTAACCTTCTACTCGGTCTAACATATACCGACTATGTGACTTTCTTAGCTCAAAATTTATAAACCACAATGCATTTTTATTCATGTAGATTTGGTATGTGCTCATCAAATATAAGGAGCTGTATGTAAGATAAGATTAATTTGGAATATCAGTTCCATATATACCTATTTGACCTCAAGTGGAGGTACCAATGTCACTCAATCCAATGGACGAGGTTTCACCGACTGCATTGCTTGTCTCAACATTCTCATTTGATTTCTTTCTCCACATAGTGTTTCTAATCCTCATGATATCTACCATAGTGTTGCCACTCTCAAATACATGTCCTTCTGGTGCTCAGTCTATGCAATCCTTGCTTAGGTGACTGACTTTATGACAATGCAAACATGCCATACCAGTTCTTATCTAGCTTCTTGATTTTCCAGCCCATCTCTTCCTCATACAATTTGCTACAATATGTCCATATCTCCCACATACTGTGCAATTGACTCATGTGTTGTAATCCAAAGTGTATGCACTACCTTGTCTCTTCGATTGATAAGGCTTGTTCTTTTGTTTTGGCATCCGGACTTTCTTCATCTTTGCCTTACACTCTTGTGAAGTGTATCCATGTTTGTTGCAAGTGTAACACAATTTCTCCATGGTAGGATTGTTAGAAGTCTTATTCAATTTAGCTTTACACTCATAAGATTAATGTCCAAATTTACCACAATAATAGCAATAACCATTAAACTTAGGAGTGACTGGAGGTTTACCTTGTGCTTTACTCCTGCACACATTTTAAGTATGTCTCAGTTTGCCACAATGATAGCATGACAATGTCTTGTGTTTATGATTTTGATTCACTTGTTCAACTGAATTGGATGATTCTCCTTCTCCGGTGTAACCTAATCAAGCTTTTCTTCCAAATCTTCTTTGATTAGTCAAAAAATCATCAATCTTCTTAGAACTATTTTCAGCCATTTTAATCATTTCATTGTGTTGCAATTGTACCTTTACCTCATTTCTCTGTTTCTCATTCTCTTCCTTGAGTACTCCAATATCTTCAAGTTTTCTAGACAACTCGACATTTACTCAATTGATCTCCTTGTTTACAATCATCATCTTATTGGATATTTCAAAATGATGCTCGGTGAGATTTCATATCTCAATTTCTTTTTCTTTAGGTTGTTCAGTCATCTGTCTTCGGTCCTCAATAGCTAGGTTCCTTTCTTGCTCAACTTGTCTAGCATTATTCATTACATCAATCATTCTCACCATCTGTGATTCTTGATTGATTTGTAGGGCTTTCACTTGTTCAGTTAAGTGAATATTCTTTTCAAACAAATCAGAGATTTCACTTTCAGAACCATAAGAAATACTTCCTGAACTAGATCCAATGTTATCAAATAAGTCATCAATCTCCTCTTCATGGCAACTAGTCTCATTTTCCAGAATTGCAAGGTTCTTTCTCTAAACCAGTAACTTCTTCAATGCATCCTTAGATTGTTTATACTTCTCAATGAACATCTGCATTTGAATCTTTTGATTCTCTATTTTTTTTCCATCTTATACCTCTCCATGGTTAGATCTTTACTCTTCAGTGGTTAAACCCTCCAATAAGAGATATGAGCTCTGATATCAATTGTTGGAATGGAGAGATAGGGTACTGAGAGGGGAGGGGTGAATTAGTGCCTTCAAAAAATTTAACTCCCAAAACTTTATCAGCAAATAATAGTAAACTCAACTATGTACTGTATCCATTATATGCATCATTCATTCAATTAACTTGTAAAAGCAAATAGCATGAAATCAACAATAAATCAAGCACATAACACAAGTATTTTGGTAATGCAAAAACCCTTGTTAGAAGGTAAAAATTGTGGCGGGGATGACACCCACAAATCTTCACTACTACAGATAATAAAGTATGCCGATTAAGGCTATAAGTTGTGATCACTTTTGGTGATCTTACCCTGTTAGGAGTAACAATTTAGATCAGCTAGATCTGCCTAGTTATAGGATTTCAACAACACTACTTGAGTGTGCACTCAGTTAAGAGATTTACATAAAGACTATTAGGTCTACTCTATTAAGAGATGTTACCAAACTCTGTTACAATTATTAGAAAATAACAGGATGTATCTACAATTGAAAACTCAACCTTGTCTAATCTAGATCAATGTAGTATAGAATAGACATCACCTTTGTATGTGTAGATCTTGCCTCTAAACTGCTTGGTAGCCTTGTCTGATTCTGCTTAATTTGAATATCTTTGAATTCTGCTCTTCTCTTTCTGATAACTGATATCCTGAAGTTGGCTTTTGCTTCAAGATCTCCTTCGCTTGTTCATACCAAACTTATCTTCCTTGTCAAGCCTTATGTCAAAATGACATGAAATACAAATATATAGCATACTACTTTTGCTGCTTAACAAAATTAGGTTATAATATCTTAGGACAAACCCTAAGATCTACAGTGTACAAAATCCTAGATCTAGAAATTACATACAGATCATCATCATAATTAATGATTGTATCTATAATAAATGATCCTCGATCTTGGTAAAACATTTTATGATTCTATTTTAACTATCTACATAGATAAACCTTCCAAAACTAATTACTATGCCATTTTCTGTATTGCTCAGTAAACACTGTAAATACTACTCGGTAGTTACACTAGCACTTGGTGTCTAGTCTACTCGGTGTTTACTGATGCCCGGTATCAGTGTAAACTAATGCTTGGTAAGACTGCTCTGGTGCTCGGTTTGAACTAATATCTTTTGTTCTTGGTATTGTCTTGAGATAGCTTGGTGTATTGGCTTATATAGTTAACTGACTAGCATGAGTAGCTTGAAGTACTTTCTTTTACCGACTATATAGCATAGGTAACTGACTGAATATCTTTGATACTAATGACAATCTTTAATACTCAAATAGAGATAACAACTTGGGGATGTCTCTAAATATCAAATATATGACCGCTACTATTGATGTAGACTAGTAAGAAAGTTATGATTAGATGAAGGTTGGTACTGCAACTACTAGAACAGTAAGTGATAGGCGATGGATTATTTGATTAGTTTGTCAAATATTTATTCTATCTTGTGGTGCAATCAAAGGATATGGTGGTCAATAATATTCATATGATATGGTTGCAATCACAACTAGTGTGAGTGACTAGTGTGTAGGATAGGTGATTGGTGAGTAGAGACAAAGGTTTTAACAGGTTGAAGGGTTTGTGTTCTTGAGAAATAGTTGTTAAATACTTGATCGATGATTAGTGTTGAGCTTGTAGTGGATTTAGTTGAGTCATTCATGATGTGGTGACATGTCCTAATGATTGGAGGTTATGATTTGGCATCACATTGTTCGATGTTAGTGTGTGAAGAAGATTCTAGAGGAAGCATGAGTTTGGTCAAAATGTGTTTGACCCCTTGACACAAAATTCTACGTAAATCAGTGTATTGGCTAACATGGTCTTGGAAATGTGTTTTTTACATTGAATTTTATTTTTTGGCACTTTTAAATTAATAAGGATATTTGAAATTCAAATCTATTTCAGATTTAGGGCTTGGTTAAGGTAGTGGACTTAATAGTTCAACATATTATGGATGAAGTTGAAAGTTTTGTGTGTTGATAGTGTGTTGGGGAAGTGTGGTTTATAAGAATAAGTTATGATCAAGCTAGGATAGAGTTAAGTGTGTTGCGAAGATATTGTGTGCTTAGTGTATCTAATCAATCATAGGTTGTGCTATTCTACATATCATTCTTTTTTTGTTCCCTAACATTTGCAATAGTCAAAATCCCTTAACCAAGTAGATTTTAGAAGGTCCCTATTATAAATCCTTTAATAGCGTGGCACATTATCTTGTGTCTAAAGTCCTCTAACAAGGCTACTCCTAATAGGGTAAAGCTCCTAACAGGGCTAAAAGGTAAATTCCTTAACTAGGTAGCACCTAACAGTGTTGTTGTAAACTCCTAATAGGGTTAAGATCCTCATAGGGTGTACTTCATAAGAGTACATCATTTAGTGGGTACTAATTCCCACCATGGTCTTCTCCCAAATTGGGTTTCCATGAAATAAATCTTTGTGTCAAATGTTTCATTGATATGTGGATGTGCTTATGGTTATGATTTTAATTTTTTGTTATTAAGTTAATCTTGTGAATTTTGTTGTAAAGCTTAAGAGGTTAAAAAGTTGCATAATTAGTTGATTACTAATTCACCCCCCCTTTGAGAGATCTTATCTTAGGACTAATAATTAGTATCAGAGCTTTGGTCCTCTTTGTTGTGAAGCTTAACATCTTGAGGTGAAGATACATAGATGGTGAGAAAGGAAGGTCCTAAATTCACAAGAGAGAACTACTCAATTTGGTGCAGTCAGATGAAGCTCTATCTTAAAGGTATGGCTGATTAGTATTGATATCTATGTGGTTAATAAGTATATTCTCCCTTCCAGAACATTAAATATAGATCAACAGAAGATCAGACAAGAAGATACTGATACTATGGAAGTTATTGCTAACATTCTTTCTGATGCAGAGTTTATTGATGTCAAAGACTTGGATACTACTTATGAGATGTGGGAGATGATGAAGACTATATGTGGTGGAGATCCACATGTGTAGAAGGAAAAGGTTGATATTTTGAAAGGAAAATATGATGACATCAAGATGCAAGAAAATGAGAACATTGAGCAATATAGTCAAACATTCAAAGAAGTTGTTGTCACTATTTGAGGTGTCAGAGGTAATCTTCCTAAGGATAATGTGGTAAGAAAAGTGTTGAGAACTTTATTGCCTCAATATTCTATTAAGATTTCAAATATACAAGAGCTCATATCTCTAGGGTCTTTTACTATTACTCTCGATGCATTGATAGGAAAATTAACTGCATTTGAGCTAAGCAATTATGAAAATAGTATGCCAAATGTTGAAGCTTCTTTCAAGTCATCATTGAATCTTGCACCATATAGGAAAGGAAAGGAGATATCTAATAGATCTTCAGCATATGATTTTAATGATTATAAATTTTTCTTGTCTGAAGAAAGATAACAAGAGCAATTGGAAGCTTTATTTTCTAAAAGGACTCCTAGAGGGAAAGGTAAATATAAGGGTATGTTTACTTTGAAGTGCTTTTCATGTAATAAGATTAGACATATTGCATCTATATTCCTTGAAAATGATATGAAGGTGACACAAGAAGGGAGGGATATTAGGGCCAAAGGCTCACCCAATCACCATACTACTTGCAAAGATAAAACACAAAACAAAAAATACAAGATAGAGAGAGAGAGAATGCAAAAAACTCATATATTATTCATCAGAAAAACTTCATACATGTCAAGTTGTAAGGCCTTCTTAGTTACACCCAAATATAATCAGAACTCAAATACAAATAGTCCTCATATACCCGAGGATTCACCAACCTTTAGATTCTATTCTCTATCTCCAAACTCCTCCCTAAAAATACAACATACCATTCTATTTATTCTAGAGGCTACCAAATCAAGCCAGCCTAAAGATCCATTAGATCCAACATTGGAGAAAGGGACAACCTAGATCTAGGTCCACATGGTTCCCAATGATCGATAAAATCATTAACTCTACGACCCAAAATCAAATTCACAAGTTGGACTCAACAAGAATCCAAAATAAACTATTTGGTGAGAAGGACTACCAAGAAATCAAAACCAACTTTGTGAACAAACAAGCCAACTCAGTGAACAATCGAACTGAGCAACAACTAAGTCCCATCAGTGAAAATAAGAATACTTCACCGAGATCCCAAAAGAAGATACCGAGCACATATAAAAACTCTAACATGTTTTTAGTGATATAGGATTGCCAAGAACCCAATATGCTCCTACATCAAACACCTGGGGTTATTTTGAAATGATTCTTTGAATCATGTAGTAGGTACAACCTGATTTGAATCCAAGTCAGATAATGAAATCCATGAGCTATCTTCAATTGATATGTTCTTCCACTTTACCTAATATTCCATGTAATCTTTTCCCCTTATGCTTCTACCAACTCTTTGCTCCAAAATCTACTCAACTTCTTATGTTTTCTTCTTAGGATAATCATTCAGTACTGTCATTTATTCATTAGATTCATGATACTCATACAAATCTACAATGTTGAATATAGGTGATATGTCCATGTCATTAGGTAGCTCAATCTCATAAGAATTTCCTCTGCCAAACTTTCTCAATATCTTGCAGGGACCAAATTTCTTCATCTTCAATTTTCCATAGGTCCAATAGGAAATCTGCCTTTCTTCAAATGAACCATTACTTTATGTCCAGCTACAAAATTCTTATGTCTTCTTGATATATCTTCTATGTCCTTGTAATTCTGATTACTATGTTCCAACTTATGTTTCACTTCCTCATGCAATGTCTTCATGAATTCAGTAAATTCCTCTCCTTCAACACTTCTTCTCTCTTCTCCAGCAATGTTATTCAAATCTAATATACCTCTCGATTGTGTGCCATTAAAAATCTCAAAAAGTATTTTTGCAGTACTCCTATTTACTGAATTACTGTATGAAAACTCTTCTTGTGCCAATATAGAATCCTAATTACTTGGTTTGTCTCCAACTAAGAATCTCAACAGATTACCCAAACTTCTATTTATAACCTTTGTTTTTTCATCAGTCTGTGGATGAAATGTAGAACTATAGTTCAACTCGATACCCAAATTTTTCCATAGAGTCTTCCAAAAATAACCAACAAGCTTACAGTCTCGGTCATAGATGATACTCCTCGGTAATCCATGCAATATGACAATCTCTTTAAAGAAAATTTATGCTATATGCACTACATCTAATATTTTCCTACAAGGCATGAAATGTGCCATTTTAGAAAATCTATCCACAACCACAAATATAGAATCATTACCTCTTGTTTTCCTCAGCAAGCCAAGAAGAAAATCCATACTGATATCAATCCAAGGTTTCTCAGGAACATAAATCGGTGTATACAATCCAGTATTCTGACTTACTCCCTTTGCAACTTGACAAATTCTATAACTTCTCACAAATTTATGAACATCCTTATACAATTGTGGCCAAAAGTATCTCCTTAAGAAAATTCAATGTTTTATTAATGCCAAATGTCCAGTCAAACCACTACCATGTTTCTCCTTTATCAAATTAGTTCTCCTTGATCCTCTCGGTATACATAATTGAATACCTTTAAACAACATACCTTCTTGAATGAAATAGTCTTCCCATTTAGTACTTGGTTCATCTTGAATAGGTTCTCTTCACTTTCTCCATGGCTTAGAAAAATCAGGGTCAGTTTCATACAAATATTTCATGTCATCAAAACCAAGAACTTCAATTCTCATTTCAGTCATCAAAGATCTTCTTGTACTCAATGCATCAACAACTCGGTTAGTGACTCCACTCTTATGTTTTATCACAAATGTATAACTCTACAAATACTCAACCCATTTCAATATGTCTCTAGTTCACTTATTCTGACTACCCAAATACTATAAAGCCTTATGATCAATATACAATACAAATTCACTCGATATCAAATAATGTCTCCATTTCTTTAAGGCTTGAACAATAGCATAAAACTCTTGATCATACACAAAATATTTCCTTTTAGCATCATTCAATTTCTCACTAAAGAAAGCAACATGTTTACCTTCTTGACTCAAAAAAAGCTCCTATTGCATTACCACTTGCATCACATTTAACTTGAAATACCTTATTGAAATTAGGTAAAGCTAACATGGGAAACTCAACAACCTTCTACTTCAAAGTCTCAAAACTTTTATTAGCTCCATGTGTCCACTTGAATTCACTTTTATCTCCTCTCATAGTCTCAGTCACATCATTACAAATTGTACTAAATTTTATGATGAACTTTCAGTAAAAACTTGCTAAACCATGAAGTGATCTTACCTCACTAGTATTTTTAGGTGTAGCCCATTCAAAATAGCTTCAAACTTCTCTGGATCCATCTTCAAACCATCAGCTAAAATCACAAATCTCACATATACAATCTCCTCTTTTATGAAAGAATACTTTTTCAAATTAATCAACAACTTTTCTTCTTTCAATCCTCACAATACTTGTTTAATGTGAAACAAATGTTCTTCTCTAGTCTTACTAAATATCAAAATGTCATCTAGGTATACAATAAAAAATTTACCCAAGAATTTATTCAAAACCTCATTCATCAATCTCATAAAAGTACTTGGTGGATTGGTTAAACCAAAAGGCATAACCAACCACTCATATAAACCTTCTCTTGTCTTGAAAGTTGGCATAAACCTTCTCTAATTTTGATCTAATGATATTCACTCATTAAATCAATTTTAGTAAAATACTTTGCTCCACTCAAACTATCCATTATTTTATCCATTCTCAGTATAGGAAATTGATATTTCACTGTTATCTTGTTGATTTCTCTGGAATTAGTACACTTTTTCCACTCTCCATTCTTCTTTGGTGCTAATATAGCTGGTAATACACATAGACTCAAAATTTCTTAGATCAAACCTTTCTACAACAACCCTTGTATTTGTCGGTTAAGTTCCTCATTCTCAGTAAGTGTCAACCGATGTGGTCCTTTATTCGGTAAACTAGCTCTAGGAATTAGATCCATACAATGATCAATGCTTCTCTTCGGTGGTACATTATCATAAATGATCTCTTTGTACTTGGTGAGAAATTTATCAACCTCTTTAGGGACACTATCTACTATCTTTTCATTCAGTTTGTTAGGAATCACAACAAAATATACATAATTCTTCTTTAATTCCTTAACAAAATTTCTTACTTCCATCAAACAAACTTTCACAAATGTACAAACATTACCAACAGGTTCTTCAATCAAAGGTAAAAATATTTGTCTTCTCCCATCAACACAAATAGTATATTTTTGCAATCTCCCATCATATAAAACATGTCTATTATATTTCCAATGTCTACCCAACAAAGTATGACAACAATCCATAGGCATGATATCACACAACACCTTATCATAGTACTTACCAATTTTTAAATTCACATAACATTGTTCACTTACCAATAGAGTATGCACATCCTTGATCCATGATATTTGATAGGGCTTCGGGTGTTTCAACCTTTCCAACTACAATTTTGCAGCCATTTCCTCAAATGCTAGATTCTCTGAGCTTCCACTATCAATGATTACCTTCCAAACTTTATCAGCAACTCTACATCTAGTCTTGAACAAAATTTTCATTACCGGATCTTCCTTACTACTTTCACTCCACAATGATCTCCTGACTATAAAGTTATTTTCCTTCCCTAGTTCATTCAGCAAGTCTTCTTGCACCAAGGCATTTCTACTGCTACAAAATTTATTTCTTGCATGTGTACACTCAAATGACCTATGTCCTTCTCCTCCCCAATTGTAACAAGTTCCTTAGAATCCACCTCTACTAAGCCACCTCGGTAGTTAATGCCTCTTCCTCTAGAAGAACTTTCACCTTTCCACTCAGTCTTGCCTTTATCTCGATTTGTTTTGTCTTGATCAGACCTATTATTTTCACCATAAGATCTACCTCTTCCTCTAGGGAATCTACCACCTCTTCCTCTTTGTCTTTCCTCATGTTTTTTGTTCAACTTCTCCTCAGCTTTCAGGGCAAACTGATAAGATTCTTCAATACTTTCCAACTTAACCAAATAGATTTCCTCTTGAATGGAAACTCTTAGCCCATTCAAGTATCTAGCAATTATTTGTACCTCATCCTATATGTGTCCAAATCTGATGTCTAATCTATATAATTCCACATTATAATCTTTTACCAAGCTATCTTTTTGTCTCACTTTGCATTCTCCTAACTAGGTTAATCTAATAATCACAAGGTAGAAACTTTATTTTTAATTTATTCACCATCTTATTCCATACCTTGATTTTGTCTTTGCATTTCTTCTTTTTTTCCAATTGTAGATTCTCCCACCATAAGGATGCATGACTTTTCAATTTTGTACTTGCAATTTTCACCTTTTTTCCCTCTGAAATATTTTCATATTCAAAATAATTTTCCATCACGGTTATCCAATCCATCCTTCCACTGTATTCAGGAGGATTGAAGTGTGTTGTAGCCTTCAAATTTTTTAATTCCTTCAACAATATTTCTTCACCTTGATCCATCATAGGTGTAGGTTTTGCTTCACCTTTTTCATCTTCATCTTCTTCATCACTAACATCATCAAGATGTATTCCTCTATGTTGAGCTATCTTAACAGCTTCCAATATAGCAAAAAATTGTCTTATCATATTAGCTAAGCCTGGATCTGCATCTCATCTCCCAATAACTATCTTGAAACCCTCTACAATTGCAGGTCAGATCACAATCTACTACCCCACAAAAAGATATCAACTAGGGATTACAAGAAGGGACCAGATCTAACCTCACCTTGATACCACCTAACACAAGGAGGGAGGGAGATCGGGGCCAAATGATCACCCAATCACCATCTCTCTTGTAGAGATAACACGCAGAAGCAACAACATGATATATATATATATATATATATATATATATATATATATATATATATATATATATAGAGAGAGAGAGAGAGAGAGAGAGAGAGAGTAGAAAACTCATATATTATTCATCAAAAAAATTTGATACATGTCAGGCTGTAAGGCCTTCCTGATTATGGCTAAATACAATCATAACTCAAATACAAATAGTCCTCATACATGAGAGGACCTGCCAACCTTCATATTCTATTCTCTATCTCCAAACTCCTCCCTAAAACTAAAACATACTATTCTATTTATACCAAAGGCTACCAAATTAGGTTAGCCTAAAGATCCATTAGATCCAACATTGGAGAAAGGGATGACCTAGATCTAGGTCCACATGCTTCCCAATGATCAATGCAATCATTAAATCTACAACTCAAAATCAAATGCACAAGTCATACTCAATAGGAATCCAAAATAAATGACTCTATGAGAAAGACTACTGAGCAACTGAAACCAACTCGGTGAAAAACTGAATCGAGCAACAATCGAGTCCCATCGGTGAAAACAAGAATACTTCACTGAGAACCCAAAAATAGCTACCAAGCACATCTAACAACTCTAACATGTTTTTGGTGATACAGGATTTCCAAGAACCCAAGATACTCCTAAATTAGAAGGAGAAACTAGGGAGATTCAAGGATAAGAATAATAAGGCATGTTATCTAGCTAAGGAAGGTGTTACTAATGAAGAATCTGATGGAAGAGATGAAGAAGAAATTATGTTTATTGCATTAAAGGAAGAACCCTCAGAAGAAGGTGAGAACAATTTAATTTCTAACATGAATCATAGTGGTGCTTGTATTATTGATAGTGGGTACACTCATCGTATGACTAGTGATAGAAGAAAATTTATCAAAATAGAAGAATGTTATGGAGAATTGGTAAGATTTTGGAATGATGCTCCTTGTTTGGTAAAAGGTAAAGGAACTATTTCTTTGAATGATAAAAAAAATTGTGATGATATCTATTGGGTTAAAGGTTTGAAGTACAACTTGTTAAGTATTTCTTAGTTGAATAAAAAATGATATAGATTGGAGTTCAAAGAAGGTATATGCAGGATTATTGGGGAATCAAGAGAATTGATTGGTAATAGTGAATAGACTAAAGGTAACTTGTTCCATCTGAATTCTACTATTAAGAGTTGTCTAATTTCTAGGGTATAAGATTGGTGGTTATGACATAAGAGGTTTTGTCATGTAAATTTTTATAACTTAATCAAAGTAAGTAACATGAAGATAGTGAGAGGTTTTCCTAACCTAGTAAAACTAGATAATGTAATGTGTAAAGAATGTCAGCTTGGGAAGTTAACTAGTTCTAGTTTCATCATTAAAAATTATTCTTTTGAAAGCATTTTAGATTTGGTTCATACTCATCTATGTGATCTAATGAGAACTTAGAGTTACTATGGTGATATATATTTCATGTTGCTTGTTGATGATTATTCTAGAATGATGTGGGTTGTGTTTCTAAAGGACAAATCAGAAGCTTTTCACATGTTTAAGATCTACAAAGCCATAGTGGAGAATGAGACTGATAAGACCCAAAAATGTCTTAGATCTGACATAGGAGGTGAGTTTAATTCACATGAGTTTATTTCATATTGTGAGGAATAGGGCATCAAAATTAGGCATATGTCAACTCCTAGAAAACCTCAACAGAATGGTATTGTTGAAAGAATAAAAATGTCTATCATTGATTGTGCCATGACATTAATGATTTAGAAGGGTGTTGCACAAACATTTTGAAGAGAAGCGGTGAGCAATATTGTTTACACATTGAACAAAGTTTAGTTGAAGAATGGTACAAATAAAACTCCCTATGAGTTGTGGCATGGTCGATCTCCATGTGTAAGTTATTTCAAAGTTTTTGGAAGTAGATGTTACATAAAAAGAGATGAGAATATAGGTAAGTTTGACCCTAGAAGTGATGAGGGGATATTCTTAGGATATTCCACAAATAGAAAAGCATATAAGTTCTTGAACAAGAGAACAAATAAGATAGTAGAAAGTGATAATGTAAGAGTAGATTGATTTTCTAAGTAGAATGATGAATCCAACAAGAAGGAACCTGAAGACTGTCATGGGTTTGTGTATGTACAACCAGTGGAGTAGGAATCTATAGCAAAACAAATGGAGCAATAGGTCAATGATCAAGAACCCATGCAAGTAGTTGAAGGTACTCCTAGATCTGAATTGGTATTGGCAAGGTATGTGAAATTGAATCATTCCACTGATCAAATTATTGGTGACATAAATGTTGTTGTTATAACTAGAAGAAAGGCAAGAGAAAGTACATGTTTTCTATCTGAATTTGAGCCTAAAATAGTAAAATATGCATTGAAATATGATGATTGGGTGAAATATATGGAAGAAGAATTGGAGAAGATTGAGAAGAAAAAACACTTGACATTAGTACCCAGACTGATGGACAAGAATGTAATTGGTACTAAGTGGATTTTCATAAACAAGATGAATGAGAAAGGTGAAGTGGTAAGGAAAAAGGAAATATTGGTGTGCAAAGGATATGTGCAAAAGAAAGGCCTAGACTATGGTGAAACATTTTCACCTATGGCCAGACTTGAAGGTGTAAGGATATTACTTGCATATGTTTCTTATAAAGGATTCAAGGTATATCAAATGGATGTTAAGTCATATTTTCTTAATGGTGTATTGGAAGAAGATGTATACATTGAAAAACCCAAAGAATTTTCTAATACAAAATATAAAACCATGGTGTGTATATTATATAAAGCTTTGTATGGCTTGAAACAAGTTCCTAGGGCATGGTATGAGAGATTTCACTCATATCTTATTCAGATTGGCTTCCTAAGGATAAGTGATAATAGCAATATGTATTTGAAGATTGAGAAAGATGACAGGTTGCTGGTTGCAGAGATATTTGTAGATGATATCATTTTTTGTGGCAATGAAGAGATGGAAGATCATTCATAGATGAGATTAGGAAAGAATTTGAGATGTCTATGATTAGTGAGATTAAGTTCTTCATTGGATTGAATATTCAACAGATGAAAGATGATATCTACATCATCTAGTCCAAATCTGTTAAAGAGATATTGAAGACATTTGGGTTAGAAGACTCAAAATTGGCTGGTACCCCTATGTTAACTAGTTGCAAAATGCCAAAAGAAGATGATTATAAAGAAGTGGATAAGACACTTTATAGGTACATGATTGGTAAGCTACAATATGTGGTGCAAAAAATACTAGATATAACACATGTAGTTGGATTAGTGGCCATATTTTATGCTAATCCTAAGGAATCATATTTGGTTGCAATGAAGAGAATCTTTAGATATCTTAAGGGAACTAAAGAATATGGTCTCTAGTATGGACATAAAGGTGATTTATCTTTAAGTGTATTTACTGATGCTAATTGGGAAAGAAATGTTGATGATCGAAAGAGAAAAAGTGGAGGTTCATTCTTTCTCAAAGATAGGCTTGTATACTAGACAAATAAGATGTAGAACTGTATATCTCAATCAACAACTAAATTTGAATATGTTTCTACTGCAATTAATTATACATAGGTAGTATAGATCAAGAAAATTCTTGAAGGAATTTAGGAAATGGTAACTAAAATGGTGGTTATCTATTATAACAATACAAGTTCTATTAACATATCTAAAAATCTGGTGATACACTCTAAGACTAAGCATATAGCTATCAAGTATCATTTTCTTAGAGAACAAGTACAAGTAAAAGAAGTGAGGTTGGAGTATGTACTAACTAAGGAGCAAGATGTTGATATTTTAACTAAGGCATTACCTAAGGATGTATTTTAGTATCTAAGAGGTAAACTAAGGTTCATTACCCTATCTGAGTTGAATTAAAAGAAGATGTAGTTTCATAAATCTAGGTGTATCCATTGAATATCTTTATGTTTGAATTGATGTTGTGGGGATACTCCTTAGGGGAAGCAGTCTATGTTGTAATGTGTTTTGGTTAATCATGATCAATAGAGAAGATATTAGGTGTGTTTAATGCCTTTGGAATTATTTTCAAAGGGAGAGAATGTGTGTTTGAAAATGTTCAGAGTTGTAGAAGAGAAGTTTAGTGAAAGGGGGAGTAATTGTAGAATAGGTGGAAGATAGAAGTGGGAACATATTTTGTTCCTAGTATTTTTTATTGCATGTTAGAGAGAGAAATTGGTTGTTGAAGAGAGTGTTTCCATCAATGCCAAAGGGGGATATTATTTCATAACCGATGCAGTTATGGTAAATAATTTCTAGTTTTGTCATGATACAAATTTGATTGCATGATGATTAGTTATTGGGTTGTCATCGATGCCAATAATTGACCTAGTGTTCCTAGTATGTTGCTAAGTATAAGTATGATTATCAAGGTGTTGTGGTGAGTTTCAATTGTAGAAATTCTTATGAGAGACTTGGGGATACCTCTGAATGTCAATTATATGACCACTACTATTGATCTAGACCAGTAAGAAAGTTATGATTGGATGCAGGTTGACATTGAAAATACTAGAACAATTAGTGACATGAAATGGGTGATTTGATTGGTTTGTCAAATATTTGTTGTGTCTTGTGGTGTAATTAAAGGATATGGTGGTCAACACTATTCAAATTCTATGGTTACAATCGCAACTAGTGTAAGTGACCGATGTACGGAATAGGTGATCAGTGAGTAGAGATAGATTTGTTAAAAGGTTGAAGTGTTTGTGTTCTTGAGTGATAGGAGTTAAAATCTTTGATTAGTGATTGGTGTTGAGGTTTTGGTGGATTTAGTTGAGTTAGTAATGATGTGGTGATGTGTCCCAATTATTGAAGGTGATGATTTTGCATCACATTGTTTGATGCTAGTGTATGGAGAAGACTCTAAAGGAATCATGTGTTTGGCCAAAATATGTTTGACCCCTTGACACAAAATACTATGTAAATTAGTGTATTGACTGATGCAGTCAAAGGACCAAAGATCTGATACCAATTGTTAGTCCTAAGATCTTATCACTAAGAGGGTAGTTGAATCACTAATATGATCTTAGGATTAATAGGCTATACATTGACCACCATTTGATTCACCTATGAATCCTTGGAATAAGATGTTGTTTAGATATATGTTTTTATTTTTACTCATTTCATGGGTCTTATCAACCTCTTCAACTATGAAAATACCAAATTCCCCCACTTCTACACCAAGTACTTTGGAGCACTTGTTAGTTTCCTTCCTCAAACACAAGTTGTCCTAATCAACATTCCTCAGAAATTATTGTTTCTTCATAGGCTAATTTTTACATGCATTACTAAGATGGCCTGGTGCAAGAGCACACCATGGCTAACCTCCATGCTTAGTAATTTTTGGCTTGTAATTGACTCTAGCCAAGTCAAGGAGTGTAGATAGTTTGTTTGAAGACCTTAGAAGGTCATTTGAAAAGTGGGCTAAGTGAGTTAGTCACTAGGACTAAGGTCACACTAATAGCCAATGCTAGTAGTTTTAATTCTTAGTGTTAGTAGTTGAGATAAAGTCTTTTAATGTGTCTTAGGCACATAATGAAGGTTGTAAAGATGCCATAAGGTCATTAATGGCCTTGGATCCTCAAAACATTGGAGGTTAAGAGTCCTAAGAAATAGGATTGAGGCATATGTGAAAGTTGCCAAATGTTGTAAAATAGTTGTCATGACAACATTTGCAATTATTGCAAGTGTTGCATGCAACTCGATTATCCTTGGATTCCCTAGGGTTTAGGAGATGGAGATCAGACAAAAGGCCCTAAAAAAAAGGAGATGACATTTAATATTATCCAAGACTTGAATCTCAAGTTAGTTCATGCATTTTAATAGTTGGAAGTTTGTGAATAGAGCTCTGCAAAAGTATTCCTGTGAATATCTTGAGTTTTTGTGTTGATAGTCAGGTGAAATGGATTGAGAGACCAAAGATAATAGTTAATTAGTGTTCAATAAATAGTTTGAAGACATTTTCTTTTGACAAACAAGTTGATTTGAATAGGTTTAGGGCGTCGGTTAAAGTAGGTTTTGTTTTAGAGTTTTACTGGTACTATTCTGACTAGTTCGAGCTTTCATGGCTCCCCCATGAAATATAGCCATGGGAAACAACTCATGATAGATGGATATGTTAGGGGATTCAATAATGTATATAAGTTTAGGATTAGGAGTCTAGGAAATGAGGAGAGCTATTTTTAAAGCTAGGCCCTAGGCAAGCACATAGAGCCCGGTTAGAGGTCTAGACTGTGAAGAAATAGAGATTTCATTACAGGGTTGAAGGTACAATACGGCTCTGGGACTTTTTCTGGTAGGTTTTCATCATAGCTAAATGTTTTATGAAGATTGGGTTCATGCCAATCATTTACATTTGATTTTGAGCAAGATTTCTAACAGGACACAATCAGTCCTAGAAAGTAGGTCAATTAGCCCTGTTAGCCCTAGTTTGTAGGAAGGTGGTGTACTGAGGCTTCCAAGACCTAAAAGCTTCAAAATATTTAGTAAAAGCCAAAAGGGTATCTAAATCCCCAATTATTTTTTCAAGTTGTTTGATAAAGTTTGAAAAGAAAGGCCAAAAGCCTCTGCAAAAGGCTACAAGGAATAGGCCTATTTTGAGGTCACTAGATGCTGAATCATTGAAGCTGATAAGAACATGATTCAAGATCCCTCAAAAATTGATCAAATGGGAAATAATATGAATTTTTCAAGATGGAGAGTATCCCTACAATGAAAGATTAAGTTTATGAGGATTTGGCACTTAGAGCTTTCTAAGTGAGTGAGAAGAAGTGTACTAAAACTAGGGTGTTAGTCTTTCAAGGTTAAGCACAAGAGATAAAACTCTTAGGAAGGAGTTGAGATTGGACTTA
This sequence comes from Chamaecyparis obtusa, assembly GCA_027943335.1. NCBI lineage: Eukaryota > Viridiplantae > Streptophyta > Pinopsida > Cupressales > Cupressaceae > Chamaecyparis > Chamaecyparis obtusa. The sequence continues at coordinate 83,679 of BSBK01005700.1, forward strand.
GTTAATGATATAATCCAATTAGGACCTAGATGAGACTAGGTACCTAGAAGAGACAAGCTAGGTCTCTTGGATGCAGTGCAAGGAAGCCTTAGAACACTCACATCATATTGGTATTAGAGCTTGAATTGAACAGGCTTGTGGTGGATGTTGTAGCCTACTGAATCAATGGGAGAGAATACACCAAGTGGATCAGTGGAAAAAAAAACCATGGTGACTAACACTAAGTTAGCCAAGAAGGTTGAGGAACAAGAAGAAGCTAACAAGTTGCTAAGGGAAAGACTAGCTCAAATGGAGCAGCTCTTAGGTGAAGTCCAAGACAAAGCTGATAAGGTCAAGGAAAAAATTGAACAAAAGGAAGAAAAAGAAGAAAGGGATAAGGAATTAGACTTGGAGGAGGAAGCTCCAATACCTGACCCTGTTCTTCCTGAAGAGCCATTCTTAAAAGTATTGAAGGCATTGAGTGGCAAAGCTTTGGAAGGTGTGCCACTATTTAGTGGACAAATGGATCCAGATTCAGTCATGGATTGGATAGACAACATTGAGAACCATTTTGAATGTGATGGTATCTCTGAAGCACAAAATTTATGGTGGCCAAGTCTATAATAAGAGGTTCAACTCTTACTTGGTGGAAGTTTGTGCAAATCGAGAGGGAAAAGGATGGAAAATGACGTATAGTAACATGGAAGGGCATGGTGTCCAAAGTGAAGAAAACCTACCTTCCTGATGATTATGAAGTCCAACTTCATAGGAGGAGACACAATCTTAGGGAAAAATATTTAGATGTCCAAGCATATACCGAGGAGTTTTGAAAATTGTGTTTGAGGTCCAAGGTAGTTGAAGATGAAATCTTTAAGCTTGCAAGATACTTGAATGACCTGAAATGGTATATTCAAGAAGAGATGAGCCTAGTGAACTTCAAAACCATTTGAGAATGCTATCAAATGACCTTGAAGATAGAAGAGAAAAGAAAAAGGAAACAAGAAACCTCTAAAGGAAAAGCTAAGGGCAAGGATAATAGAGGACAAAGAGGTGGCTATGGTGGCAGAAGTTCTGATTCAAGGGCTCAAGGTGAGATAAAATTTAGTGAGTAGCAAGAAGGAAGCTCTAGTAGAGGTGGTAGAGGAAGAAGTTGTAGCTCTAGAGGAAGAAGTGGTGGACAAGGAGGGAGAGGCAACTATTTTGCCAATATGAAGTGCTTATACCATTGCAATCAAATGGGGCACCCTGCCTATAGATGCCCAGAGAAAGGTGGTTCATCACAAGGAGTTGAAAAGAGAGCTAACCTTGTGCAAGATGAGTCTAAGATAGTAGAGAAGCATGCTAAAGTACCCTTTAATTTAGAGGAAGGAGAAAATCTTATGATGAGGAGAACTCTAATCAAGGAGCTAGTGAAGGAGGAGCCAAACCAAAGGAGGTCTTTGTTTAGGATTAAGTGCAAGATGATGGGGAAAGTATGTAGGGTCATTATTGATTCAGGTTCTACTGACAATATTGTGTCAGAGGAAGTAGTCGGCAAGTTCAAGTTGACAAGGATACCCCACACCAATCCTTACAAGGTTACTTGTCTCAATAAAGGCCAACATGTATTAGTGAATGAGCAAGCATGGGTGGAGTTCTCCATTGGTAGGTACCAAGACAAAGTGTTATGTGATGTGTTACCAATGGATGCATGCCATTTTATCCTAGGTAGACCATGGCAATTTGACTACCAAGCCATACATGATGGAGGAAAGAATTCTTATTCTTTCAAGAAGGACAATGTAACCTTGAAAATACAATCATTGTTGGAAGATGCTAAGGTGAAGACATCAGGTCCTAATGTACGTATGGTGGGTGAAAAGGAGTTCTTACAAGCTATGGAAGAGAGTGAAGGAGTTGGCTTTGCTTTGGTGTTAAGACCAAAGGAAGTAGATGAAGGCAAGGTGACTAAGAAGATAGAGTTACCAAAGGAGATTCAAGGTATGTTGCAGACTTAACAAGGCATTGTAAGTGATGGACAACCATCAACCTTACCCCCTAAGAGAGCCATAAGCCATAGGATAGACCTTATCCCAGGAGCTACCCTACTTAAAAAATTGGCCTATAAGATGACCCCTCAACAAAATGATGAAATAGCAAGACAAATACAAGAACTCTTGGACCAAGGCCTAATTAGAAATAGTATTAGTCCATGTGTTGTACCCACTGTACTTGCACCTAAGAAAGGAGGAACTTGGAGGCTTTGCATAGATTCAAGGGCTATCAATAGGATAACTATAAGGTATAGGTTTCCTATTCCTAGGATTGAAGACCTAATGGATTGTTTAGGTGAAGCCAAGTACTATAGTAAGATAGACTTGAAGAGTGGCTATCACCAAATAAGAATACATGAAGGAGATGAGTGGAAGACAACCTTCAAGACCAATGCAGGGCTATATGAATGGCTTGTCATACCATTTGGTTTGTCCAATACCCCCTCCACATTCATGAGGCTCATGAATGAAGTCCTCAAAGACTACATAGGTAAGTTTGTAATTGTATATCTAGATGATAAATTGATTTTTAGCAAGACAAGGAGTGAGCATCTAGAGCATCTTGACATTGTTTTCAAGAAGCTACATGAGGAGAAGTTGATGATCAACTTGGAGAAGTGTGAGTTCATCAAAATAGAGTTAGTGTACCTAGGATTTTTCCTATCACATGGTAATCTGAAAATGGACAAAAGTAAAGTGGAGGCTATCATGAATTGGCATACTCCAAGGACAGCAATAGAGGTAAGGAGTTTTCATGGCCTTGCACAATATTATAGGAAATTCATAAGATAGTTTAGTGCGATTTGGGCTCCCATATTGGATACTATCAAGGGAGGAATGAAAACCAAGTTTGTTTGGAATGAAGATGCTAACAAAATCTTTGAGTTGTTGAAGGAGAAGATAGATACCCAACTTGTTTTAGTGTTTCCAAGCTTTGAGAAGCTTTTCACCATTGAATGTGATGATAGCAATGTAGCAATTGGAGTTGTTCTAAGCCAAGAAGGAAGACCGGTGGATTTCCATTCTAAAAAGTTGAGTGAGGCTAAGAAGAAGTACTCTTCTTATGAACTTGAGATGTATGTATTGGTCTAAGCTCTAAGGAAGTGGAGGCATTATTTTCTTCCAAAGGAATTCATTGTGTATTCAAACAATCAAGCACTTAGTTTTTTGAATTCACAAGAGAAGTTGAGTCACAAGCACATGAAGTGGGTTGAGTACCTAGAAGCCTACACCTTCAATATAAAACACAAGAAAGGTGTCCTCAATAAAGTGGCAGATGCATTTTCAAGAAGATCTCTCATAATTCAGGAGATTTAGTTGAAGAGCATGGGAATAGATCAATTCAAGGATCTATATGCTGATGATGAAGATTTTGCTGACATATACAAGGTATGTGCTGAATACAAGAATCATTTTCATAGTAGGTATGCTTAGTATACTTTGCAAAGTGATCTCTTTTTAAAGGGAATCAATTATGTGTTGCTAGAGGTTCTAGTAGAGAGAATTTGATTCAAGAGAAGCATAATGGTGCTTTGAGTGGTCACTTTGGGATCACTAAGACTCAAGAACTTGTTTCAAGGTTTTACTATTGGCCAAGGATGAATCTTGATGTTAGGAGGTATGTGGAGAGTTGTGTGGTATGTCAAAAGGCCAATGGCACTTCTACAAATGCAGGTCTTTATCAACCACTACCTATTCCTACTAGGCCATGGGAATGCTTGAGTATGGATTTTGTAGTTGGGTTACCCAAGACAAGACAAGGGATGGACAATGTTTATGTGGTTGTGGATATGTTTAGAAAGATGGCTCACTTTGTGCCATGTAAGACCACTAATTATGCTAGTCAAATAGCCTCTCTTTTCTTCAAAGAAATAGTGAGAATCCATGGGTTACCTATCAGCATTGTGTTAGATAGAGACACTAAATTCATGAGTCATTTTTGGAAGACTCTCTGGAAAAGGTTAGGCACTAACTTATCCTTTGGATCAGCCTACCATCCCCAAACTGATGGTCAAACCGAGGTTGTTAATAGAAGCCTTGGAAATATTCTAAGATGCTTGACTAAAGAGTATGGTCGACAATGCGATCAGCTGATTAGGCAAGCTGAATATGCCTATAATGACACTATCAATAGATCAACATGGAAGAGTCCATTTGAAATAGTATATGGACTACATCTTAGAGGTGTTTATGAGTTGAGAGATTTGAAAGATGGAGTGAAAGGAAGTGGCTATGCTGATGACTTTGCATATGCTATGCAGGAGATACATGAAACAGTAAGGAAGACCTTGATAGAGAACACCATGAACAACAAAGCTAAGGTGGATGAAAGTAGAAGGATAGTTGAGTTCAATGTTGGTGACTTGGTTATGGTGCATCTTAACAAGTCAAGATTGCAAAAGGGAGTACCTCACAAGTTGCAGATGAGGAGGATAGGTCCCTGTCCTATATTGGCAAGGTATGGTGATAATGCATTCAAGGTTGTGTTAGTGATTTTTCTTATATCCCTCAACTCTAAAAGAGAAATATGAAAACCAGACCCGGGGATCTTTGTCTAGTAACATAAATCTACTTGTTTATGCAAACTAAGGGGAAAGAAAAGACTAATTAATGAGGATTTGATCCTCCTTCTGCTTCGAGTTCCACACACTCAGGCAGGTGCACCTAAAACATGATAAGATCTGCATACATATAACTTACTAGCTAAGACCCTTTATGCAGATGTGAAAATTAGTGGATAGTTCTCAGACTTATAAAACATGGGAGTTCAACTCAACCAGTCTTATACAGGGTCCCACCTGTATGATCCGCTAAGAACTAGGAAAATGGCAAATGTGACAATAAGGATAAACTCCTTCTTCTCTTCGAGCTTTGAACTCGGGCAGGTTAACCCATGGATTCATTTCTTCAAAGAATCACTAACAATACTTGTATTCAGGGAACACAAGACATAAACATGAATGCTTCTGAAACATGAAATTAAAGATGGAAATGATTTAAAGATCTGATGATGAAAACTGCAAAGCAAACCAAGATCAGTGCCTTGTTCATTGGGCAACAGAGTCATACAAACATACATTCCTAGAAAACCATAACTCCAACTCAAAAACCCGAATGGGATGCCTTACAAACCATTCTTTTCACTCCAGTTCCTGGACATCAAATTCGTATACAAATCTAGAATTCTCAGAACTTGAAACCGAGACTTACTCCCTCCTTGAAAGACACTCGAATTCAAACCCGCAGGTACCTTGTAACTGGTATACCGACATGCCTTACAAATCAATACACAAGAATTCAAATTATGAACACAAAGACATCAAACATAAACTGAATTGGGATTCCTTTATTTTTATTAAAATCATCTGGAACTGTACACTTCTAAAACAAAGAAACACAGGAAACAAAAATCCAAGTCTGGGAGCTGCCCTGCAGCATTAATTCCAACATCCTTTACAAAATGAGAGAAAATACAAGATATAGGAGGAAAGGGGAAAGCCAGTTTCCAACAACAGACACCTGTCAATTTCCCAAAATATCCCCTTCCTCTACAATTGCCTTTGAACTACAATCCTCTCTTCAACTGAAATGATTCTCTCCAAACCAAAAATATGATTTGATCCTCTCACTTCTTTAACCGAATTTGATCTGAGTTGTTGTTTCTTGTTACTGCTTTCCCTGACATTCTTCTTTCAACAAACTAATCCAAAAAATGGATTCTTCAGCTTCTCCCGATTCCAACGGTATATAACACTTTATATTTCGGACAAAAATTGAGTCCTCAGCATCATTTTCAAATTTCAGCTCCCAAGCAATTGTCACATTTAAATTTCGAATTTTTGACATAGTTTGAACTTTATGAATTTGTTTAAAAATCTCTGTATATAGATTTTTAAAATGGGCGGGTCCCACATGTGCCACATGGCACATTCAGATTGGTCCAACAAATCACCTCCTTGCCACCTCACCATCTAGTTGGATGCCACATTTGACCTTTGCCACTTGGCACTGTTTGGTTGGCTCGCATATCCACCTGGGCAACCGAACTAAACCAAACTGCCACCTCACAAGAATGCCACATGTCACCTTGTCGCATGATCGCATAGGCTTATTGGAGGCTAATACGACCATGCGACTAGCCTTCAATGTTACATCCCTTCCAGCGGTGATCCCTCAGCAGTTACCCCTTTTCAAACACATGCTGGTCGCATGGTTGCATAGGCTTGTTAGAGGTTAACACAACCATGCGACTAGCCTCCAAACTTTATCCGCTAGCACTCAAAGTTAAGCACGAAGCTCAGTCGTATGGTTGCATAAGCTTGTTGAAGGCTTATGCGACCATGCGACTATGTTTTAAAACATCGCCAACCTTTAAGAAACCACCAGCCGTTAAAATACTATTGGCTGAGCACCTTCACCCATGGTCCCACCACTTGCCGCTTCATTAATCGCAAGATTAAGACTTAGTCGCATAGTTGCATAAGGCTTTAACAAGCCTATGCGACCATACGACAAGACTTTAAAACACCGCCATTTTGCAAAATTTCTAAGGACCAAGGACATAGGATAAAATAATTAAATCAATGGGCTTCTTGACTCAAAGAAAAGGATATTTAAAGCATGTGGTCTCAACATGAACTTAAGTGAACTTTCAAAAAGTAACCTTCAAATAGAAAGCTAAGAGAACGGCGTAGGGCTTATTTAAAAATGGCCAAGTTTTAGGGTTTTATATTTTGAAGAATTTGTGCCTTCTCAAGAACAAGACCTAAGACAAGAAATTCTAACAAGTTTGTGACAAAATTTTGAAAACATTCTGACATCTATAACCACAAGATTAGAAAAAGGAAGCAAGAACCGAAAGTTGGACAAGAAATTTAGAAAATTAAGAAGATACCCAACAGTGGCTCTATCTGGGGATGGCTGAGCGTAAGATCAGCACAAGAATACCAGAATCTTCTGGAAGAGCAGACCACCCCAAATACAACTTCATTTCTTTTTATTCCTCCAACTTCTCAAAAACTTACTAAACCGGGTCCAACAAGCTCCTCAAAACTGGTTCCTTATTCCAAAGCAAACTACACTACTGCTGAAAGGAAAGCAACTGTACAAGTATTTACAAAACTTTCAACTGAAATCAATGCTTACCCCGATCAAATACATGATTTTCATTTCCATCCCACTCAGGCAAGCTATAAGTATCATTCGCTTGATTAACAATACTCACATTCTTCATCAGTTCATCACACAAAACATGGTTAGAAAACTCACCATTATCTGGTACGGGAAAGCTATCAGGATGCCATGAGTACTGATCACTGTGTGACATTAAACCATCGCACTCTTCATTGTCACTGCCATGCTGAAAAGTGAAGCATTCCAACTCAACATTATGGCTGGAAACATCCACACTCTGAACACTAGTTTGCACCACAGGATAGGCTTCCTTTACATCAGTTTGCAAACTAAAAAAAAATGTCTCTAAACAAAAATCAGATTGCAATAAGTCAGAGAAATCTTGTTGATCATAACTCCTATCAGCATCTTGTAAACATGGGAAGGCGTTGTCAAATAATGGTTCATCATTTACTTGTAAATTTGAGAATACACATTCAAATTCATCTTTTCCTTCAGCATCATGGCATATGTGAGGATCAATGACATTAGAATCATGAGAATTTGAATCTACAGTAGCACATACATCTTCATACTCATCATACATGATAGTAGAAAATCCATCATAATCATATGTACTCTTAATCTGCATGTCATGAACTTCAAAAATAGGGGAAAGGAACTCATCATATCTCTCACATTTGATGCCCTGATTAATACCCTCTTTATCAAAACATATGTCTGTCGGGCATGAGACTCTAGAATCAAATGTGTGTGCATACCTCTGAAAATCAGCATCTAGGAGTTGTGAAATCTTCTCACTACTGAGCAGGCATTGAACCTCTTGTCCATTTTCTTTGATCTCTTGCTCAATGTTGAATACATCTTCCTTTTTGGAAACAAGAGACAAGACTTCTTGATTTATCTCATTTTGTGCAAAAGACTCAATATCACTTTCATCTGCATCATACTCAAACTCTTGTTGTTCACATGAGTCATTTTCAAGCTGAAAAAAGAAGTCATCATCTACAAGCTGAGAATACGGGAACTCTACAAACTCAAATGAATCATTTCCAGTTACAGATTCTTCCTCATTGTCTTGTTGTTCATAGACTTCATTGTCAGCATTATATTCAACACTACTAGCACAAGTAGACTCAGCATCAACACAACTAAGTTTAGATTCAATACTTTCAATTTCATCTATCCATCTTCTAACACATTTAGTTGTTTCTTCTATACAAGAAGCTGACAAATCGCAGGATTCCAGCACACAAAGCTCTACAAATAATTGTACCCACTCTAATTCTGGGAAATCAATATCCATTACAAGCTTATCAACTATACTAGAAAACCTTTGATAAAATGAAAATGTTGACTCATTGTTTCTTTCTCCTACCCTTTTTCTCAAAATCAATAGGGCTTCCTCTTGGACTCTTTGCCAACTCGATGCAATATCCTTTTCTACATTATCATTTCCAAGATGTTGCTCATAAACTTCAAATCTAGAAAACAGATCTTGCTCCATGAATGCTGAAATTTCTATTTTAACCATTTATGTGATCAACACGTCATATTCTGTCACAAATATTTCTATCTGATTTTATACAACCATTATCTTCACAAAACTATAGCATAGCATACTCCTGATTTCTTGAAACCAAAATTTCAACCAGAACGTATGACAAACTTTGAAACTAATTTCCCTTTTCTTAGCGCTTTGCTCACCTATCAAGGGACTTTTATTATCATATAAAAACTTGGGATTACTTGGATAAGATTTGCAGCTTCTTCTTTTTTAATTCTGGAGAATCACTCCAACCAGCAAAGTCACATAATCCCTTTTCAAATTGCTGCAAATATAAATACTTCCAGGCTATTCACACATAGAGATCTGAACAAATTTCAGATTCTTTTTCCGAATCTCTTTCATAAAACTAGATTCAAATATTGATTTAGCCAAGCAAGGAAATAGACGTCTTAAACTTGCTAATCTTAAACATCAAATAACAACTGATAATCACAAATTACACTGGCACAACACAACCAGGATTCTCCAATTACAAACAGAGCCGCCACCCACAACATGTATGGGATTAAATTTCATAAACTGGTCTGTAACAAGTACAATAGACAGTATTACACAAATCTACTATATATTCACATTATACTCCCCAGCAGAGTCGCCAATTTGTTAGTGATTTTTCTTGTATCCCTCAACTCTAAAAGAGAAATATGAAAACCAGACCCGGGGATCTTTGTCTAGTAACATAAATCTACTTGTTCATGCAAACTAAGGGGCAAGAAAAGACTAATTAATGAGGATTTGATCCTCCTTCTGCTTCGAGTTCCACACACTCAGGTGGGTGCACCTAAAACATGATAAGATCTGCATACATATAACTTACTAGCTAAGACCCTTTATGCAGATGTGAAAATTAGTGGATAGTTCTCAGACTTATAAAACATGGGAGTTCAACTCAACCAATCTTATACAGGGTCCCACCTGTATGATCCGCTAAGAACTAGGAAAATGGAAAATGTGACAATAAGGATAAACTCCTTCTTCTCTTCGAGCTTTGAACTCGGGCAGGTTAACCCATGGATTCATTTCTTCAAAGAATCACTAACAATACTTGTATTCAGGGAACACAAGACATAAACATGAATGCTTCCGAAACATGAAATTAAAGATGGAAATGATTTAAAGATCTGATGATGAAAACTGCAAAGCAAACCAGGATCAGTGCCTTGTTCATTGGGCAACAGAGTCATACAAACATACATTCCTAGAAAACCATAACTCCAACTCAAAAACCCGAATGGGATGTCTTACAAACCATTCTTTTCACTCCAGTTCCTGGACATCAAATTCGTATACAAATCTAGAATTCTCAGAACTTGAAACCGAGACTTACTCCCTCCTTGAAAGACACTCGAATTCAAACCCGCAGGTACCTTGTAACTGGTATACCGACATGCCTTACAAATCAATACACAAGAATTCAAATTATGAACACAAAGACATCAAACATAAACTGAATCGGGATTCCTTTATTTTTATTAAAATCATCTGGAACTGTACACTTCTAAAACAAAGAAACACAGGAAACAAAAATCCAAGTCTGGGAGCTGCCCTGCAGCATTAATTCCAACATCCTTTACAAAATGAGAGAAAATACAAGATATAGGAGGAAAGGGGAAAGCCAGTTTCCAACAACAGACACCTATCAATTTCCCAAAATATCCCCTTCCTCTACAATTGCCTTTGAACTACAATCCTCTCTTCAACTGAAATGATTCTCCCCAAACCAAAAATATGATTTGATCCTCTCACTTCTTTAACCGAATTTGATCTGAGTTGTTGTTTCTTGTTACTGCTTTCCCTGACATTCTTCTTTCAACAAATTAATCCAAAAAATGGATTCTTCAGCTTCTCCCGATTCCAACGGCTTTATATTTCAGACAAAAATTGAGTCCTCAGCATCATTTTCAAATTTCAGCTCCCAAGCAATTGTCACATTTAAATTTCAAATTTTTGACATAGTTTGAACTTTATGAATTTGTTTAAAAATCTCTACATATAGATTTTTAAAATGGGCAGGTCCCACATGTGCCACATGGCACTTTCAGATTGGTCCAACAAATCACCTCCTTGCCACCTCACCATCTAGTTGGATGCCACATTTGACCTTTGCCACTTGGCACTATTTGGTTGGCTCGCATATCCACCTGGGCAACAGAACTGAACCAAACTGCCACCTCATAGGAACACCACATGTCACCTTGTCACATGATCGCATAGGCTTATTGGAGGCTAATACGACCATGCGACTAGCCTTCAATGTTACATCCCTTTCGGCGGTGATCCCTCAGCGGTTACCCCTTTTCAAACACATGCTGGTCGCATGGTTGCATAGGCTTGTTAGAGGTTAACACAACCATGTGACTAGCCTCCAAACTTTATTCGCTAGCACTCAAAGTTAAGCACGAAGCTCAGTCGTATGGTCACATAAGCTTGTTGAAGGCTTATGCGACCATGCGACTATGTTTTAAAACACCGCCAACCTTTAAGAAACCGCCAGCCGTTAAAATACTATTGGCTGAGCACCTTCACCCATGGTCCCACCACTTGCCGCTTCATTAATCGCAAGATTAAGACTTAGTCACATAGTCGCATAAGGCTTTAACAAGCCTATGCGACCATACGACAAGACTTTAAAACACTTCCATTTTGCAAAATTTCTAAGCACCAAGGACATAGGATAAAATAATTAAATCAATGGGCTTCTTGACTCAAAGAAAAGGATATTTAAAGCACGTGCTCTCAACATGAACTTAAGTGAACTTTCAAAAAGTAACCTTCAAATAGAAAGCTAAGAGAACGGCTTAGGGCTTATTTAAAAATGGCCAAGTTTTAGGGTTTTATATTTTGAAGAATTTGTGCCTTCTCAAGAACAAGACCTAAGACAAGAAATTCTAACAAGTTTGTGACAAAATTTTGAAAACATTCTGACATCTATAACCACAAGATTAGAAAAAGGAAGCAAGAACTGAAAGTTGGACAAGAAATTTAGAAAATTAAGAAGATACCCAACAGGTTGAACTACTAGAAGATAGTCAATTATCTCCAATTTTCAATGTTGTAGACTTAGTTCATTATAGAAGACCACAACAAGATATGGATCAAAGTCTACATGAAGTGATCAGAGATGTGGAAGACCTACAGTTACCTAATGTTGTAGTCACAGAAGCTGATAGCGTATTGGATACAAGGGTCTATAAAAAGACTAGAACAAAAGATTATAAGGAACATCTCATAAAGAAGCATGGGTAGATTGATGCTGATGCAGTATGGATAAAGGAGTCAAGATTCAAGAAGATGGGGATTGATCCAAGCATCCTCAATCCAAGGGTGGATTGATCTTTTTATTTTGGGGAAGGTGGTGCAGGAGCACACCATGGATAACCTCCATGCTTAGTAATTTTTGGCTTGTAATTGACTCTAGCCAAGTCAAGGAGTGTAGATAGTTTTTTTGAAGACCTTAGAAGGTCATTTGCAAAGTGGGCTAAGTGAGTTAGTCACTAGGACTAAGGTCACACTAATAGCCAATGTTAGTAGTTTTAATTCTTAGTGTTAGTAGTTGAAATAGAGTCTTTTAATGTGTCTTAGGCACATAATGAAGGTTGTAAAGATGCCATAAGGTCATTAATGGCCTTGGATCCTTGAAACATTGGAGGTTAAGAGTCCTAAGAAATAGGATTGAGGCATATGTGAAAGTTGCCAAATGTTGTAAAATAGTTGTCATGACAACATTTGCAATTATTGCAAGTGTTGCATGCAACTCGATTATCCTTGGATTTCCTAGAGTTTAGGAGATGGAGATCAGCCAATAGGCCCTAAAAACAAGGAGATGGAATTTACTATTAGCCAAGACTCGAATCTCAAGTTAGTTCATGCATTGTAATAGTTGGAAGTTTGTGAATAGAGCTCTGCAACAATATTCCTGTGAATATCTTGAGTTTTTGTGTTGACAGTCGGGTGAAATGGATTTAGAGACCAAAGCTAATAGTTGATTAGTGTTCTATAGATAGTTTTAAGGCTTTTTATTTTGACAAGAAAGTTGATTTGAATAGGTTTAGGGCATCGGTTAAAGTAGGTTTTGTTTTAGAGTTTTACTGGTACTGTTCTGACTAGTCTGAGCTTTCATGGCTCCCCCATGAAATCTAGCCATGGGAAACAACTCATGATGGATGTATATGTTAGGGGAGTCACTAATGTATATAAGTTTAGGATTAGGAGTTTGGGAAATGAGGAGAGCTATTTTTAAAGCTAGGCCCTAGGCGAGCACACAGAGCCCGATTAGAGGTCTAGACTGTGAAGAAATAGAGATTTCACTACAGGGTTGAAGGTACAGTATGGCTCCAAGACTTTTTCTAGTAGGTGTTCATCATAGCTAAATTTTCTATGAAGATTGGGTTCATGCCAATAATTTACATTGGATTTTGAGCAAGATTTCTAACAGGACACAATCAGTCCTAGAAAGTAGGTCAATTAGCCCTATTAGCCCTAGTTTGTAGGAAGGTGGTGTACATAGGCTTCTAGGACCTAAAATATTCAAAATATTTAGTAAAATCCAAAAGGGTATTTGAATCCCCAATTGGTTTTGCAAGTTGTTTGAGAAAGTTTGAAATGAAAGGCCAAAAGCCTCTGCAAAAGGCTACAAGGAATAGGCCTATTTTGAGGTCACTAGATGATGAATCATTGAAGCCGATCAGAACATGACTCAAGATCCCCCAAAAAATTGATCAAATGGGAAAGAATATGAATTTTTTCAAGATGGAGAGTATCCCTGCAATGAAAGATCAAGTTTATGAGGATTTGGCACTTAGAGCTTTCTAAGTGAGTGAGAAGAAATGTACTAAAACTAGGGTGTTAGTCTTTCAAGGTTAAGAACAAGAGATAGAAATCTTAGGAAGGAGTTGAGATTGGACTTAGTTAATGATATAAGCCAATTAGGACCTAGAGGAGACTAGGTACCTAGAAGAGACAAGCTAGGTCTCTTGGATGCAGTGCAAGCAAGCCTTGGAAGACTCACATCATGGCCATATTTCTTGTAGATCTAGCAATAGGATTTTTCACATGGCCATATTTCCTATAGATCTAGCCACATTAACACATGTCCTAGCAAAAATAAGCCTTGATTTATGTTGGGATATTCTATCCATAGATAGAATGCTCCCAAAGGATTCAAAAATCCTTCTGAAAACTCTATAATTCTTATATTCAAAGGGAAATATTGGGAGGAAAATCTAAGTTGGGTCCATTACCCCAAGGTCCTTCCTAGGTCAAGGGACCTCTTGTAAGGACTTTGATGAGATCTTCCTTGTTCATAAAGATGAAGAGAAAAAGGTCATTGACCATAGCACTTATTTTCACACTTCCTTTAACTTTCCATTATATGTATACCCATTTTTTAATGTAATCAATACTAGATTAGAAATAAAGGAACATACTTACAAGGGATAGATTTTCTCATCATGTTTTCAAGAACTTTGATCATTAAACCATTGATTTGGTATGGTTTCTCCAACTTATCCAATGAGGCTTCTTTGTCCATATTGGTAGATCTATTATCCAAAATCCTGTGAACAAAACTTGTTGATTCCTCTTCTAAAAAATGGACTCCAAATGATAAGGTGGGGAAGCATAGGATTGTATAATTTTTTTTTTACCTATAGCATTAGATCCTTCTATGTTGAGACCCAAAATAGAAGGGTATGTAAAAGATCACCCTTTTAGAAGGAGAGGGAGATGGGGACACCCATTGGGAGGCCATCCATAGTTACCATTGGGAATCCACACCAAAAAACACTAGAATTGAGTGTTATATAAATGAGAGGGGGATGAATTAGTTATGTTCAGTTATCCTACAGTCCCAAATTCCTTTTAGATGTATAGTGTCAACTTGAAAAAATAAACTAAACAGCTCGGTAATAACTTGTGTGTGACTTTCTTATTACATAACTGACTATCAGATAATGTAAACTAGCTAGTAGTTAACATATACCAATCTAACCTATTACTGTAATGTGTAAAGTAACATATCAAACATAAAATCCATACATATTTAACAATTGACTTTTAAAGTGGAAACCCTATTATGGAAAAAAATAACTTGGGACTGGTAACCCAAAATATTTTCACTCTTTTGAATTGAGCTTGGTTAAGAGCCTACCTTGTTAAAGGTTACAAACACACTGTAAGGTGTGACCTTGTTAGAGGATTTATCACTAACAGTTCTATGTGACCATACATTCACTTGGGTCAACAAGAAAACAAGTAACATTTATAGAATGCCAATAGAAAAGATAGTTAAGTATCACTCAGTTAAGAGATTTTGATTGTAGAAATGGTTAGAAAGAAACAATGTATGACTTGATTCAAATGCAACTTCTTTTGCTCATATTTAGATATATGCTAAGCTCAATATCATTCTAGTCATCATAATATCTTCATTCTCCTTCTTCCTCTTACTCTGTTATGCTTTGTTATCTCCTTTTGTCACTTGGTTTGGTCTGCAGAATCACTTGGTTCTTACTTCAACCTATCTGACCAGCTTCGCATGTATGCACCATTAATTTGCATCTCTCATGATCTTCTCTCTCTTCTCTTTTAATTTCTTGTATCCTTATATAGACATGTAAACAGTTTGCATTTCAACAATAGATTTTTCCTCTTAATCTTCATTGTTGGTTTTGCCTCTTTAACCTTCCCAAAACTTGTGCCTTAAACCATTTTCAATCTTCATCATCTGATCATCCTAGATTTTTTCCACCTGAAGATCTTCATAATAAAGTTTATCTTTATCCTTGGAATCTTTTAGATTCATCTAGCTCATCATCACATGTTGGAAATCTCATGTTCCTCCTTATTTCTCTTGCTCAGTCAATGCCATGATATGCTAGTTTCTTCTTGCTCAGTTAATACCACACTTGGTCTACACTACATCTACTCAGTGTACACTAAGTTCTTCATATACCGACCAAAGTAACTTGTATACTCTTGATCTTCAACACTTAGTAGAATCATGTAACTCAATTAAATCACTATCATATTGTCATAGACTCATCAATAAGTTTCCCAATGAATACCTTATTCATACTCATACATCTCATCTTCATGCTAATATCTCATTTTCTTCACCAACATCACCTCCTTCAGATGTTTGAAACTATCATGATAAGTAAATTCAAAGGTAGTTGACATCAATGAAAATATGAAAACTAATCTAATGTCACAAATATACTGCAGTAGCTCACTGATCATTATCACATTTTCCCATTTTTTTTCTCCAAGTAGCCTATCAGTTGTAGTTTTAACAATCCCTCCCTTTGGCATTGATGGAAACACAATATAAAATATACCATTGAATACCAATTAAATCTTAAGTGTTTACAAGTTAATCTTTATGCTATGACCCAGTTAGCTCTCTGTTAGCTTATGTTTTTAACATGTTTAATCACTATGCAATATCTATCTCTCCTGTATTGCTCTTTTACCGTATGACTACTTTTCTTCATTCTTTTCACTACATATTCTCTCCCTTTCGATTAGCTTCTTTCCTAACTAAATATTTCATGTATAATCATCTCCCCCTTTGACAACAATTCCAAAAATAAGCTTTTCAGTAGCCAAATAATTATCTTTGTTGTTCCTTTATAGATTAATGTACCTTGCATATACATATGTTCTAGGTTTTAGCTTTTCTATCACCTTCTTCACATCCTTAGGAATCCCAAAGTGTGAACATCTTGCATCAACATAATTAAATCTTCTGATAAAGAATAGGTTGATGCAACCCTATATCACCTTAGTGATTGTTAGATAGGGGAAGGATCCCTAGTCTACTTCTCAAGTACTCAAATGTATCCTTCGGTAAGGATTTTGTGAATATATTTGCAAGTTGTTCTTGTGACTTCACATATTCCAATTTGACCCATTTCTCCTAAAATTGCTCCCTTAAGTAATGATATTTGATGAATATGTTCTTTTCCTTTGCATGCATCACTAGATTCTTTGAAATATTGATAGAATTTGTGTTGTCACAATATATTGTCATTGGATCTATTACTTCTTCATTCACACCTTCCAACAATTGCTTTATCTATGCAATATTAGAGTAGTTGGTAGCAACAACTACATATTCAACTTTGGTAGTGGACTGAGAAATGCAACTTTGTTTCTTAATTATCCATGTTACTAATCTTTCACCTAAAAAGAAATCTCCTCCTGTAGTGTTTTTTCTATCATTAATATTTCCTACCTAGTTAGTATATGTATAGACTCTAAGTTCAAAATTGCCTTCTTTCTTATACCATAGTCCATAGTTCTCGGTGTTCTTCTGATATCTCAAGATTATTTTAACACCAATCATATGTGTCTCTTTAGGATTTGAAAAAACTATAGCTACAATTCCAACATCATGTGCAATATATGGTCTATTATGCACAACATACATTAGTTTTCCAATCATAGATCTGTATAAGGTATGATTTACCTTTGTTGAATTTTCATCCTTGGTTAGCTTGGATCTGGTTACCACAGGTGTATCGACTGGATTTGAGTCTTCCATACCAAATATCTTTAGGATCTCTTTAATTTATTTGTTCTATGTGATGTAGATACCTTCCTTTAGTTGTTGAATTTGTAAACCAATAAAGAATTTGATCTCTCCAAACATTGACATTTCAAACTCCTTTCTCATTTCATCAAAAAAAGATTTACATAAAGTATCATGACCTCCAAATATTATATCATCAACAAAAATTTTAGAAATAAAGATTCTATCATTAGATTCACCTTTCAAATATATATTACTTTTATCACTTGTTCTAACAAATCCAATTCTTATTAAATAATAGTGCAATCTTTCATACCATGCCCTCGGTGCTTGTTTCAGTCTATAAAGTGCCTTGTGCAGCTTACAAACCATGTTCTTATGAGTTGGATCTATAAAACCTTTAGGTTCTTCAATGTATACCTCTTCTTCAAGTATCCCATTCAAAAATGAAGACTTGACATCCATCTTATATACCTTGAATCCTTTATAAGTAGCATATGCAAGTAGAATTCTTACTCCTAGTCTAGAAATATGTGCAAAATTTTCTCCGTAGTCAATTCCTTCTTCTTGTGCATAACCTTTTTAGACTAATCTTTCATTGTTTCTTGTAACATCTCCAATCTCATTCAATTTGTTTCTGAAATTCCATTTTGTGCCGATCACATTTTTATCTTTAGGCCTCATTACTAATGTCCATGTCTTATTTTTCTGTATCTGCTTGATCTCTTCATTTATTCTTTAATCCAATCATCATTTAGCAATGTTGTATCATCTTAAAATGGAAGCACTTCCATGTTAAGAGTGTTTAGGCCTCTGAGTAAATGGTTTGGGGTCATTTTGAATGCCTTGAATGGATATTCAACTTGGATCTGGCTTTCTCCCTGCTTTCCACTTCTTTTTTGCTTCATTCTAGGTGAAATTAGGGTTAGGATCTTAAGGATTCTCTTGAATTTCCCTCTTTCATAGCTCTATTTTTAGGTAGGATTTAGAAATGGATCCTCCTGGCCTTCATCTTGGTAATCATAGGATTTTATGTCTATTCCTCACATTCTATCCTATTCTGGTACCAGTTCTAGGTTTCTGGGCATCCCTGGGACCTCTTGACTTGGTTCTGAGTCAATTTAGGACCAGGGTCAATGTCTTAGGTCAACCCTGACTAGGTCAAGGTCAACCTTGACATTGACCCCTTTCTCCAAATTTTCAAGATCCTTAATTTCTAGGCTTTAAGCTTTCGGGAAATTTATTTTCCCACCTCCGGGTTCACCATTTTGGGTTTTGGGATGGTAAATCCTTTAATTGCATTTAATCTAGGTATATTTTCTAAAGGTGAGGACCTAATTGGGATTTAATTCTCCAAGGTGACCCATCTAGAGGAGTGTGCCCTAGATCACTATAAAAGGAGGCCTTCATCTCTCATTTACACATCAAGTTTTCAAGCAATCTCATGATCAAGACATCAAGTTTTGCAATCCATCTGTCAAGCTCTCAAGAAAGAAGATCAAGCCTTCAAGCCTTAAAGCATTCAAGCATCCAATTCATCAAGGAGATCCATTAGTAGACATTGAAGGATTCAAGCTCTATGGAGCTCTCTTGTTGAAGATTCCCCCATTCCCATTCAAGCCTCTTCCTAGTTCAAGATCCATTCAAGATTGGTGTTGAAGATCTAAAGACAATTGACTGGAGACATCCTACATTTGATTCTACATTCATCCATTCTTGTGGATTCAAGGATTCAAATCCTCCACAAGGGTTTCAACTCAAGCAAGGTGAATTGTTCCGTTTACTTTGTTTATTATAGCAATTTCAATTCAATTTCAAGGTTAATTCCTAAATTGGAGTTTGATTGAGGCAAACCCCCCAAACAAACAACCAAAAAATCTCTTTTTCTTGTAGGTACAGGTGCAAAATTTTGGATCTGAGAGAAAATTTGGATACCCTTTTTGGAAAACTTCTGGGATCTATGAATAGAATTCAAATCGGACTTCAAATAAAGAATGTGGTATTTGACCTTTTATGAGGGTCAAACCCGAGTTGAGCCATCTCAAAAAAATATTTATGGGTTTTGTAGATCTCGCAATTTTGGTTTAGGGTCGCGAGAATCAACAGTTTTTGAGATCGTTTGACATGGGTTTTAGCCAATTCTTTTTCAGAGGTAAGTACCTTTATTTCTTAATTTCAATATTAGTCATCTACATTTACTTTCCATATGAATACAATTTCATGTAAGTATAAAATATTGGCTTTGGGGTCTCTTTTGTGTGCAAGCCATTGCCCTAGGACCCCATACACTATTTTATCCTTTACATTTTGGTGAACCCGACATGCCTACCCTCCTTTGTTTTGTGGATTTAGATGCTCTATTGTGTTAGATCTTCTTTTGTATTCCCTTGTGTGTTCACCTTCACTATACATTTTGGTGAACCCATTTTATGAATCCTCTTTCTATTGTGGAATTAGATGCCCTATTGTGTGTTTGATTTCCTTTTCATGCTTATAGATCTCATTTGAATGCATTTGGATTTATCTAGATCTATTTATTATCATGTTGCATAAGTTGTTTCAAATGTTGCATGGTGTTACACCTAGAAAGACTTCATTTATTACATGTGATCTCCATCATATTTCTCTTTATGAAGAGAAGTTGAGGATTGATGTTAATTCTTCTCCTACTAGATGTCCTTCTTCCCCCTCTAGGGATCAATCTTTAGTGAATTATGGCAACCCTACAATGTACTTTATTGGTAGGGATGATAATCCTCCTATTTGGGATGAACCTTTGGATTTGGATGTTGATTACTCTATTCCTTATGACACCATTGTGGATGATCCCTTGGATAATGACATTGATTTATCTCCTCCTTTCAAAGAAGCTTTGATACAAGAGGGTGATTTATTATACGATGATAGCTCTTTTTCTACAACACACTCCCATTACACGGACATTTTAGTGAAAGAAGATGATATTATAGATCCTCTACCTCCATTTGAGATTCCTTCTAGTGATGAGGCATCAGTGGAGAATGATATGAATTCCCTTAATGCTCTCCCTTTTAGTGATGATCCTATGGAAAATCAAGATCTTACCTCATCTTCTCCTAGGATGTCCTCTTTTCTTCCTTCTTGTGAATCTATTTGTAGTGTTGAGACAACTAATATGGTTTATCCTAAACCCTTTTTGATTGTCAAAGGTTGTCCTCACATTACTATTAAAGGTAAACCTATGGATTCTTTCAATGATCAAGATTTGATAGCTCACACATATCGTACAAGGAATAACCCTCAACCTAATCCGGTGGTTTCTACTTCTTTTCCACCTTCTCAACCCATTCTTCCTCCACCTCGTCTTCCTAGCAAGGAGTATAATTTGATTACCCAATTGCAAAATACTCCCGCCAAGATTTCTTTATGGGAGCTTCTTCAAACTTCACCTACCTACTATGAAGCCTTGCAAAAATCTCTAGCAATTCTTCCCACTCCACCTCCTAATCAAGAGAACATCAATAACTTCTTACAATGCATGCATGCTACTCCGACTCCTCTTGATATTGTATTTACTCAAAAGGATTTACCTTCTAAAGAAGTTTAGAATCAATATGATGCTCTTATGGTTGCTATTTCTATCAATAAAAGTATCATTCGCCAGACCTTGATTGATAATGGATCTGGGCTTAATGTTTGTAGCATGGACATGCTCAAAGAAATTAACATCGATCTTTCAACTATTCAACCTGACAATGTTTCTATTCGTGGCTTTGATAACATTGCTAAGAACACTTTAGGCATCATTACTTTAACTATCAAAGTAGGACTGGTCATCCTGAATACTCCTATTCATGTTATGCCTTGACCTCTCAATTATAATCTTCTTTTGGGTAGACCTTGGTTGCATGAGATGCATGTCGTTCCTTCCACCCTTCACCATAAAGTCAACTTTATACATAATAATGAGATGTATACATTTCATGCGGATGATGCACCTAATCCTTGTCTAAATATCCAAACCCACACTACTCCTATTCCTAATATTAATCCTTCCTCCTCTAATGCTATTCCTGGTGATGATTGGGGAACCTTGGATTTTAATCCTACCTTTATTGGAGAGTATAAAGTTAATGATCTTGATTTTATGAATAAATAAAGATAATTTGAACAATGAGTTTTTACTTCTAACACCCTTAGTAATAAATTTGTTACTGCTTCTACCCACAATAAATTTGTCAAACCTACTAATGATGACACAGTCACTACTAAAGTTCCATTGACTTCTTTTGACATGGCTTCTTGTTATGGTCCTGGTTATCACTTCCTAGTTAAACAAGGATTTAATGGTCAAGGATGTGGTAAGCATAAATAGGGAATTCAAATGCCCTTACACATTGGGGGGCATGAGCATTCTTATGGATTGGGATTTAATCCTCAACAACAAATCAAAGTTAACAACATCACAAATAACACTTCAAAACATGATGAAACTATGAAGGAATTTGACCAAGAAGTTCTTTTGCCTAAACTCCTTTGTACCAAGTTGATTACTAGACCTAAACACAAAAAGAAACATAGTTCATACTTAAAGACTCTTCCTTTTTGTTTATATCATAGATTTCATGATCACTCTACTAATGAATGTCATGCTTTACATTATAAGATTAGGCAGCTCATTGATAGTAAGGTTATTTATATAGCATGTGGCAATGAGTTGTATTTCAATCCTTTTTTCTCTAAATAACATCTATGTTCCTAGTATGGAGCTCCATATTATTTAAACAATGATAGCCTAATACTTGGGGGCTCATTGACTTGCATAGTGTTGCGAGTGATATAATAGGTCTCCTTCCATCCTTATTCCTACACTTGGGGGGCAAGGATGTCATCTCCTTCATTTCTATCTTTTTGGGATTCACCTCTTTCCTTTGTTAAGCAGTATCTATCTATTATGTGATATCCAATCATACATAAAAATTTTGGTTTGCATTGAGGATCTATGTCCTTGATCACAACCTCTTTCATTGTTTGACATTGGGTTTCCATGGTTGATATATATCTCACCTTGGAAACTGAACAGTGTGCTATTCCTCACAAGGATTACTTTTTTTTCACTTCTTGCATGATATCTCTTTGCATTCGTCCCTTCCATGGCCTCATAGGAGCTATGACCTTCTTGGCTTGGACTGGGTGTTGTCTATGGATATTTTCTTGATGCTGAAGAAGGCTTTATCCTTGTTCTTTTCTTTCCTTAACATGTCAAAATAGTATGTTTTTGCCATATTAAGGAGGGGGGCATATATACGGCTCCCTCAATCTATATTATGTATTTTTGTTCTAACCTTTTGTTTTGTAGCATGCTAAATCTTAGAAGGTAATGCACATAAGTTGCTAAATCCCGAAGGGACATGCATTTCCAATTTCAAATATGCTAAATCTTCCGAAGGTAATGCACATAAGTTGCTAAATCCTGAGGAGACACACATTTTTCAAATTTTCAATATGCTAAATCTTGGAAGGTAACACACATAAATTGCTAAATCTTGAAAAGACATGCATCTATATGCTAAATCTTCAGAAGATAACACACATAAGTTGCTAAATCCTGAGGAGATATGCATTTTGTATTCCATGGTGATACAAGAAGGTGGATCCATGGGTACTTTATAAAAGCCATCAGAAGATGCACTACATACATACACAAAGCCACTAGAAGGCATACAACTTTATGGGGTGACTATCAAGTATTTTCTTAGTGGGCCATCCTATCCTTTTGTGGTTCATAGTGAGATACACACATCTTACTGGGCAAGCTAACCACTCCTCTCTTCCCTTTTCTATCTTTTTATAGTGATCTCTTTGTTTGCAATCTTGGAGTTAACAAAGACTCGAGTCCCTAGGGGATTGAGGATTCCTTTGTCCCTTTGATTTCAATAAGATTATCTTTTTCTTTGTGATCTCCTTTACCAAGAGTTTGCATCGAGTCCATACTCTTGCTAAAGTGGGGGCTTAATGTATCGTCTTAAAATGGAAGCACTTCCATGTTAAGAGCATTTAGCCCTCTGAGTAAATGGTTTGGGATCATGTTGAATGCCTTGAATGGATATTCAACTTGGATCTAGCTTTCTCCTTGCTTTCCACTTCTTTTTTGCTTCATTCTAGGTGAAATTAGGGTTAGGATCTTAAGGATTCTCTTGAATTTCCCTCTTTCATAGCTCTATTTTTAGGTAGGATTTAGAAATGGATCCTCTTGGCCTTCATCTTGGTAATCATAGGATTTTATGTCTATTTCTGACATTTTGTCCTGTTCTGGTATCAGTTCTAGGTTTCTAGGCATCCCTGGGACCTCTTGACTTGGTTCTGAGTCAATTTAGGACCAGGGTCAATGTCTTAGGTCAACCCTGACTAGGTCAAGGTCTTAGGTTGACCCTGACTAGGTTAGGGTCAACCTTGACATTGACCCCTTTCTCCAAATTTTCAAGGTCCTTAATTTCTGGGCTTCGGGCTTTCGAGAAATTTATTTTCCCACCTCCGGGTTCACCATTTCAGGTTTTGGGATGGTAAATACTTTAATTGCATTTAATCTAGGTATATTTTCTAAAGGTGAGGACCTAATTGGGATTTAATTCTCCAAGGTGGCCCATCTAGAGGAGTGTGCCCTAGATCACTATAAAAGGAGGCCTTCCTCTCTCATTTACACATCAAGTTTTCAAGCAATCTCATGATCAAGACATCAAGTTTTGCAATCCATCTGTCAAGCTCTCAAGAAAGAAGATCAAACATTCAAGCCTTCAAGCATTCAAGCATCCAATTCATCAAGGAGATCCATTAGTAGACATTGAAGGATTCAAGCTCTATGGAGCTCTCTTGTTGAAGATTCCCCCATTTCTTGTCAAGCCTCTTCCTAGTTCAAGATCCATTCACGATTGTTGTTGAAGATCTAAAGACAATTGATTAGAGACATCCTATATTTGATTCTACAATCATCCATTCTTGTGGATTCAAGGATTCAAATCCTCCACAAGGGTTTCAACTCAAGCAAGGTGAATTGTTTCGTTTACTTTGTTTATTCTAGCAATTTCAATTCAATTTCAAGGTTAATTCCTAAATTGGGGTTTGACTGATGCAAACCCCCTAAACAAATAACCAAAAACTCTCTTTTTCTTGTAGGTACAGGTGCAGAATTTTAGATTTGAGAGAAAATTTGGATACCCTTTTTGGCAAACTTCCAGGATCTGTGAACATAATTCAAATTGGACTTCAAATAAAGAATGTGGTATTTGACCTTTTATGAGGGTCAAACTTGAGCTAAGCCATCTCAAAAAAATATTTATGGGTTTTGCAAATCTCACAGTTTCGGTTCAGGATCACGGGAATCAACAATTTTTGAGATCGTTTGACAAGGTTTTCAGCCGATTCTTTTTTGGAGGTAAGTACCTTTATTTCTTAATTTCAATATTAGTCATCTACATTTACTTTCCATATCCATAAAATTTCATGTAAGTATAAAATATTGGCTTTGGGGTCTCTTTTGTGTGCAAGCCATTGCCCTAGGACCCCATACACTATTTTATCCTTTACAAATGCATTCTTAACCGTTCTAGGTTCAAATTCACAAATCAAAGATGTATTTTTCCTCAACTTACTTCTTGTTGTCATTCCTTCTCATTTGTCACCAATTATCTAATCTTGTGGATGGTGTCTTCTCACATATTTTCTAATACATGATCATTTATTGTTCTTCAATGTTTTCTCGACTCAGTGCATGATCATCATTTTCCTCAGTAACTATTTGTTGTTTCTCGATCTGTAAGGACTATTGATTGGTAATAGTATTTTGTTTCTTTGTGACACCAGGATATTTCTCAGGTAAAGTGTCAGGATCTTCACTTTGTATGTAAAAAAATCTTCTATAGTCTTTTGGTTTCTTCTTTCTTTCTTCATTTTCCTCTACAAAATCATCAACTCTCACATTTTCACTTTCAATCATATTGTTAGTAGTCTTGTTCAAACATTTATATATACCTTACTCCTAGTAGAGTATCCTAGAAATATGCCTTCATCTCCTTTAGAATCAAACTTTCCATTTCTATCATCTTTTAGAATGTAATATCTACTTCCAAATATTTTGAAATAGGTCACATTAGGTGTATAACCATACCATAGCTCATAAGGTATCTTTTTTTACTCTTTCTTCAATTGTACTTGGTTCAATGTATAGATAATAGTACTGATAGATTCTCTCTAATAAACTTGTGCAACCTCTTTTTCAATTAGTACTGTTCTAGCATAATCAACAATTGACTTGTTCCTTCTTTTAGCAATTCCATTCTGTTGTGGTGTCCTCAGTGCATAAACATGTATCTTGATTCCATGCTCATTAGAAAAGTTAATAAATTCATCAGAAATGAACTCACCTCCTCTGTCAGATCTCAAGCATTTTAGTTGCTTACCAGTTTCTTTCTCTACTTTTTCTTTGTACCACTTAAACATTTGGAAAGCTTCTGATTTTTCTTTTAGAAACATAATTGACATCATTCTATAGAATTCATCAACAAATAAGATAAAATATCTATGTTCATTATAGCTTTGAATTCTCATTGGACCACATAAGTCAATATGAACTAAATCTAGAATTGCATTAGATGAATAATGTTTTCTCTTGAAACTAGACTTTGTCATTTTACCCATTTGACATTGTTTACACGTCACATAGGCATGCTTAGATATACTCGGTAAACCTCTAACTTTCCTTTTCTTACTAATCTTTACCATGTTGTCAAAATTCACATGACATAACCTCTTGTGCCATAACCAAACATCATCATTCTTAGCCATTAAACATGAAGTTTCAACATTATCCAAATAAAATAGGTTACCTTTTGATTGTTCACTACTACCGATCAACCTTCCAACATCATCATAGATCTTTTCTCTTCTATTCTCAAATGTAACTCAATGGCCTGTATTATTCAAATGTGCTACACTCAACAGATTATATTTAAGTCCTTTCACCCAATAATAAATTTTGCATCTAATATTTTTTGTTTAGCAATATTTATCCTTCACCTTTCACTTGACAAGGTGTATCAGTTCCCATTTTTACAAATCCTCCATTATAATGTTTAATAATTTTAAACTTATCATTGTCACCATTCATATGATGTGTGCAACCACTATCAATAATCCAAGTATCATTTTTGCTTACTTTAGAAATAAGTGCATTTTCTACATACCTTTCTTCTTCTTTAGAATCTTCCTTCATTGCAACATACACCAGTTCTTCTTCATCAATTTTAGTCTTGGTATCATCACCTTCTTCAAATAGGTAGCATGCCTTTTTTTCTTTATCTTTGTAGTCTCAGTTTTCTCTATTTCCTCACTGTCGGTTACCTCTGTGATCTCGATAATCTCTTTTATCATTCTTTCTCTCATTTGATCTTTCACTTGTCCTCTCATTATCATTCATGTCAGGACATCTAGCAGCAATATGACCAATCTCTTTACATTTGAAATATATTAAGGGAAATTTACCTTTATATTTTCCTTTTCCTTTCGGTAGTTTTCTCGCCATTAATGCTTCAAGTTCTTCAATATCATCTTCTTCAACTTCATAATCACTTCCATTTATTATCTGATGTATATTACTTGATCTTCCAGTATTTAAAGATGACATAAATGCAGATTCTACGTTAGGTACAACACTGTTATCAAAGTTGTTAAGCTCAAATGTAGTCAATCTATCAATTAAACTACCAAGAGAAACATCATTATCAGGTATGAATCTCATTTCATGTATTGCAAAGACTCTAATAACATAGGCAAGAAATTGTGTTTTGAGAATTTTTCTTAACACAGTTTCATCATCAATAGTTCCTCTTGATCCTCGGATAGAATTCACCACTTCCTTGACTCATTTTCTATACTGAGTTATGTTTTCACCTTCTTTCATCTTCATGTCATCAAATTTTCCTCTTAAGCTTTCTACATTTTCCCTGAGCACATTTTGATCTCCACCATGAACTAGTGTCAATTTGTCCCACATTTCTTTTGTAGTTGTACGATTCTCAATGTCTTCAAATTCAATATCTGATAGAGAAGAAGAAATCTTAATCATCATTGCATTATGATCTTGTCTTTCTTTCATCTGTGTGATAGTCAAAGGACCTGTAAGTGCTATGAATTGATTTTCCAAATAGTATAGTGCATAATCCCCAATGCCTGATAGATACAACTTCATCCTACTTTTCCATGTTGAGAAATTATCCTTGTTTAGCTTCGGTACCTCTCTCTTATACATATTCAGATCTTTAACTTAAGTCCTTCAAACTTCTTCCTTCAAGTACTTGTGCTCTAATACCAATTGTTAGATAACTAAGAGGAGGGGTGAATCAGTTATGTTCGGTTATCCTACAATCCCAAATTCCTTTCAGATGTATAGTATCAACTTGAACAAATAAACTAAACAACTTAGTAATAACTTGTGTGTGATTTTTTGATTAATTAACCGATTGTAGGATAACTAAACATAACTGATTCACCCCCTCTCAGTTATCTAACACTAGGTAGAAACTTTTAGACCTAACCCTAGCAAAACATTCACAAAAAGATTTTATCATCTATCAATTTGATGTTAAAGTTATATGTTTTGGAAATATTTAGTTAGTCTTACAAAAAAAAATCTTTCTAACAAACCTCAAAGGACACAAGAGCCAAAAGAAGCATAGAATTTGATTAGGGAAATGTTTTTTAGAAAATTTTGTTAAAATGACAAAAATATCATTCAACCAAAAACCATAAATCTAATGTCATCTTGCCTAAATAAAACCTTAGATTTAATTATTTTCCAATCTAAGTGGCAAAAGATTAAATAATTGATATCTTGCAAAGAGAGATGTGGTTTGACTTAAAATATGGCCACATTGTAAAAATTGATGCCAAAACCTTTAGTACCAAACCATTTTACTCCATCTACTATGAACATTTAAATTTAATTATTTTCATAAATTAATAATAAAAAATCAGAATCTTAATGTCTTGCAAATCGTAAAGCATATCGGCCTAAGAACTTTCCATATTAATCAAATACCACTAGGAACTATTCTTGAAAAAAATTTACACCACCTTTGATGAATTTCAATCCAATTCAATTATTTTTGTATAATGTAATTTTTTCATGGCTACTCCCAAGAACTTGATTGAAACAAAGGACAACTCTTCTTAAAATAAGCATTACCTTTCAACATAAATCCAATCACCTATGATACATTAAAGATGAATGAAGGTAATGATAAGTATACAACACATGTAACACTATCATTTCATAACTATAAGGGTGATTATAGGATCAAAGGGTTCCAAAAAGTGGCGATATGAAAAGAATGTAATTTTCATTACCCAAAAATATGAATATCTAATTTGACTTTTTAATTGGGTCGAGTATAAGTACATATAGCTACAATAACAACCAAAGTGGAACACATATAGTTCTAAATAGATATCTATTCTTAACAAGTATCAATTACTAACTGATACTCTCTCTCTCTCTCTCTCTCTCTCTCTCTCTCTCTCTCTCTCCATGCATGCATGTAAGTATGTGTAATATTAATCTATATATTATATATCACATCATTATAATATTATAATTTTATTATATTAATATTATATTATATAATTTATATATTATATAATATATATTACATAGCATATATATTATGTATTTAAGTTAGTTATGTTGACATATTTTTAAAAATACCCTACATTAGCAAACAAATATCCATTTACTCTATTAGTCAATTAAAAAGAGGTGTCTTGGGTCATTTTAATTCATTTGTGAGAGCAACAAGCAACTATAAGAAACACATATCATGTATTAACTGATATTTGTTTCAAAAATAATAATTCCACCTCCACGTATAGCAAGGTATGAATTTGGCATTTTTATTTTTTTTTTTATATTTATTTTTTACTATTTAAGTGTAACCTAGGTTTTTATATGAATTTTAGGTTGTAGTATATAATTTATGTTAATCTTAAGATCAAATTAATGAGAGGGGAGGGGTGAATTAGTAATCTACCAATTATCCAAATTTTTATCTTTTTAGAACTTTACCACAACATTCACAATTTTACCTTTAATAGCAGAAAATGAAAATCATAACCATAATTTCATTCAAAAAATAATGAAACACTTGACACATATGTTTATCGTGTGGAAACCCAAATTGGGAAAAAAACCATGGTGGGGATTAGTACCCATAAAATGATGTACTTTTTTTAAGTACACCATGTGAGGAGCTCAACCCTGTTAGGAGTTTTACCAAAGAATTGTTAAGTACTACCTGGTTAAGGGATTTATCTTTAGGTTTGTTAGGACCTTTACCCTATTAATAGTAGCCTTGTTAGAGGACTTCAAACACAAAACAATGTGCCACCTTGTTAGAGGATTTACAATAGGGACCTACTAGAATCCACCCTGTTAAGGGATTTTGACTATAGTAATTATTAGGGAATAGCGGGAACAATGATCTACAAAAGAGCACCACCTATGATTGATTTGATCCACTGAAGCACACAATCACTTCTTACCACACTTACTCTTCCTTGGCTTGATTGCAACTCACACTTCACACCACACTTGCCCAACACATGCTCAACACTCTAAATTATCAACTTCATCCTTTATATACTTTTTCATTAAGCCCTTTCATTTTCCATCTCCTTAGGATTACCCTAAATGGATTACAATTTAACTTTCAATCTTCACGCTTAGATCCAGTGCATCACACAACAAAAATAAATGTATACAATAAATTAATTATACTGTGTCAACTATCAAAATTATTTACATAGAAATTTGAGTGACTACAGATATGCTTACTCAAGAATATTCTTCACATGCTAGCATTGAACAAGGTGATGCCTAACCATCACCTTTGATCTTTAATACATGTCACCAGATCATGACTCACTTAACTGAATACACCGCAACACCTTCACCAATCACCGATCAAAGACTTAATCAGTGTCGCTCAAGAACTTTGAAATTTCAACCTATTAACAACTCTAACTCTATCTTTTGATCATCTAATCTTCACTCTGATTACTCAAATCAGTTGCGATTGCAACTATAGCATCTAAACACTATTCACAACTATATCTTGTTACTACATTACAAGAAACACTAAATATCTGACAAACCACTCAAATCACCTATCACCTGTCACTAACTATTCTAGTAGTTACAATGTTAACCTTCCTCTGATCATATCTTACTTACTAGTAAATATCAATAGTAGTAGTCATGTATTTAACATTCTGAGACATTCCTTAGCCTCCTAGATAAATCACTACAACTAAAACTTATTGAAAGACCTTGATCAATATTCACATATCCAACAACATACTTAACATCACTGACATCTCAATAACTGATCATCATGCAATCAAATATATCTCATTACAATACTAGTAATCACTTACCATCACTACATCACTTAGCATTAGTTATGCCAATAATATCCCCTTTTGGCATTGATGGCAATACTTTCATCATGATTTCGTGATTACATTCCCATCAATACCAAAAACACTAGGAACACTTCTTAACAATCTTCTTTAAATACATTCTCTCCCCCTTTTACAACAATGAAAAAGGTGTCAAACATACACAAAATCTTATTTTTTGTACTATGAGTCAACATAATACTTCATAGACTTATCCCCCTAAGGATTAGCCTCACAACATCAATCCAACCCTTAAAGATATTCATAGGAATACAACAGGATTGATGCAACTACATCTTCTCTTAATTCACAATAGATAACCCCTAGCTTATCTCTTAGATACTCAAAAGAATCCTTAGGTAATGGCTTTGTGAAAATATCAGCAACATGTTCCTTAGTTGGCAAATATTCCAACTTTACATTCTTCTTTTGTACTTGTTCTCTAAGAAAATGATACTTGACAACTATATGCTTAGTCTTAGATTGCATCATCAGGTTTATAGAAATATTAATGACACTTATATTATCACAATAGATAACTAGTGGTTGAGTTACCTTTTCATGAATTCCTTCAAAAATCTACTTAATCTACACAACTTGTGTAGAATTAATTACAACAACAACATATTCAGCTTCAGCTATTGATTGTGATACACATTTTTTTCTTTTTTCTTGTCCAGGATACAAGCATATCTCCAAGAAAGAATGCACCTCCACTTGTGCTCTTCCTATCATCAAAATTTCCTACCTTGTTAGCATCAGTAAATAAACTTAATGAAAAATCACCTTTGTGTCCATACCAAAGACCATAATCTTCAATTCCCTTAAAATATCTAAATATTCTCTTTACTGTAATCAAACGTGATTCCTTAGGATTAGAAGAAAATCTAGCCACTAATCTGACTACCTGTGTAATGTTTGGTCTACTATGCACCACATACTATAGCTTTTCAATCATAGATCAGTAAAGAGTCTCATCCACCTCTTTAGAATCATCTTCTTTTGACAATTTATAACTGGTTACCATCAAGGTACCAACTGGTTTTGAGTCTTCCAACCCAAATGTTTTCAATATCTATTTCACATATTTGGACTGGCTAATGTATATACCTTTTTTTAACTGTTGAACCTACAATCCAATAAATAATTTGATCTCACCTATTATAGACATCTTGAATTCTTTCCTCATTCCATTTTCAAATGACCTACTCACTACTTTATTACCACAAAATATGATATCATCAACAAATATTATTGTAATCAGCAACCTATCATCTTTCTCAATCTTCAAATATACATTACTATTGTCACTTGTCCTTGTAAAACCAATTTTAATCAAATATGCGTGAAATCTCTCATACCATGCTCTGGGTGCTTGCTTCAATCCATATAAAGCTTTTTGTAATTTTTACACCATGTTCTTACCTTCTTCATTAGAAAATCCTTTTGGATGTTCAATGTAGACTTCTTCTTCCATTACACCATTGAGAAAAGTATATTTAACATCCATTTGATATACCTTGAATCCTTTGTAAGAAGCATATGCAAACAATATCCTAACACCTTCAATTCTGGCCATAGGTGCAAATGTTTCACCATAGTCCAAGCCTTCCTCTTGGGCATAGCATTTTCATACCAATCTTGCTTTGTTTCTTATTACTTCACCTTCCTCATTCATCTTGTTCCTAAAAATCCACTTAGCATTGATTACATTCTTGTCCATTAGTTGGGGTACTAATGTCCAAGTCTTATTCTTCTCAATAATCTCCAATTATTCTTCCATATCCTTCAACCAATCATCAACTTTCAATGCATCTTTTGCAGTCTTAGGCTCAAGTTCAGAAAGAAAACATGTATTTTATGTTGCTTTTCTTCTTGTTAAAAAACCAACATTTCTATCACCAATAATTTCATGAAGAGAATGATTTAATCTCACATACCTTGGCAACACCAGTTTAGTTCTAGGAGTACCATCAAACACTTGAATTGGTTCATGTTCATTAACCTATCTTTCCATCAGTTCTACTATAGAATCTTGTTCCACCAGTTGCACATATACAAACCCATGATAGTCATTTGGTTCTTTCTTGCTAGAGTCATAATTTTGTTCAAAGAATTCATCCACTCTCACATTTTTACTTTCTACTATCTTTTTTTTTCTCTTTTTCAAGCACTTATAGGCTTTTCTCTTTGTGGAATATCCTAAAAAATATTCCCTTATCACTTCTTGGATCAAACTTTCTTGAATTTTCATCTATTTTTATGTAAAATCTACTTCCAAAAACTTTGAAATAACTTACACTAGGGGGTCAACAATGTGAAAACTCATAAGGAGTTTTGTTTGTGCCTTTATTCAATTGAACTCTATTCATTGTGTAAACAATAGTACTTATCACTTCTCTCCAAAATATTTGTGCAACACCTTTCTGAATCATCAATATCCTAGCATAATCTATGATAGCTTCATTTCTTCTTTCAGCAATACCATTTTGCTAAGGTGTCCTAGGAGATGACATTTTCCTTTCGAATCCTTGTTCTTTACAATATGAAATAAACTCATGTGAAGTGAACTCACCTCCTCTATCAGATCTAAGACATTTCAGTGTCTTACCGGTCTCCTTTTCCACTCTAGCTTTATAGATCTTGAACATGTAGAAAGCTTCTAATTTGTCCTTAAGATAAATAACCCACATCATTTTGGAATAGTCATCAACAAGAAACATAAAGTACCTATCACCATAATAACTTTGAGTTCTCATTGGACCACATAGATCGGTATGAACCAAATCTAAGGCACTTTCAGAAGAGCAATTTTTACTGATAAAAGTTGAACTAGTTAACTTTCCAAGTTGACATTCTTTACACATCACATTGTCTAGCTTCACTAGGTTGGGAAAACCTCTTACTATATTCATCTTACTAATTTTGACCAAGTTATCAAATTTAACATGACAACCTTTTATGCCATAACTAGCACTCTTCTACCTTAGCAATCAGACAACTCTTAATAGTATAATTTGGATGGAATAAGTTACCTCTTGTTTGTTCACTGGTAGAAATTAATTCTCATGATTTCCCAATGATCCTGCATACACCTTTATTGAATTCCAATCTATACCCTTTGTTGTTTAACTGAGAAACCCTTAACAAGTTATACTTTAAACCATCAACCTGGTAAACATCATCACAATTTGTCTTACCATTTAAAGAAATGGAACCTTCACCTTTCACCATACATGGAGCATCATTACCAAATCTCAATGAAGCTCCATCAAATTCCTCCATCTTAATGAATTTTTTTCTGTCACCAGTCATGTGATGAAAGGAACCGCTATTAATAATCTAGTCATTGTTATGATTGACACTAATATTTTTTCACCTTCATCCGAGGGTTCTTCTTTTATTGCAACAAAAACAATTTCATCTTCATCTCTTCCATTAGAATCTTCATCAGTAACACCTTCCTCGGTAAGATAACACACCTTCTTATTCTTGTCCTTGAATATCCTTGGTTTCTCCTCCATGTCATTGTCAAGACATCTAGAGGCAATGTGTCCAATCTTATTACATGTAAAGCATTTCAAAGGTAGATTTCCCGTATACTTACCTTTTCCTCTAGGTAATCTTTTTTCAAACAATGCGTCCAATTCTTTCTGCTCTCTTTCTTCGAACATGAAAGATTCATAATCATTAGAGTAAAATGTTGAAGTGATGTTAGATATTTCTTTTCCTTTCCTATAAGGTGCAATAGTCAATGATGACTTGAAAGAAGCTTCAACTTTAGGCATACTATTGTCATAATTTCTTAATTTAAATGCAATCAACTTTCCTATTAAAGCATCAAGGGTAATAAAAATATTTCCTAGAGATCTAAGCTCTTGAATAGCTGAATCTCTAATAGAATACTAAGGTAAAAGAGTTATCAACACTTTTCTTACTACATCTTCTTCAGGAAGATTACCTCCAACACCTCTAATAGAAGCAACAACCTCTTTGATTCTTTGATTGTATTTCTCTATGTTATCATTTTCTTTCATTCTCATCTCATCATATTTTCCTCTTCAGCCATCAACTTTTTCCATCTGCGCATGTGGACCTCCACCATAGATAGTTCTTAGCTTCTCCCACATCTCATGAGCAGTATCCAAGTCTTTGACATCTATAAATTTTGCATCTGACAAAGTACTTGCAATGGCTTCCATAGTAGTAGTGTATTCTTGTCTTGTCTTCAATTGATCTGGGGTTAGGATTATTTTGGGACAATAGACTTATTAACCAATGATCCAAATCCTGATAACCCATTCCTTTGAGGTATAACTTCATTCAGCCACACCATACTAAATAGTTTTCTCTTGTAAAATTTTGACCTTCCTTTCGCATCATCTTTTGATCTTTGCCTCAAGTTGTTAAGATTCACCACAATAGAGGAACATGTGCTTTGATACCAATTGTTAATCCTAAGATCATATTATTGAGAGGGGAGGGGTGAATCAATAATCTACCAATTATCCAAATTTTAATCCTTTTAAAACTTTACCATAGCATTCACAATTTTACCTTTAATAGTCGAAAATAAAAATCATAACCATAAGTTCATCCACAAAATAATGAAACACTTGACACATATGATTATCTTGTGGAAACCCAAATTGGGAAAAAACTATGGTGGGGATTAGTACCCACTAAATGATGTATTTTTTTCAAGTATGTCCTGTGAGGAGCTTAACCCTATTAGGAGTTTTACAAAAGCACTACTAGGTGCAACCCGGTTAAGGGATTTACCTTTAGGACTATTAGGACCTTTACCCCATTAAGAGTATCCTTTTTAGAGGACCTCAAACACAAACCAATGTGCCAACTTGTTAAAGGATTTACAATAGGGACCTACTAGGATCCACCCTATTAAGGGATTTTGACTGGTTTAACTATTAGGGAACAACGAGAACAATGATCTATAAAATAGCACTACCTCTTCTTAATTAGATCCATTGAAGCACACAATCACTTCTTACCACACTTATCTCTTCCTTGGCTTATCACAACTCACACTTCACACCAAACTTTCCCAACACATGATCAACACTATAAACAATCAAATTCATCATTTATATACTTATTTACCAATCCCTTAAGTTTTCTACCACCTTAGGATTTCCCTAAATTTCTTACAATTCAATTTTCAATCTTTGTGCTTGGATCCAACATATCACACAACAAAAATAAATATATACAATAAATTTCCTATACCATGTTAGCTATCAAAATGATTTACATAGAAATTTGAGCCTAGGTGTCAAATACATTTTGACTACACATATTCTTCCTCAATAATCTTCTTCAATTGCTGGCATTGAATAATGTGATGTTAGATCATCACCTCAAATATTTAATACACATCACCAAATCATGACTCACTTAACTGAATACACCGCAACACCTTTACCTATCACCGATCAAAGACTTAATCATTGCCGCACAAGAAATTTGACACTTCAACCTATTAACAACTCTTACTCTATCTTTTGGTCATCTAATATTCACTTTGATTACTCAAATTAGTTGTGATTGTAACTGTAGCATCCAAACACTATTACCAACCATATCCTGTAATCGCATTACAAGAAATACTAAAGATTTGACAAACCACTAAAATCACCTATATCACTTGTCACTAACTGTTCTAGCAGTTGTACTGTTAGCCTTGCTCTAACCATATCTTACTTACCAATCAGTATCAACAATAGTAGTCATGAATTTAACATTCTAAGACATCCCTTATCCTCCCAGATAAATCGCTACAACTGAAACTTATCCAAAAACCTTGTTCATCATTCACTTATCTAGCAACATACTTGACATCAATGACAACTCAATAAATGATCATCATGTAATCAAAACTATTTCATTACAACACCAATAATCACTTACCATTATTGCATTAGTTAGCATGATTTATGCCAACATTATTGGTTTTCTAATTATCAAGCCCATTATAGTTTACCAATAGATAATAATTTGAAACCTACTTCAATTTAGGCTTAGATTAATGTTAATTTGATTGAATTGAAAAAAATTATGATCATACCACAACCACCTTCATTTTTCCTCAATGAAAACCACCTTAGAGTCTATAATTTCTAGTGTTGAAGCCCTCACACACCAACATAGTTCCTATCTAGAGTGGAAGAGGACATGAGACAACACTATGTCAAAGTCTTATTATATGATCAAGTGAAGGAACTAGATAACATGTTGACGTTTATAAACCCAAATATTTGATGAAATAGTGCACATATCATGGTACCATTGACAATTTTTTGAACTATTAGTGGATAGTTTTTAAAAAACCACCAACAATAATTTTAACATCCTACAATATTTACTTTGAAAGTTACATGTTAAATTTTGTCCTAGGTATGCATGTGAACTACTTTTACATGAGATATTTCTAGGTGTAGGTAGAAGAATGCCTCAGGATAATGTAGGGAAACTCAAGTAGTGCTGGGTCCTTTTTTTTCCCCTCCTATTAGTCCCCCTACCTCTGATAGAACACCTTGATAATTTTACAAAGAAACCTTGTCGATCATATCGGCCATGCGGTCTTTGACAAGTCATTTGATTTATTAGAGATCTTAATATACTAAGTTGTGGGACCTTAATGTGCTAGATGGATTAGACGGTGCTAAAATATCCTCCTCAACTCCAAATACTTGTGTCCCCCATACTTACACCATGTGTGAACACGCATGTCTTATTCCTCTTTTACAACCTATCGATTCTTGCATTGGAATGGCCAATTACAAGTTCCATCAAAAAGTACATGAGTATATTCTGGAGAGTCATTGCATGGTAGAGATGAGGAGGATATTGGATCTTATCAAGATCATGTAGTCCTAAGACAAGAAATTTCACATAGTGTATTTTATGTTAAATAAATATTTATAAGAGATATTATTACTAATGTATATTTATATGTTCTTGAGGGATTCTGGATTAATGGTGTATATTTTTTGAATCAACATTTTGGATCATATTCCATGATCCATTTATTTTTCTTAAATTATTATAATCATATATTTTAATTGTAATTATATTTTAATATATACTATTATAATAATATCTAATTATAATTATATTATCTTCCCAAGGCTAGAGCCATTGTTTGGCTTGTTGTCAAAAATGGGATTCTGACTAGGGAAAGGTTAATGCAGTATGGTTAGCATTGCCCTTTTGAATGCATGTTGTGTCATGAAAAAATGGAGAATATAGATCATCTATTCCTACATGGTAAGTTCTCTATTCAATGTTGCCATTTTGTTTTTAAAAATCTTAACCTCTCCTTTGTTTGTCCAAGCTCGATCAAACAACAATTTCAAAGTTGGAATTGTAAAAACTCAAAGTTGGAATTTTTGAGCATTTGACACATATGCCCATCAGCAGTAATCTGGGAATTGTGGAAATAATTAAATTGATAAATTTTCCAAGATAGATGAATCTATGGATAGGATCTATATAAGAATTTAGAATTTTGTTGCAGAATTGGTCAATGTTTGAGTCACTCAATAGAACCCAAGAAGGTTCTCATATTGTTTGGAAAATAACATATTGCAGAAATCATGGCCTCTATTAAAATCCCATCTCATTAATGGGATTTCAGGGGTTAATCTCATGTTAAAATAAGAGTGAAGTACAATGGGAGAAGCCAGAGGTGGGTTGGATCAAAATTAATTTTGATGTTGCTGTTAGGAATTGTCCCAAGAGATAACTGAGAGGGGCGGGGGGGGGGGGGGGGGGGTGAATCAGTTATCTACAAGATTCAATTATTTATCCAATTAAGTATACTTAAACATAAATCATAAACACAATGAAAGAACACTTGAACACAACACCAATATTTTGGTTATGGGGAAACCCAAATAGGTAAAAACCCTGATGGGACTTGATACCCACTAATATTTTGTACTAGTGTATAATGATCCTTGCTAGAAGATCCTTTATCCTGTTAGGAGTAGCTTTACAATATATTAAGTACAGTAGACCTAGTCAAGGGTTAGACCCTATTAGGAGTCTTTTATAATTGTCCCTATTATGGGAGAGGATGCACTGTCCGAGAGCTCACTGCTTAAATGGGCGAAGGCTACAACCTTCTGAATAGTAGATACACACTATATCTGGATCTTGGTGAACTGCACTTTGACCTACTATCTAGATCAGTTCCAATGAATAGAACAAGTACTTTACTTGGTCACAAAGACCTTCTTCTGATGGCTCAACACTTCACACACTCTACTCTGCTCTACTTCATTAACCATGAACCACACTTCAGCAATCACAAATGACTGCCTATAAATATCTTTCCTCCAAATGATATAATCAAGTTGACCTATTAGAACAACCTTGAAATCATATTAGAGAAACCATAATAAA
Source organism: Chamaecyparis obtusa (assembly GCA_027943335.1). Taxonomy (NCBI): domain Eukaryota; kingdom Viridiplantae; phylum Streptophyta; class Pinopsida; order Cupressales; family Cupressaceae; genus Chamaecyparis; species Chamaecyparis obtusa. The sequence goes on from BSBK01005700.1 coordinate 122,842, forward strand.
CTCCAACAAACATTCTATCAGCTCTATTATGCACGCAACTCATTCTGGGACCTGTCTAATAAAATAATTGTAGACGCACGCTACACACTGTCAGCTCTACCCAAACAACTGGAACTTTCTCTGTAAGCTGAATTAACTTATGCACTCTTAACCAAACATCAATAACACTTCTCCAAGATTAACTCCAAGGCACATACCCTCAAGATAGGTGCAACTCAAGAACCAATAAAATATTTGTTGGCTCTTCTGAACAAACATAGAAAACTGCTACTGGCGAATAGCGACTACATAACTTCACTTGCATTCATCATCAGACTATGCATCCATAACTGAAGCATCACTAACATGTCTTCAACATATATCCAAGTGCACAAGGCTCCATGATAACTGTATGGACAACCATACATAGAACATTGTCTGTTACTCTGTTAGGAACACTACTGACACCAGCTGCTATATAACTATCTGTAGTAATAGTTAACCTTTGCGCCCATGATATCATGTCCATGCTACATATATAGAAGGCTTACTACATAAGACTTCTATGCATGCTACTTTCCATATGTTGTCATCAATGACAAACATACAGTCAGTACTGGCCTGCTAGCAAATCTCCAACAATCTCCCCCTTTGGCATTGATGGCAACATGTGGAATGATAAACCACCACCAGCCCAAATGAACATTCCTTTTATAACATTCTCTATTTCCTCTTCAAAACTCCCCCACAGTTGAATCATCCATCGGCTGCAATATTTTCTAATATTCTCCATTTCCTCAACTGTGTTGTTGTCATAACTAAATGTTGCTCCCCCTTAGTATATTACTCCTCTTTTTAGTTCTATTTTTCATGACTTAATACATATAATCCCCCTTTGACATCAATGGCAAAGGGTTCCATTCGTTTTAAGCACCAGTACTACTCCTGAGGTAGAGTAGTCAACCTTCCACCAGTCCTTGAGGACTGATGCCTTTCCTTCTTTCTTCTAAGTAGAAATAGGGAAGGGAATGACTCCCAACTTCTCCCTGAGACACTCAAAAGTATCCTTAGGAAAAGGATTTGTGAATATATCTGCCAACTATTCTTTAGTACTCACATAGTCCAGTTTGAATTCTTTCTTTGCCACTTTCTCTCTTAGGAAGTGATACTTGATCTCAATGTGCTTTGTCTTTTCATGCATCACAAGGTTCTTTGACATATTGATAGTGCTAGTGTTATCACAATGAATAACAATAGGATAATCAATCTGAATTCCAAAATCCTTTATCATTTGTTTGATCCAAACAATTGTAGAACAATTCAAGGCTACTGCAACATACTCCACTTCTACTATTGACTGAGAAATACAATTTGTTTCTTGCTTGTCCAAGTGACAAGTCTATCACCAAGAAACACTGCTCCACCTGAAGTACTCTTTCTGTCATCAACACATCCTGTCCAATTTGCATTAGTGTACACATGAAGCTCAACATTTTCTAAATTAGGATACCATATACCATAATCTATAGTGCCCTGTAAGTATCTAAATATTCTCTTTACTGCCATGAGGTGACTTTGTTTAGGCTCTGCTGTAAATCTTCCAACTATACCAACTGCATTGGAAATATCAGGTCTAGTTTGAGTAAGATATATGAGTTTACCAATCATAGACTTATACAATGTTATATCTACTACTGGTGAGTCATCTTCTTTTGTAAGCTTGCATCCAGTGATCATAGGGGTTCCTACTAGCTTGCAATCATCCATCTTGAATTTCTTCAGTATCTCTTTCACATACTTTGATTGATTAATGAAAATTCCTTTTTCTATCTGCTGCACATTTAGTCCCAAAAAGTACTTGATAGGACCAATCATACTCATCTCAAACTCATTCTGCATTTCTTTGGCAAATTCAGCACTGAGTTTGTCATTACCTCCAAAGATAATGTCATCAACAAATATAGCTACAAGAAGTAAACCTTCAGATGTCTCTCTAATGAATAGATTACAATTTGCTGCTCCTTTCTTGAATCCAATCTTTTTTAAGTATCCATCTAGTCTCTCATACCATGCTCTAGGGGCTTGCTTAAGTCCATAGAGGGATTTCTTCAATCTGCATACCATATTAGGTCTATTTGATAAAGTGAATCCTTTTGGCTGCTCAATGTATACTTCTTCTTTTAAGTCTCCATTCAAAAATGCTGACTTGACATCCATTTGATAAACTTTGAAGTTTTTAACTATAGCATAAGCTAAAAACAACTTAATAGCTTCTAATCTACTCACAGGTGCAAATGTGTCTGAATAATCAATGCCTTCTCTTTGTGCATATCCTTTACATACTAATGTTGTTTTGTTTCTTACTACTGTACCATCTTCATTCATCTTGTTTTTGAATATCCACTTTGTTCCAATCACATTTTTATCACTAGGTCTTGGGACCAGTTCCCAAGTGTCATTTTTAACAATTTGATCAAGTTCTTCTTTCATAGCATCATGCCAATCTGAATCCTTACAAGCATCTTCAACACTTAAAGGTTCAATCTGAGATAGTAAACATACCGCTTCATTGCTAGCTGAGTTCTTTGTTTGTGATCTTGTTAAGACTTTTCCGCTCTGATCTCCAATGATGTCTACCTTGGAATGATTTCTTGATGTAAACTTTGGAACTTTAGGTGATGTTGATTCATCAACCTTAGGAGTATTTTCTTCACTTGTCTCAGGGTCATTGAATAGCACATCAATACTGTCAAACATTTCTTCAATAACTGTCTCACTAGTAGATGGTCTAGGTTCTTCTTCAATCATGGGTGAGTAATCATGATATCTTTCTTGAATCATAAAATTTTCATCAATCTTTACATGAGCACTTTCAATGATATTTTTCAATCTTAAATTGAAACATCTATAAGCTTTACTTTTAGTAGAGTAACCAAGAAAAATACCTTCATCACTTCTTGCATCTAACTTGCCTATTGCTTCATCCCTCTTGATGTAGCACTTTCTTCCAAAGATTATAAAGTATTTTACTATGGAAACATTACCAAACCATAGCTCATAAGGTTTTTTGTTAGTGCCAGGCCTTAATTGAATTCTATTGATGGTATAGACTATTGTATTGACCGCATCTCTCCAATAGGTGTGTGCGACTTTTCCTTCTATCATAATGGTGCGCGATGTATCAAGGATGATCCTATTCCTTCTCTCTACAATTCCATTCTACTGAGGGGTTCTAGGTGCACTTAACTGTCTCTTTATGCCATGTTCTTTTTAGTACTCATAAAATTTGTCAGAGGTGAATTCTCCTCCTCTATTCGACCTCAAACATTTTATCTTTAGTCTAGATTCATTCTCAACCTTAGCTTTGAATATTTTGAACTTCTCAAAAGCTTCTGACTTATCTTTTAAGAACACAACCCACATCATCCTAGTATAATCATCAACAAACAAAATGAAATACCTTTCACCATAGTATGATCTTGTTTGAGTTGGACCACATAGGTCTATATGAATCAGATCCAACTTGTTCTCTACTAAATTTTGCTTGCTCCTAAATGAACTTCTCACATGCTTCCCCATCACACATTCCCTGTATATAGTATCAACTGGCTTTGCTATGCTATGTAGATCTCTTACTGCCTTTACATTGCTTATCTTTACCTTGTTATCAAAATTGATATGACATAGTCTTTTATGCCATAACCAACTGTCATCAACTTTAGCAAAAAAACAACTTGCTTCTGAATTGAGTTGAAAAAAATTACCTCTTGCCTTTGTGCCTGATGCAATCATAACACCATCTTTATTGTTAATGATGCATTTTTCATCTTTGAATTCCAACTGATAGCCTTTTCCAAGTAACTGTCCAACACTGAGAAGGTTATGTTTCAAACCATCAACATAAAGAACATCATTAATACTATTCTTTCCATCCAAAGTGATGGATCCTCTACCAACTATAGGTTTAGGAGTGTTGTCTTTAAATTTGACCATACCACCATTATATTTGTCCAAATGAACAAACCTGCCTGCATCACCTATCATGTGATGTGAACAACCACTGTCTATAATCTAGTCTATCCTTATGTCAGCTTGTGAAATTAATGCTAGCTCCTAATTCTCTTTCTTTTCTACATGTACTATCTTGTTATTCATTTTATCTACAATAGAAATGAATCCAATTTCTTCTTCACCAAATTCTTCATCTGAAACTCCATCTCCAGCATAGTAGCATTCCTTAGAATACTTAGGCTTTTAATCCTTTTTGAACTTTCTAGCTCTAGTGGGACACTTAGATGCAAAGTGACCAATCTTATTGCATGAAAAGCACTTAAATGGTAATTGACCTTCATATTTTCCTTTTCCTTTCTTTTCTCTTTTGGCAATCATAGCAATAAAATCATCTAATGTTTTATCTTCATCATCATCATCAAAATTACCAGAAGTGTTTGTAGATTTCTTACCATGAATTGTTTCTTTGAAAGTTGTTTCACTCTTTGGTTCTATCTTCAATCTTGAAATCTCAAAAGCTAAGATCTTGCTGATCAAGGTCTCTCTCTTGAAATTTGATGTAAGCTTTATGGTCTCATCAAGGACGCTGATCTTGATTTCATATTCGAGAGTAAGAGTAGTCATCAACTTATCCATAATGTCCTCCTTTGAAATCTCTCCACCATTGTTCCTGATTCTAGCAACTGCTTCATTAATCCTCTGATTGTAAGCTCTGATGTTTTATTTAGGAAACATCTCTACTGCATTGTACCTTTTCTTCCATGTCTTTCTACGTGCATCCTTTTCTTGTTTGTCTCCTTCAAATGTGTCTTCTAGGTGCTTCCATATTTTATGGGCTGTATCTACCTTTTTTACTTCTAAAAATTCACCATCAGATAGGGTGTTGATAAGGGCTTCTTTAGCAATAACATTATGATGAAACAATTCCTTTTGTATGTTAGTAGCATCATCTTTTACAATGTCTTCTAAGGTAGGAATCTTGGTTTCTTTGATGGTTACATTAAAAACTTCAAAAGTAATGCACTACAAATGGGTTACCATCTTGTTCTTCCAATCAAGATAATTCTCTCCATAAAACTTAGGACTTTCTTTCCTAAAGTATGCCATCAGATCAACCTCAAGCTATTAAACTTTCTCTCTGAGGCACTTGGCTCTGATACTAATTGTTAGGAATAGTCCCAAGAGATAACTAAGAGGGGGGGTGAATTAGTTATCTACAAGATTCAATTATTTGTCCAATTAAGTATACTTAAACATAAAGCATAAACACAATGAAAGAACTCTTGAACACAACACCAATATTTTGGTTATAGGGAAACCCAAATAGGTAAAAACCCTGGTGGGACTTGATACCCACTAATATTCTATACTAGTGTATAATGATCCTTGCTAGAAGATCCTTTACCTTGTTAGGAGTAGCTTTATGATATATTAAGTATAGTAGACCTGGTTAAGGGTTTGACCCTTTTAGGAGTCTTTTACAATTGTCCCTATTAGGGGAGAGGACGCACTATCCGAGAGCTCACTGCTCAAATGGGCGAAGGCTACAACCTTCTGAATAACAGATACACGCTATATCTGGATCTTGGTGAACTGTGCTTTGACCTGCTGTCTGGATTAGTTCCAATGAATAGCACAAGTACTTTACTTGGTCACATAGACCTTCTTCTGATGGCTCAACACTTCACACACTCTGCTCTACTCTACTTTATCAACCATGAACCACACTTCAGCAATCACAAATGACTGCCTATAAATATCTTTCCTCCAAATGATATAATCAAGCCAGCCTATTAGAACCACCTTGAAATCATATTAGAGAAACCATAATAAACTCCAACAAACATTATGTTGGCTCTATTATGCACGCAACTCATTCTGGGACCTGTCTAATAAAATAATTGTAGACGCACGCTACACACTGTTGGCTCTACCAAAACAACTGGAACTTTCTCTGTAAGCTGAATTAACTTATGCACTCTTAACCAAACATCAATAAAACTTATCCAAGATTAAATCCAAGGGTGCATACCCTCAAGATAGGTGCAACTCAAGAACCAATAAAATCTCTGTTGGCTCTTCTGAACAAACATAGAAAACTACTACTGGCAAATAGCGACTGCATTACTTCACTTATGTTCATCATCAGACTATGTGTCCATAACTAAAAAATCACTAACATGTCTTCAACATATATCCAAGTGCGCCAGGCTCCATGATAACTGTACGGACAACTATACATAGAACATTGTCTGTTACTCTGTCAGGAACACTGCTGACACCATCTGCTATATAACTGTCTATACTAATAGTTAACCTCTGTGCCCATGATATTATGTCCATGCTACATATACAAAATGCTTACTACATAAGACTTCTACGCATGCTACTTTCCATATGTTGTCATCAATGACAAACATATAGTCAGTATTGGCCTACTGGCAAATCTCCAACAGTTGCACCATAAATAAATCTTGTGCCATAAAGTGTTAGATGTGTGACATGGGATCCATAAGGAAATATCTTGGCATTTGAAATAAAAAAATTAACAATTGTAATGAACAATGATGAGGAAGCATAGGTGACGTTGTTAGCAGTGGACATGGCATCTAAAATAAAGCCAGAGAATATGCACCTGGAAGGTGACTCAAAGATAATTGTCAATGTCATCTCTAATGGCCAAGATCATTTGTGGTGGATTGAAAAAATATCCATAATATTTACAAAAAACTAGAATTTTTCAAAAAAATTAAACTAACCCACATTTTTCACGAATAGAACTGGTTGGCGGATTTACTTTCCAAATTTGTAGTCCCCTTCATGAGAGAATTTGGATAAAATATGGTAGATAAATTAGTGTCAACTGTATTTTGAATTCTGGTGATAGTTTTGTATGTAAGGGTAAGTTATTAGATGGATGGGTGATGTAAAATGTTGTCATCTCACCTCAATTGGGCATGCAAATGGTGGCTCGTGATGTCTCATTTATGAGGGTGCTAAAGTAGGATTTTTTATTCTATTTTTGAGCATTTTTTTGCCTTCACATGGTGTGGTTGCAGAAGGAAAGTGGCAAGTTTGGTGGTGATATGGTGATGAAGGGTACTCCCCTTATTAACAAAAACACACACAACAAAATTGAGAATAACAACAAATTGTAAGGACAAGAAATGGGCTTTTTATTATCTCCAATGAAATGGAATTACAATATTTAGAAATATAACATGCACAACTACATGCACAATGAAATGGGAATTTTCATTACAATATTCTGAAAGCCAGAGCCACCAGATGTCTATTCCCAAAAACTTCCCTAGATAACCCTACAAGCCTTCATTATATAGGCAATTTTAATTGCCCAAGAAGGATCTAGAAATTTTAATCCTAAAGTTTGAGGCCAACCATCATTAAGATATTATTATTAACTTTTATTACATTAGAATAAGCTCAAACAACTTTCAGAACTCAAAAAGAAATTTTGAAGGAATTTCATTTTCTTCTATTTTAGGTAGCGCAACTTATGGAGACCATAAGTCATTGCCCGTTGACCTGATTGGCTATTATAACCCCATTTCGAAAATGGTACAAAGTTCTCTACAATACCTAATAAGTGCAAGATTTTTTTAGCCAAGGTTTTGACCTCATTAAGAGCCTCTAAAGCCTTCAAAGTTGGGTTCAAAGTTCATGTACCCTACTGCCAATACCAAAAAATTTCAATATCTTCAAAACTAGACTTGATTTTACAATAAAAATTTACTGGTAGGATGATATAACCAAAGTGAACCACTAGGGAAGAAAATAGAGCATTATGAGCTCAAATGAAAAACTTACGAAAAATAGTAAATATCTAAAAATAGTAGGTCTGCATAAGATATCCCTTATTGAAAAGAAACTAGAAAATGTTTTAGGGTGATGCAAGATTTCCCTTACACCCAGGATGATCTTGCATTAGACACCTAGGGTAATTTGAGAAGTGACCTTGTCACATATTAGGTGTTCAAAGAAAAACCAAGATGGATAACCTCTTCCCTTGATAACCATGATGAATCTTCCATAGGTCATCCTTTGCATTTGACCAAATATTCTTCATATGTCATGTTCCTTGTGCTTCTTCCAACATGACTGTCCAAGATGGCTTCAATCTCCTCTGTAGCTAAATTAGTTGTTGGAATATTCCAATGTGCTTCTGTGACCTGATCCTCAACACCTCCTTCATGATATTTTTTTAGATTTAAAATGTTAAATACTGGTGAAATATTGAGTTCACTAGGCAACTCTACTTTATAAGCATTTCCTGAATCATGCTTCTTCAGTATTTTGCATGGTCCAAACTTCTTCATCTTCAAATTATTGTATGTTCCTACTAGAAATCCCTCCTTTCTCAAATGAACCATGGCTTCATCCCCAACCTAGAATTCCTCATGCCTCCTTTTCTTATTTTCCTTAGCGTTATACTATGTATTTATTTTATTAATATGTTTCCTTACTTCCTCATGCAAATTCTTCAAGTGTTCTACAAAGTCTTCAACATTAGCGCTACTTGTCTCTCCTTTGTCCAACCTTTTGAATTCAGATGCATTTATGGGACTACTTCCATATACTATCTGAAATGGTGATTTACCAATGCTCCTATTCATAAAATTATTATATGCAAATTTATCTTGTGGTAAAATCAACTCCCATCCCTTTGGTTTATCTCCAACCAAGCATCTGTCCATTAATTTGTGGATGGTGTGTTGAACTAAAATTCAAATCTATCTTCAACTTTTTCCACAAGGTTCTCCAAAGTTACCCAAAAAACTTGGCGTCCCAATTTGAAACTATGCTCTTTGGTAAACCATGTAGCCTCACCACCTCCATGAAAAACAATTATGCTACATGAACAAAACTATTAGTATTCTTGCAAGGAATGAAATGTGCCATTTTTTAAAACCTCTCTACCACTACAAAAATAGAATCATGTCCTCTCTGAGTTCTTGGTAGGCCAAGAATAAAGTCCATACTAATATCCTCCCACGACTTCTCTGGTATAGGTAATGGCTGATATAACCATGTATTTTTCTTGGCTCATTTTTCCATCTAGCATACCTTGCAACCTTGTACAAATTCCTTAACATCTTGTTGCAACTATGGCCACTAATAGTTTTCAGTAACCAGAGCAATGGTTTTATCTCGACCAAAATGTCCAGCCAGTCCTCCTCCACTATGTTTTTCTTTGATTAGATTCTCTCTCATGGAACTCCTTGGAATGTACAACTGACTAACTCTAAATAACATACCATCCTATATTATGAAGTCCAACCATTTAGTTCTATCTAGAGTAACAGGTTTTGTAAAAGCTTTCCAAGCTTCGCCAAAATCAAGATCCTTGGGGTACAAACTCTTGAGTTCCTTGAACCCAACAACCTCAATCTTCATCTCTGTTAGAAAAATTTATCTCCTGCTAAGGGCATATGAAACCCTATTAGACTTCCTGCTCTTGTGTTTCAAAATAAAAGTGTAACTCTGTAAAAACTCAACCCATTTCAAATGCCTATGATTCAACTTTCCTTGACTGTTCAAATATTCCAAATCTTGATGATCAGTAAATAAAAAAACTCTTTTGGAAAAATATAATGTCTCCACTTCCTCAATGCCTAAACTATACAATAGAACTCCTGATCATAAACAAAATATTTTCTCTTGGCATCATTAAACTTCTCACTAAAATAAGTAATGGGAACTTACCTTCCTGACTCAAAACAATTCCAATAGAATTACCACTAGCATCACAGTCTACTTGAAACACCTTGTTAAAATATGGAAGAACTAAAATATGTTGTTCTTGTAACTTTTATTTTCAACAATTCAAAACTCTTTTAACTAACCCTACTACCCACTTAAACTCTTTCCTATCCCCTCTCATTGTTTTAGTCAAGGGTCCACAGATACTACTGAAATTTTGAATAAACTTTCTATAAAATATACCCAAACCATGAAAAGATCTTACCTCAGTAGCACTCCTTAGAGTAGGCCATTTGTGGATGGCCTTCACCTTCTCTAGATCTATTTTTAGACCTTTCGATGAAGCTACAAATCCCAGATACACTTACTCCTTCACAAAACTGTACTTCTTCAGATTAATCAAAAAATTCTCTTCCCTTAACCTCTCAAAAACTCTATGAGTATGCATTGCATGTTCTTCCAATGTCTTATTGAAGATCAAAATATCATCCAAATAAACAATGACAAACTTACCTAGAAATTTTTTCATTACTTTGTTCATGAGCCGCATGAATGTGTTCAGTGCATTGGTTAGCCCAAAAGTCATTACTAACCACTCATAAAAGCCCTCATTTGTCTTGAAGGCTATCTTCCATTCATCTCCTTCTCTAATCTTGATTTGGTGATATCCACTCTTTAGATATATCTTTGTGAAATACACAGCTCCACTCAAACAATCCATAATATTATCTATCCTTGGCAAGGGGAATGTGTATTTAATAGAAATCTTATTGATAGCTCAAGAATTTATACACATCCTCCATTATCCATTTTTCTTTGGTGGTAATACTTTTGGTACAATACATGGAATCAAACTCTCTTAGATCAATCCCTTCTGCAACAACTCCTACACTTGTTTGTTTAATTCTTTACTCTTTGTCAGAGTCATCCTACGGGCTTCCTTTTTGGGAAACTAGCCCCTGGAATCAAGTTCATCTGATAACTAATCTTTCTCACTGGTGGCAATCCATTAGGTACATTATCAGATACAATATCCTAAAACTCCTCCAACAAATGTACAACTTTTGTAGGTACATCTTCTACTTCTTCTTTACCAACTTTTGGAATTAAAGAAAAACACATATGCTCATGCCTCGCACTTTCTAAGAACTTCCTTCCACAAACTAAACATATTTTGGCATTACTACATACCTTTTCCCCCATTTCTTTCAATGGCTTCATCTTGTGTCGGACTCCATCCTTTTCAAAGAATAAGTATTATCATGACCATCATGTATAGCATTCTTGTCGAAATGCCAAGGCCTTCCTAGCAATAAATGACATGCATCCATGGGTGTGATATCACAGAGTACCTCATCTCGATAATTTCTAATCTTGAACTTCACTAAGCACTACTCATTGACCAATACCTTGTCGTCATCATGCACCTAGGAAATTCAGTATGGATGTGGTTTTTTTTTCCTTTTTAGCTTTAACTTTTTGACCATTTCTTTTAACACTAGATTATCAGTGCTTCCACCATCAATAATCACATCACAATGCTTATCATCGCACTTGTACCTAGTTTGAAATAGGATCTTCCTCTTATCTAATTATTTATCTTCATTTATCAAGGCACTCCTAACAACTAGGGTTTCTCCTTTGTCAGCATCATTTGAGTGTTCTAACTGAACTTCATCATTTACATGTGCAACTCATGCATGGCCTTCAGTCCTCATATTTGTCCTTCCTTGATGCTGGGGACATTCATAGGTTCAGTTTCCTTCTTCTCTGCAATGGAAACATGTCCCAAAAAAACCTCCTCTTCTAGGTCCTTTCCCTCTTCCTCTTCCTCTCTAATCCCTATTATTTTAATCATGTAAATTATTGAAATTATTTCCCCTCTAATTTTGACTACTACTTGACTCATCATTCTTTTTATGATCTTCATTTCGGCCTCCATAAGATGGTCTATTGGATCTTCCACCATGATCTCTTCCACTTTTCTTACCTTCAAACTTCTTATTCAACTTCTCTTCCACCCTTAAGGTGAACTGATATTCCTCTTAAATAGTGGCCATTCTAACTAGACTCAAATCCTCCTGAATACTTGGCCTTAACCCATAAAGATAACAAGAAAATTTTTCCTTCTTAGCTTTTGCATGACCTGTTCTAATGAGGACTCGGTAGAACTCTTTTGTATACTCCTACATAGATCTTCCCTCTTGTTTCAACCCTTGCATTTTATTTATAAAATTGAGCTCATAATCAATGGGAATGAATTGTCTCTTAAATTTCTCCACCATTCGGTCTCATTTTGTGATTTTCTCCTTTCCTCTTCTATTCCTCTCCAACTGAATCTCCTAGCACCAAATTTTTGCATGACCCTTCAGTTTGGCCTTCGCAAATTTGATGCTATTCAAATCTTTGACATCTTCATATTCAAAATATTCTTCTAGATCATTGATCCAGTCAATCAATTCATTTGGGTTAAGATAGCCTAAAAATATGGAAACTTCAATCTTAGGATTTCTAGGTGCTTCTTGGTCACCTTTTCCTTCTTTGAGTTCCTCTTCACTTTCATCTCTAACTATAATATTCATTCCTCTATGCATCTCCTCTTGCAATGTTTGCAGTTGTGTTTGGAGGGCTCTAAAACTCTCTCTCGTCACACCTACAACTCTCCTGACACAGTTCCTTTGTGGATGCATTTTTTGGCTCCTATCACTCAAACCATAATCACATTCCTAGTACAAACTACCTCATAGTCAGTGATCTATCTACACACTTAGGAACTCCTACTTTGATACCACTTGATGAAGGGTACTCCCCACATTAACATAAATACACACACAACAAAATTAAGAATAACAAAAAATTGTAAGGACAAGAAATGGGATTTTTATTATCTCCAATGAAATTACAATATTCAAAAATATAACATGCACAACCACATGGGTATTTTCATTACAATATTATGTAAGCCAGAGCCACCAGATGTTTGTTCCCAAAAACTCCCCTAGAGAACCCTACGTGCCTTCATTATATAGGCAATTTTAACTACCCAAGAAGGTTCTAGAAATTTTAACCCTAAATTTTAAGGTCGACCATCCTTAAGATATTATTATTCATTTTTATTATATTAGAATAGGCCCAAACAACTTTCGAAACTCAAAAATAAATTTTGAAGGAATTTTATTTTCTTATATTTTAGGTTGCGCAACTTTCGGAGACCATAAGTCATCACCATTGACCCGATTGGCTATTATAACCCCATTTTGGAAATGGTGTGAGGTGCTCTGCAGCACTTGAATAGTGCAGCCTTTAGTCAATCAATATTTTGACCCCATTTGGAGCCTCTAAAGCCTTCAAAACTAGGTTCAAAGTTTAATATTAGAAAATTTCAATATCTTCAAAACTAGACTTGATATTGCAATGAAACTTTACTAGTAGGATGATATAACCAAAGTGAACCTCTAGGGAAGAAAAACAAACATTCTGAGATCAAATGAAAAACTCACTAAAAATAGTAAATTTCCCAAAATAGTAGCTTTGCACAAGATATCCATTATTGAAAAGAAACCAGAAAACATTTTTGTGTGATGCCAGATTTCCCTTACACCCAGAATGCTCCTGCATCATATGGAGCCAAACTTCACCTTCAAGGTAGATAAAAAAAAATTCTTCCAGGGAAATGTCACAAAGGAGAGACTCAAGATTATCTTTACAATGGATGACCCTTTATTTCTAATGTTGATTAGGGTATTGCAAGGGATAGATTTCAATATCGCGAAGTTTGAATATCACACGAACACAGTAATTTCCTCCATTTTTTGTGCATGAGTTCTAGAGATGAACACTCATGCAGAGGTGAGGCACATTGTTGATTAGTGCATCAAACCATAATAGAGAATTGGCTTGGAAGAATGAGGTTTGTGGTAGAAAGTGGTGACTAGATTGGCATGCTTAGCTACCCCCATCACGTTCACCCATTTTTCCTTTAGGGTGCTTTCAAAAATAAAGACCAACAATGGGAGGAGGTAAAGAAATACTAGAACATGTTCAAATATTATGTGTAGGATTTGTAAATGGATTTGGAAGTAGAGGTTCTATTGAGCGTCATTTTTACAAGAAGACAACGGCTAGGAATTTGCGTGAAAAAATTCCCCTTGGAAGATTGATGGAATCAATCTCAAGGTTCCTTCTGGCTGGGTCTCAACCGCTTAGATAGCTCAATGGAAGACAAATGTGAATTTGTTAACAAGGAGGCCTTTGCTGGTTCTTCTCTCAAGGGAAACTATAAAACAAACTTTAGGAAACCAAAAGTTCTCTCTTTTTTATACAATTTTCAGATTTAGGAATGAAAGCAATGCTAATTTAATTAATCTACTAAAAATAACTTACAAGGAAGGTAAGAAGATGTAGCGTAACAATAGATTTGAATGAAATTGCTGAAAAGAAACCTAATGGACATATGCTAGCATCACACCACCATGTGAATTAAATAACCAAGAAGATGAAGAAACCCACAAAACAGAGATCAGATCATGTCACAATCTTTAGCTGAATGGATGCAATCATCAACAAAATTGAACAAATGCAGACGTATGATAATCCAAAACTCATCAGATCATGAAGCCACCCAAGATGTGCACATACATGAGACAAGTTAATCTTCAAGCACCAAAGAATAATCTTCTCATAAATTTGTCACAACACAGCAATGCAATACCTGCAAACACCGAACTAAAAGATCCCAGACTTAAAATCATTAAACAACCAATTGGCTCTTTGACATAAAGAATGATTAATTCACACATTCACAAATTTTGCATAGATAGAAGAAGCATCACACCATGAATGAAAAACCAATTGTATGTATTGTATTAATGATCAAATCGACCCTCATTACATCATTTTATTACAATTTATAGAGCTGGGCTCTTATTTTCACAGCTAGGGCTCAATTGCAACTAAAACTTGAAAGTAAATCTAAACTAAAGCTTGCATTTAAAGAAAATACTTCTAAATATTAGTTAAACTATCCTAGCATGGAATTAAAATGTCGTGCATTACAAAGCTTTGAATAAATTATGGATTAGATAACTCAAAAATGGAGCTAGAACTTGTGCATGCACTTGATAATCTTTATGTTTTTGCCCTTGATCCTTGGCTCCAACTTCTCCATGTGGACCCAACTGAAAGAGATCCCAAAATCATGCACAAAAGACCCAAAAAAGGAAGTCCAAATGATTGGAAAATGATCTCTGAGATAACTAGAGTTAATTTTTGGACATGCCAAAAATTGCCAAATCCCGACAGTTGGTCTGAAAAACTCAAGACCCAAAATTGACTAAGTAATAAGTCCTCTATCTCCAAAATTTTGGACTTTCAAACTTGTCAGAAGTTGAAAAATCCCTAAGGCCGAAATGCCAAAAATCAGGGTCTGCAAAAATGGCTAAGTGTCAAAACTGGATTTTTTGTACACAAAATTTGGCTAGACTAGAACTGAATGCTCACTGGCTGGGAGGCACTTCTGGATGTGCTTTCTTGAATCTATCTACTATCTCCAGCACTTCATAAAAGTCTAACATCTTGATCCCTTAAAGGATCTCTTGCTGCCTATCTCGGAAGTCAGTCAGTTCTTTTGCAAAAGCTTTTATCTCTTCTTCGCGAGATAGGATTTTTTGAATCTCCTCCTTCTGATAAAAAAACTGTTGGAGGTCTTCCTTAGTCTTCACCCCTTGAAATATCCCTAGGTATTGATTAATGATATCATTTAATGAATACATAGTCTTCTCATCATCTTCATCGAAAAGATCTAGGTCGAGACCCTCAAAGAACTCCTGCAACTCTTTCGCAAAAAGTGTGCTATCATCTCTTCTCTTATTTAATCTTTTGAGAACCTTTTCAAATATGACCAATGTTGTTGATATCTCATGAATCCACTCTTCAAAAATATCCAATTCTGAGCCTTCATATATCTTCACCAAGACTTGGAAGTGTTGCTTCCTTATTATTGTCAGCTCATCCAATACCCTTTGCTAGTTAAGAATTATTTCTCCTACACCATTTTCCTCACTCATGATTTCCATTAAGGAAGTTATTCCTGCCAAAATGCTTCGAATGGGCCTTAGGATCCTTTTGAGAGATAGACTAGCTATCTACTCAAAATCTAGCTTCCAATTGGCACAAGCCTATACAAAAGAATGTGGAACATCTATATTTATTTCCCCCCCTCTTCTCCAAAATTGCCTGTAATGAAGCCTCAGGGTTATCTAGGTCAATTGGACCCACTGTCTTCAAAATAAATTTCTTCATAGCTTCATTCTACTCTACCAGAGCCTTTATCCTTTCTTCATCTTTATCCATGAAGCCAAGAGAATGCTTCAATCCTAAAGTGGCCAAGTTTTTGCTAGCTTCTCTGGTTGGCTCCCCCAAGTCTACCTCCTCCAACACATAGTCATCTGGAGTGATCTCACTTTTACTAACATCCATTGTGGGAACAACCACCTGTGCTTTCCACCTACTTGCTTGGTCTTGTGTCACATAAGTGTAATACCCCAAAAATGGGCTATAGGTTCATTAACCTCCCACATCTTCAAATCGAATGAAATCGATACAAAAGTCCTAACCTAAGGCACATCTGCACATTATAGAATTTAATTGATTATCCTAAATTATGCATCGGGGAATATTCCTAGAAATATTCCTAATTTATCATAATTATTCTTAATTTAATAATTATTTGGCGATAAATCTTATTTATCCTAAAGTTTGATTAATTGAATATTCTAAATATTTAATTAATCAAATTTAATACTGCCACTTAATTATTTAATTAAATTTAATTAAATTTATTCCTAAATTGTATTATTTCATTTTGACAATAAATAAAAAATCTTATGACTAATTGATTAAATTCCTATTTAATTAATTAAAGTCAGTTGTAAATATTTAATAATATAGTTTTTGAATAAAGTTTGATTTAATAATTGATTAACCCATAAATCAATTGTTTTAATTTTAAAATCAGTTAAGTTGAGAATAAATCACTTTATTTTTAATTAATTTATAATTAAATCATGCAAAATCAGAAAAGCAAGCAACTAGAAATTAACAATCAATTTTAAAATTGAAACTCAACATTTGATGATGAGTCGAAAAAGAGAACTAAAGCTCTATTTTGAGATAAAAACTGCTTATGCATGATTTTATGAGTTTATTTATTCTTAATTTCTTATTAACTCAAAAATCAACCTGAGTTTATCAAGAGTGATTTATGGTTTTTCTCAATGCATCCTCAAACCCTGGATTTCTATAAAAACAAAGCTCAGCTCTTCACAAATCCTCTCTCTCACTGGCAAGAACCTCTCTAATTCCCTCAAGCTTTCAATCTCATATCTCTCAAATTTGCACAATTACTCTGGCGAATTTACAATTGAAGAACAAAGATTTTGTGACAGGCAATTTTGTGAGATCAATTCATAGTTTTTCATAGCTTTGCATATGAATTCATATAATTCTTAGATTAATTTTCATATCATTTCAATTTCATTCTAGATTAATTTCATATAGTTTTTCATCCAATTGCATCAAAAATCCAAAAAAATAGATTAATTTGCATTCATATTTCATTCTTGTCATCATTTTAAATCCTTCATTTAGGTGTTGCATTGTCACTAATATCTATTTCAATCTGAGAACATCATACTCCCACCTACTAGAAGGCAGTAAATCACCTGGTTAGCATAGTTTCAATTACTTGTAGATTTTAGTTTTTGCTAACCTCTAATGTTTTACTGAAGTGTTGTATCTGTAGCTAGGTGCAAAATTCACACACACATTTTTGGCACCCACCTTGGGGCCCTGAAATGGGTTTCCATTCTATTCTATCAAACTTCTATCATTTTTCTCGAACCTGTGACCACAAGGTTAATTTTTGTGAGTTTTGTGATAAATTTCAGGGCTATTTTTCTAGAAATCTGACTGATGTTTTTATTGGTACATGAAAATATGACATGATACAGATCCAAAATTTATATTTCTGGAAAGGTATTTGAGTTAGCTTTCATTTTCCATTGGTTTGGATTTATTTTGTTTTGATTTGCAAAAGTTATGAACATTTTAGTGAAGATTGGTCAGAACCTGATTTTATGAAATCCGACTGATGTTTTTATTGGTACATGCACGTGTAACATGATAAAGATCCAAAATTTATATTTCTAGAAATTTATTTGAGTTAGATTTCATTTTCCATTGGTTTGGATTAATTTCATTTTAATTTGCAAAATTTATGATCATTTTAGTGAAAACTGGTTTGAACTTGATTTTATGAAATCTGACTGATGTTTTTATTGGTACATGCACATATGACATGATACAGATCCAATATTTATATTTATGGAAAGGTATTTGAGTTAGCTTTCATTTTTCATTGGTTTGGATTAATTTTGTTTTTATTTGCAAAAGTTATGATTGATTTAGTGCAGACTGGTCAGAATCTGATTTTTTATGACAACAGGTTTTTCGATTATCAAATGACATATTATCTTTAACTAACCTGATTTTCTACCATATGGAGTTGATAAGTTTTGTTTCTTTTTTGATAGATTTTTATAACAGTGGGTTTCATGTACAAGAATAGGTAAGTTTTTCATAACAGTGGTTTGCAGGTGCAGGTGTAGGTATGTCCTGTGGGTACAAAAGATATAAGACAAATGCTCAAAAATTGCTAAAATAGGTAAAATCTACTCAGCACATTGTGAGGAACTTAGGTATTTTGTTACATCTAATAACACTTCATTTTGGGACATAAAACAAACTCTCTTGTGTCAAGCTTGAGTTCCTTTACAACTTTCATAATTTACACTTCAGTTTTGGGTTCTAAAACGAACATAGATTTGCTTTTTGCATATCTGTTACACATAGTAATTAGGCCCTATGAACACTATTTGTGGATGATCTTGAGAGATTCAGCTTCTTTCTCTTGTTTACATGTGAAGCTCTTCTTGACAAAGGATCCCCTTGTAGGTAGGGAGGATACTGAGATTGTCTCACGTTCCCTTGATTTGCGTCCTCAGCTTTTGATTGATACCTTCCCTCTCCGGAGATATTGATAGACCATAAGTTTTTGATATCACAGATCTTGGTGAGATAATTTCAGTCTTAGCATATTGGATTAATATGTCTACTTTGTTTTGGTGAAGTGAAGAGGCTAGGGGATTATGCTCTACTTCCTTTTTGGATAGTACCAAAAACCTAGATCCTTGAATTCGATCTAGTCCCCCTGTGGTATATTTTGTGAGTCACCTTTAGAGAGGGTTAACTGTAGTGGACATTCCCTTAATTGGGTCAACCACGTAGATGAAACCTCAAGCAGTAATAGCCATTTTTTCTATGGTAGTAGTAGTCGCTATATTAATGTCCTTGTGGAAGAAATCTTCATAGGTGTGGTCTCTTGTTGGGCTGTCAGATCTCCCTAGCAGCTCTTGATTGATTAAATTCTCAGACTGTGTCAAAACCCCAGTGCACCTAGATTGGAGTTTTCCCTCTTGAGATCACAAAATTTGCAGAGTTGGACCATTACTACAAACCCTAGAGAGGCCAAATTTTTCATTTTCTAGGACTATGTGCGTTATTGAAAAACTTTTTGGAACATACACAAGTAGCATTCCTAGGGATTAGCACATTAAGTCACTATTGCTTGTTCATGTGCAAGGTTGCTTTTGCCCTTGTTCATTGTTTTCAGACAATTGATTGCTTCCCTTTGCTTGATGTTATGCATGTTTTTTATCTACTTGGTTATTGAAAATGAATGATCCCGAACTATTACACGAATCTGCAAACCTGAACAGAGAAAAACTTGTAAACAAACTAGTTCTAAAAATTGAAAAATTGCAAATATGAAGAAAAAATCCTTTCTAGTGTTAAAAGTCATCCTGAAATTTCAAAACTTGTATCAAAGCTAAAGTCAAAGTTGTCAGAAAACTCCAAAATTTGTCAGAAATCCAGTTTTTACAACCTACTTCCAGATTTTGTCAAAAAAATCATTGTGTGAGAAATAGAGCAGAACCTATAACAAATCCATCCATTATCTAAGGTGGTCTCTTGAGTCTGATTTAGCCTTCTGATTTATCGATTTGAGTCTTTTTCATCTTGTGTCAAAACCTTGTCAAAATTATCTTCAAAATTTAGTCTTCTTACAAAATAGCTAAGTGTTGAGAGCTCGTGCCCACCATCTATTGGGCATCTACCCATACTACTATGGCACAGTATCCTTCATTTGCATCTGATCTAATCTTCAATCAATTCAATCTTGACAAGGTTGTGTCATTCAATCTTCTTGAATTAAGTCATTCCTCAGTTGTCTTCATCTTGCTCTCCTGCTTCACCCAAGGTTAATGGTGGAAACTTGAGCTTCATCACATAAGAAATCTGGAGAAGCATCTCATACCTTACCTCTATCTACTCACATGGGTCCAACCTTTGACAAAATCTACAATTCAGGTCTTTATGAAGATGACATTCTTGGCAATCTTTGATTAAAAACTAGTTACATACCCCCTCCTCCATCAATCTAAGGGGTCAATCAAAAATCTCTACATCAATCTATTCCAGGGAGTCCTAAAAATCCTAACATGTCTCACAAAGGGACACATCATAGGTCTCAAGGACATCACTCTCAACATGGTGCGGATCAAGAACCCACACCTTCTAAAATTGCTCGATATCAAAATGATGATGACTTCAAGAAAATGATGAGGCATTTCTTGAAGGAAGATAGAGAAACATACTTTCTAGAACTAGCTCGTCAAGGGGCTAAACTTCCTCCCAAATTTAATGTTGAAGATATCATTACACATGAGGAAGAAACTCCAATCATAGCTATGATGAAATAGATGCATGCCATGCAAGTCAAACTTAACAAACTTGAAAAAGAAAAGGAACCTAAAGAGTTCTCCATGGAGGCTCTATGCCCTTTTCCATTTGATAAAGACTTGTACATGCCACCATTCCCTAAAAGAGTGGAGATGCCTAAGTATGATAAGTATGATGGAAACTCTGATCCTCAAGATCATGTCAGAGAATTTTGTACTCAATCTATGGAGTTCATGCATGAACCAACTTACTTAATGCATCTTTTCCCTCGATCTCTGGGAGGGTCAGCCATTCATTGGTTCTCAAAAATGCCTCCAACTATCAAAACTTTTGAGGAGTTAATCAAACTATTCTACCAATAGTACTCCTACAATATCCAGCATCTGGTCACCATGATCGACATTTACAATCTGAAACAATACTCAGGAGAAGCATTCCTAACTTTTCTCAAAAGATGGAGGAAGAAGTTTTCTCTATATGCTAGACCCATTCCAAAAACTGAGAAGCTGGAAATCTTCATCAACAATCTTGTTCCAGAACTCAACTACCACTTGCAAATGCAAAATCATACATCCTTTGATAAGATGGTAGAAAATGCAATCAAAATTGAGAAAGTACTTGTGCAAAAAGGAGACATATCACTTCAAAAGGACAAGTATGAATCTGGATCTAGTTCTAAAGATAGAGGCAAAAATTGGAACAAGAATAAAGGTGTTGTCACAGATGAGATTATTGATAATATCTATCCCCCTTCTAAGGCACTTGCTTTCAATCTCACTATTTGGCACCCAAGCCATCAAAGCTTCTAAAGCTAAAGCAATAGAATCTAACAATATACCATCTACTTACAAACCTTGGGCTACATATCCTAACCACAAATTCACTCCTCTTGGAGAGTCCTTGGAATCTTCCATGAAAACTCTGTTGGCTAACAACATCATTTACTTGCCTGAGATTTGACCATTTGATCCTAAACCTAAACCAAAATGGTGGAAATAGACCAATTTCTATGACTTCCATCGTAATAAGGGTCATAAAACCAATAACTATGTACGCTTGAAACACATCATACAAGATAAAATTGATAATGGAGAAATCATGATTGACAATCATAAAAGCAATAATGATCATACAACATTCACGGAGCCATCTCTGAAACATGGTAAAGAAGATTCTTCTTCTCAACCTAATATGGGTGCTAAAGTCAATTATGCCTACTTTGGAAATAATGCTATCATAAACATGGTTGAACCATGCCTATCTCAAAATAAATCAACTAATGCAGTTACTCGATCACAAGCTCAGGCACATCTGCAAGGACATAATTCAAAAATGTACAAGGATGGATCTAACTCTCAGTCAGTCCAAAAATGCGACTCTACTTCAAGCAAAATTCCTTAGAAGTCATATGGACCAGGGGACAAATTGATCACAAAAATGGGATATACTGGAAAAGGACCTCTAGGGCTACAAGGTAAAGGTCTTCTATCACCTCTTGACCATCATGGTTGAACCAACAAGAATACAACAAGTCTAGGATATAAGAAGAAGCCTTTCTATCTTAGCAGGAACTCCCCACATGTTATAAAACAAAGTGAACCAAAGGAAGAAATAATACAATAGTCTGATAGTGATGATTCAGACACCACTGAGGAGCTTATTCCTTATGAACATTTGCCTAAAGAAATAAAAGACCTCCTTGAAGTTGAAGATGATCTAGTAAAAAGAGTTAATGTAGTAGAAACACAAGAACCTACTATAGAACAAGAGACAGTTGCACCACAAGAACCAACTGATCTCAAAGGCAATCAAATAGACAAAGAAGAAGGTGGTAGCTATTCTAAGATAGATTCTCATGAGTATGAATTCAAATCAGAATCTAAGGGTAACCCTTCTTGGGGTATTCATCCTGACTTTACTCATGTTCTTAATTTTCCTAGAGGCATAGATGAGGAATCAAATGACTATGAATGGGGAGCCATTCCAGAAGAAGATGAGCTTATTACAGAGAAACATGTTGATTTTATTCACCAATATGCATCTAAACCCAATGTAAGTCTAGAGAAAAATAATGAACTTAATGAGTCTGATCCACTGATGGCTGAAGAGGACTCCCACAATGACGTTGAGCCTATTCACAAATTGAACGTCTTAAGTTGTAATATCACCTTCAAACTCGAGAGTCAGGTTAGGACCACTAATGATAGATCCATCTCTGTAAACACTATCTCACAATCCTTTCCCACTTTGACTATCCAACATCCTAAACTTCTTGACCAAACCTCCACAAATCTAAGCCAAGGTATCTATACTTTTCCAAATGACTATGCCCTTTCTTGCTACCTCAATGCAGTTGAGCCTATGATGACTTCCATTAGTCAACTGAGCGTTAGCATGTCGGAGTTGGACATCAAGTATCTTAGTCAAAAGAATAAGAATAAAAATAAAAAGAAAAGAAGTTCTGAGGGTGAAAACCACTTTGTGGTAGTCTCAGAACCTACAAAAGTAAAAATAAAAGACATATCTGAAGGTGAAAGTCTCTCTGAGGCACCTAAGGATGAGATATTTGATGTCCTTCCAAGTCATTTACATGATAGATCTATAGTTCTAATTTAGCCCACTCAATCCATCAACTTGGGAACATTGGAAGAACCACAGTTGATCCATGTAGCACAATCCTTATCAGAAGAAGAGAAGCAAAAATTTTCTACATTCCTAACAAAGAAAAAAATCAACTTTGCATGGAAATATTCAGATATGCCAGGGTTGGATCCTGATCTTATAATGCACCATTTATCTATAGCTCTAGGCATCAAACCTGTTAAACAAAAATTGAGAAAGATGCATCCACATGTTGCACTCTTGGTCAAAGCTAAATTAGAGAAACTACTAAAAGCTGGATTCATCCATGTTATTGATTATGCTAAATGGATCTCAATTATTGTACCTATATCAAAACCTGACAAATCTATCAGAGTGTGCACAGACTTTAGAGATGTAAATAAGGCATGCCCTAAGGATGATTTTCCACTACCTAACATTGATATGATAGTGGACATGACTGCGGGCTTTGAGATGTATTCTTTAATGGATGGTTTTTCTGGATATAATCAAATCAAAATTGCTCTAGAGGATCAAGAGAAAACTACTTTCACATGTGCGTGGGGGTACCTTCTATTGGAATGTCATGCCATTTGGGCTTAAAAATGCTGGTGCTACATATCAGAGAGCTATGACATCTATTTTTCATGACATGATGCATCGAACTATGGAGGATTTTGTTGATGATACCTTAGCAAAATCTATGATTAGAGCTGAACATCTAAATGACTTGAGCAAGATACTAGATAGAATGGAAAAACTTAGTCTCAGACTGAATCCTAAGAAGTGTGCTTTTGGTGTCACTTCTGGAAAGCTCTTAGGATACATAGTTTCAAAGAAAGGAATTGAATTGGATCTAGCTAAAGTTAAAGCCATCGTGGAGATGCAACCCCTGAAGAATATTAGTCAAATGAGAACATTACAAGTGAGAGTACAATCTATCAGGCGTTTCATATCACAGCTTGTGGATATCTCACAGCCTTTTACAAAAACTTTACATAAAGGTGTGACTTTTGTGTGGAGTGCAGAATGTGAGAAGAAATTTAACCATATCATGAAATTTCTATCAAATCCTCCTATCTTGATGCCTCCTATTTAGCTAAAGCCATTGATCCTGTATGTCTCCGCCACAGATACATCAATGGGGGCATTGCTAACACAACATGATGAGAATAAAAAGGAAAGGGATATATATTATATCAGTAGAACATTGGTTGCATATGAGAAGAACTATTCAATGATTGAGAAAGCTTGTCTAGCTATGATCTTTGCATCACAGAAATTGAGACATTACATGTTAGCTCATACCACACATTTAGTAGCTAAGATTGATCCACTAAAGCACCTACTAAGAAAAGCTTCCCCTCACAGGTAGATTAGCCAAATGGGTCATGCTCTTAAGTGAATTTGACATTGAATATGTTGAGAGAAAAGCTATCAAAGGACAAGTTATTGCTGATCAATTGGCAGATGCACCTATGTTTGATGATACACCAATGCAAATAGAGTTCCCAGATTCCTCTATCATGAATCTTTCTTCTAGAGAATGGAAATTGTTCTTTGATGGATCCTATACACAAAATGGATCCGGAGTAGGCATATTGTTTACCACTCCTCAAGGATACTCCATTCCTAAGGCATTCAAAATAAAATTTTCTTGTACAAACAATATTGCTGAATATGAAGCCCTTCTTAATGGTATGAAACTAGCAATTGACTGGAGAGTGACTGAGTTACACATTCATGGGGACTCCCAACTTGTTATCCATCAAGTCAATGATGTGTACCAAATGAAAGATGAAAATCTCATTCCATACAAAAGAATGGTAGATGATCTAAAGAAATATTTCATATCTATCACATTTGAGAAAATTCTTAGAACAAAGAACAGAGCTGTCAATGCAATGGCAACGCTATCTACTTTATTACAATAGCTTGAACATGAGCTATGCTATGAGTTCCTGGTGGAAGCACTATCTTATCTTGCATATGATTCCCCCGAAACCCACATGATTTGCACTATTGCCGGTCATGATTCATCTAGATATAAAAACCTTTTCTCTTATCTCAAAGACCAAATCATTCCTGATACCTTTAACTGCCATGAGAAATGATACCTTATCCACAATGCATCCCGGTATGTCATCATTGGTCATGATCTGTACAAATGAGGTCTAAATGGTATGCTACTTAGATGTTTAGAATGGGGAGAGTCTCAACATGCATTAGAGGAAGTCCATGATGGTATTTGTGGCTTACACTCGAATGGTTGAACACTAGCTCGAAAACTTATTAGGGTTGGGTACTATTGGCCTGAAATGGAGAAAGATGCAATCAAGTTTGCTAAGAACTGTCAAAAGTGCCAAGTACATGGTAACTTAATTCATGCTCCAGGGAAAGATCTAATTTCCTTTACTACACAATGGCCTTTTCACCAATGGGCATTTGATCTTATAGGATCCATACATCCTCATTCTTCTAATAGACCTACCCATATCATAACAGCTACAAACTATTTTACAAAATGGGTAGAAGCAGTCCCCTTGACTCAAGCAACTGGAAAACAAATTTCAATGTTCATCTTGAACTACATCATATGTTGGTATGGTATTCCACATTCTATAGTCATAGACAATGGTGGAAAATTTAAGAATAGAGACTTAGATGATCTGTTTGCAAAATTCAAGATTACACAACATTGGTCATCTATCTACTATCCTCAAGGGAATGGACAAGCAGAGGATTCAAACAAGAATCTATTGAAAATCTTGCACTATACAGTTAATAAAATAGGAAGAGACTGGCATCTCATGATCAATCCCGCTCTATGGGCCTACAAAACAAGTATCAAAATGCCCACTGGGGCTACACCATTCGCTTTAGTTTATGGGTCTAAAGCGATATTGCCTATTGAGGTTGAAATCCCATCACTAAGAATTAGAATACATGGTCTAGTAACTAATGATGACTACAAAGTGTCTAGGTTGCAAGAACTTGAACTACTAGATGAGCACAGACAAGCAGCGTATGATCATCTCAGAGTGTATCAGAAAAGAATGTCTAGAGGCTACAACAAGAAAGTTAGAAACAGAGAATTTCAGGTTGGCGATCTAGTCTTGAGAGAGAATCCTAAAAATCAATCACATCAAGAATGCAAGGGGAAGTTTGAACCCAACTAGCTGGGTCCCTTTGTTATCACTGCTACTTTTGGCTCGGGAGCCTATCAACTCTCAACAACTGAAGGAGAACAGCTTCAAGAACCAATCAACATTCTCCATCTAAAGAAATTCTATGCCTAAGGCATTTAGTGTATGGTAAAATGTCTTGAAAAAATCTTAAAAATTTGAAAAAGTCCTGAAAAAATGAATATCTTGGTGAAAACCTAGCAATAGGCGCCTTGATGATTCACAAAAAAATCAAAAAATACCAAAAATATCAAAAAAATTAGAAAAATGAAAAATACAAAAAAATGAGAAAAAGAAAAAGTGCCTTGGTGAAAACCTAGAAACAGGTGCCTTGGTAGCAAAAATAGAGTCTCTACCAAGATGGTGAAAACCTGGCAAATGGGCACCACTTGTTTCAAAATACTCCATCTATCAATGCAATCTTGGTCTTTCCCAGCTTTTAGTCTTCTTTAGTCTTTATATATCCTTGTTTCAATAAAGTCGGTCTGTACACCAATCAGCTCAAGCGTTTGTATCCTATCAATGCTTAAAAATTGGGGGCAATCAATGTCATATCCTATGGTCTCCAATGTATCTCAGACATGTCATAGCTAGTCAGAGTCCTTTGAATCTTCATCTGAGTCAGTTAGTCAGTCTCCTCTCCAAAAAGGATTTTGCATCTAAAACAACGCAATCAACACAAACTAAAAACAATTTGTGCTTCATGATTTTATCTCCTTGTATGCTTACTGATTCGCATTGAGATTTTTGCATATTGTGTCCCTTTGAGCTCTTCAATGATGTCCTTTATAGGATTTAGAGAGTGATGACTGGGGGCATAATCTTTTCTTTGTCTTCTGCTTGTATGTGAAAATCTAACTTGGAAATTTTGGATTGAAATGGTGTCCGTTTGTAAGAGCCTCTTTCTCGAATTGCATGGCCATGCGTACCTTGACCATTGATACCCAAAAAATTAAAGGAAGTTTGATCTAACTATTGTCTTTTTGAGTGAGTTCTTTCTCCTACTATGAAACATGATCTTGTCTAAGGATGTGAATGATAAAGGGTCACTACAGGTAATTCACACTGGATTTAGAATGATCTCTTGACTGTTTGATGTGTTTGAATGCAAGGTGTATTCAGGCCATCATGATTTTTATGTTCTGATGCTTATACAAATTTCTATATCAAAATGGACATGATATTTAGGTCATCCTGGCATTTATGCCTTGGTGCTTATATCTAATCCGACATTCCAAAAACAAAATCAATATTCATATGTCCATGGTTGTCTAGCCAGTGGGTGTTGTATTGAATTTTGAGCATACAAATCAATATTCATATGTCTATGGTTTCATAACTAGTGGGCATTGTATTGATTTATCTAGTTACCTAAAAGTTCAATGATGAGAACAAATCGACACATGATCAGTGACTAGGTCCTAGGTCCTAGGTTTGCATTTCATTTTGCACTTTGCATGATCTCAAAAATTGCTTGAACACTTAAACAATTCTTCAAAACTAAAAATGCTAAACATGACACAAGGACTGAGCATTGTATGAAGGTTCCTCCAATGAAACAACAAGTAGAATCATTTTTTGGGATCAAAATCGAAATATGAAATCATTCATATTATTAACTACTTACATAATCGACCTTCAATCATCACATAAATCTAGAATTCAACTTAACTGTTTATCTTACATCAAACTATTTGAATTTTAACTTGGTCAACCATGGTCATCTCATGGTCAAACCTAGTCAAAATTGGTCTCCAAGACCTCTAAACAATGCAGAACATGTTCTTGAACGTGTATAACCACTTCTCAAATCAACTAACATGATTCTAAGCTATAACGCTGACTTTTCTTGTCAGATTTTAATTTTAATCCCAAAGGGGGCATGGTGGTGCAGGAGCACCTCTATGAGGGCCCTCACCTTCATATTTTGGTGTGTCTTATCTTGGTTTGAAGCATGTAATTACAATAAGAGTCACTAAGGAGTTTGACTCCTTTTTTGTTGTGTCTAGGCATTGTCTAAGTCCTAGAAGTGCAGGTGGTCTTCATTTTGGGAATGGAACATAGACTCAATGAAGGTTGTCATCTTGAGATATTTTTTTACTTTGAGTTAGAGTCTAGGAGTTAGTGTATAGTTATGATTTGAGCACATGAGTGCTCTAGGTGGCCTAGCAATGGTCTTTTGACATGAGAGAACAAAGGCTACTCAAGCAACTACAAGTTGCTCAAAAGTTGCTAAGCAATTTCTTCCTTTGTATTGTCTAAATATGATAAGAGGCTCAAAGCCCTAAAAAAAGACACTCACTCCAAGGAAAGGTTATTTAAGACCTCTCTAACCCTAATTTTGAGGTTAGAGTCATTATTGTACGACACAACACAGGAAGACTAGTCTGCTGGTGTTTTTTAGTACAACAGTCACTGTTATAAAGACTGAATATCTATGAATACAAGAGATTTGTGTGAATCCTTATTGTAGTTACTATTTGAGTGTGTAGACTTTCATTTATGTGTGTGTAGTTTCATTTCATTTGGAGTATTAGTAGTTTTTATTTAGTTCTTTTGTGTTAGACTGCTCTCTGCCAGTTTGGAGAGGAATGCAAATGTAGGTCTGCAGCTTTCATGTCCACCGTGGAAACACCATGGATTTGTGGATTTTGAAAGTACAGACCCTAATGATTTTGTATTATAATGCAGGGCCCTAGAGCATGAAGACAAATAACAGTTTGTGGAGGCCCTAGGTGAGCTAAAGCATAGCCCGACTAGAAGCAGCAGCCGACAAAGGCTTCCCAAGAGAGCAGGGAAGAGTTTCATGACCTATCCTCTTAGAGTGATGTGGAGGGGTGTTTGAAGGTGTGGTACTATGAAGGAGAGAGTTGGAGGAGCTTTGTAGAGGTGCCACCGCACCTATTGTTTGCATTGTGTTCTCAAAGAACTCAAAATAGTCCTAAAACCCTCACATAAAGTACAGGCACTATATGGTCTTTTGGGTATTTGAGACCCCAAAAATCACTTAGAGGGGATCAATCCTAGTATATGTTCTTCAAACCAGAGGTGCTGAATCCTTGAGAAAAAGGCATAAAACTCCCTATAAATTCGGGTGGATGGCTAATTAGGCCTATTCTAGTAGCCCTAGTTTCGAAAGGAACTACCAAATCGGGTGATCCCCAAATCTTATCAATGCCATGAAAAGGTAAAAATAGCCATAAAAAGTCCTTGGAACTCATTAGAACTCACTGTTAGAATGTAGAGTAGGTCTAGAAGCAAAAAGACCTTTTTTTGAGCCAAAGTAAGGGTTAGTGCCTGGAAGCAAGGTTTGTCATGGTGATAGTTGAACTTGTGTAACTTGGTGGGATAGTTAGGTAGATCAGGGGGTACTTGAATGTAATAAGTATCCTATAGATCATCCATAGGTGTCAAAGCACACTGGAGTCCTTAAACAAGGTTTAGAGCATATACTAGCTAGTCTATCCTAGCTAATCCCATCAGATTGGTATCAGAGCCTCTTAAGGCTTGGGAAGTGAAGGGTGGATGTTTCAACCACAAGAATAATCAAGTGGATCATCTCAAAAATAGAAAATGGTGACCAATGTAGAGCTTTCCAAGAAAGTAGAAGATCAAGAGGAAGCTAACAGACTCTTGGAGGAAAGATTGTTGCAAATGGAACAACTCTTGGATGATGTCCAAGCAAAGGTAGACAAGGTGAATGTGAAAATGGAGGAGCAGGATGCTAAGGGAAAAGAGAAGACTCTTGATGATGATGTACCTACACCTAATCCTCCAACACAAGATGAGCAATTTCTCAAAGCCCTGAAGGCTATCACAGGCAAGGAACTTGAAGGTGTCCCATTACTGACTGGCAGGATGGATACTGAGCTTGTGATGTAGTGTATTGAAGGCATGGAGAATCAATTCAAGTGTGAAGAGATCTCAGAGGCATAGAAGGTCAAAGTGGCCAAGTCTAGGTTGAGAGGACAAGCATTAACCTGGTGGAACTACTTGTAGGGTGAAAGAGAGAAAGAGGGAAAGAATCCAATCTCTAATTGGAAAGCTATGGTCAACAAAGTCAGGGAAGCATACCTACCAGCTGATTATGAAATATAGTAGCATAGGAAAAGGTTGACACTTAGACAGAAGGAGATGGATGTAGCTACTTATACTGAAGAGTTCCACAAATTGAGCTTGAGATCTAGAGTCCAAGAAGATGAAAGAATTAAAGTAGCAAGGTACCTTAGTGGCTTGAAATGGAGCATAGCAAAAGAGATGAGTTTGTTCACTCCTACCACTATAATTGGTTGTCAGCATATGGCACAAAAGCTTGAAGAAAAATAGAGGAGAAAGCAAGAACCTAATTCCAAGAACAGAGGAAGAGGTAGAGACTCTAGAGGGGGTCAAAGAGGAGGTTCTAGTAGAGGTGGTGAATCAAGAAACCAAGGTGAGAGAAGACTCTTAGAAAAAAATTCAGAAAGTAGTGCAAGAGGATCTTATGGTAGAGGAAGAGGCTCTCAAGGAAGCAGAGGAAGAGGAACAGGAAGGAGTAGCTCATATTTTGCCACCATGAAGTGCTATTAGTGTGGACAGCTTGGGCACCTTGCCTATAGGTGTCCTGATAAACCCTCAGCCGCACATAATGAGAAGAGGGTAGCCTATACCTAAGAGGATAGCAGCAGCTCATGCACTAATGAGGTCAGCAAATTGGAATCAGAAATGGGGGAGAATCTTATGTTCAGAAGGGTACTTATCAAGCAGCCTAATCAAGGTGAACCAAAGCAAAGAAGGGCTCTTTTTAGAGTTAGATGCAAGATACAAGGCAAAGTATGCAAGGTTATAGTAGATTCAGGGTCTACTAATAACATTATAGCAGAGGAAGCAGAAAAGAAGCTAAAACTCACAAAGATTCCACATGCAAACCCCTACAAGGTAACTTGGTTAAACCGGGAGCAAAGTGTGTTAGTTGATGAGTAGACATGGGTAGAGTTTTCCATTGGAGGCTATAAAGACAGAATTCTTTGTGATGTCTTACCCATGGATGCATGCCATCTTCTATTGGGAAGACCCTGGCAATTTGACAAGAAAATGATCTATGATGGAGAGGAGAACTCCATTTCTTTCAAAAAGGATGGGAGGAATTTCAAAATTTAGTCCTTAATAGAGAATGAAGAAGGAACTTCTAAGACACCTAGTGTGTTGCTTAGCAATGGTAAAGAGTTCTTACATGCACTAAAGGATGAGGAGACCATAGGGTGTGCTATAATGGTAAAGCCAAAGGAGGAAGACAAGAAGTTGAAGGAAAATTTACCATTGGTAGTGCAGCAAATGCTGAAAGAATTCAAAGACATAGTGAGTGATGGAACCCTTGCCACTTTACCTCCAAGAAGAGCAATAAGTCATCAAATTTATTTTGTTCCCGGTGCTTCTCTACCTAACCAAGCAGCCTACAAGCTAACCCCAGATCAGAATAAGGAAGTAGCAAGGCAAGTGCAAGAGTTGTTGGATCAAGGGCTGATTAAGAAGAGTATAAGTCCATGTGCAGTCCCAATAGTTTTGGCATCCAAGAAAGGTGGAAAATGGAGACTTTGCACAGATTCAAGGGCTATCAACAGGATCACTATCCGGTATAGGTTCCCATTCCAAGAATAGAGGATTTGATGGATTTCTTAGGAGGTGCTATGTATTTTACAAAGCTGGATTTGAAGAGTGGTTATCACCAAATCAGAATAAAGGAGGGTGATGAGTGGAAGACCACTTTTAAAACCACTGATGGATTGTATGAATGGCTTGTCATGTCATTTGGGCTTACAAATGCCCCAAGCACCTTCATGAGGTTGATGAATGAGGTCTTGAAGGACTTCACAGGTAGATTTGTGGTGGTGTATCTAGATGATATACTCATCTATAGCAAGACAAAAGTAGAACACTTGGAACACTTAAGGTTGGTTATGAAGAAGCTACATGAAGAGCAATTATCCATCAATCTAGAAAAGTGTGAGTTTATGCAGCAAGAGCTGATTTATTTGGGTTTTGTAGTGTCCAAGGGTACCTTGAAAATGGACCCAAGCAAGGTGGAGGCAATCTTGAATTGGTCTACCCCAAAAACAGGGACAGAAGTTAGAATTTTTCATGGTTTAGCCCAATTTTATAGAAAGTTCATCAAGAAATTTAGTGGGATTTGTGCACCAGTATTAGACACTATCAAAGGAGGGCTAAAAACTAAGTTCAAATGGACTAAGGCAGCTGAGAAAGCATTCCAAACATTGAAGCAAGAGGTAGCCACTAAACCTATCCTACTCTTACCTACTTTTGATAATTTTTTTACCATTGAATGTGATGCAAGTGGTATAGCAATAGGGGGTGTTTTGAGTCAAGAAGGAAGGCCTATGGCATTCTTCAGTGAGAAACTCAATGAGGCAAAGAAGAAGTATTCAACTTATGACTTGGATTTTTATGCATTAGTACAATCTCTCAAGAAGTGGAGGCATTACCTTTTGCCAAAAGAATTTGTTGTTTTTACTGATAATCAGGCTTTAAGCTACATAAACACTTAGGAGAAGCTCAATAATAGGTACTTGAAGTGGATGGAATATCTCCAGTCCTTTACCTTAACAATCAAGCACAAGAAAGGGAAGCTCAACAAGGTAGCAGATGCCTTGAGTAGGAAGTTATTGACTGTCCAAGAAGTACAGCTACAAAGCATTGGAATAGCAAGTTTCAAAGAATTATATGAGGAGGATGAAGACTTCTCACAAGCCTATAAGGTGTGCCTAGAGTTTGAGAACCATTTTCATGGTGAGTTTGCAAATTACACCCTTCAGAATGGACTATTGTTTAAAGGTAATCAGCTTTGTGTACCTAGAGGATCCATGAGGGAAAATCTGATCCAAGAGAAGCATAATGGCAGCCTAAGTGGTCATTTTGGCATAAAAAAGACTTTGGAGTTAGTACAGAGATACTACTTTTTGCCTAAGCTAGCAAGGGATGTTAGGAGGTATGTTGAGCAATGTGGAGTATGTCAGAAAGCTAAAGGAGGCTCAAGCAATGCAGGACTCTATCAACCTCTACTAGTCCCTAACAAGCCCTTGGATTTATTGGTTTTGGAGTTGTGCCTATCATTTGGGTATG
This sequence comes from Chamaecyparis obtusa, assembly GCA_027943335.1. Classification (NCBI taxonomy): domain Eukaryota; kingdom Viridiplantae; phylum Streptophyta; class Pinopsida; order Cupressales; family Cupressaceae; genus Chamaecyparis; species Chamaecyparis obtusa. The sequence continues at coordinate 156,312 of BSBK01005700.1, forward strand.
TGCCCTTGGATTTAAGCTTAGAGGAGAGTTAGTGATGTTTGGTTAAGAGTGCATGAATTAATTCAGCTTGAGGAGAAAGATCCAGTTGTTTTGGTAGAGCCGATAGTGTGTAGCGTGTGTCTACAATTATCTTATTGGACAGGTCCCAGAATGTGTTGCATACTTAGTAGAGTCGACTGAATTATTATTGGATTTTTTTATGGCTTCTCTAATATTATTTCAAGGTGGTTCTAAAAGGTCGACTTGATTATATCATTTAGAGGAAAGATATTTATAGGCAGTCATTTGTGATTGTTTCAAAGTGGTTCATAGTTGAATAAGAAGAGCAGAGCAGAGTGTGCGAAGTGTTGACCCATCAGAAGAAGGTCTATGTGACCAAGTAAAGTGTTTGTGCTATACTTTAGAACTGATCTAGATAGCAGTTCTAAGCACAGTTCACCAAGATCCAAATATAGTGTATATCTATCATTTAGAAGGTTGTAGCCTTCGCCCCTTTGAGCAGTGAGCTCTCAGACAGTGTGTCCTCTCCCCTAACATGGACTATTATAAAAGACTCCTAATAGGGTCCAACCCTTGACCAAGTCTACTATACTAAATATATTGTAAAGCAACTCCTAACAGGGTTAAGGATCTTCTAACAAGGATCATAATACACTAGTATAGAATATTAGTGGGTGTTAATTCCCACCAGGGTTTTTACCTATTTGGGTTTCCCCATAACCAAAATATTGGTGTTGTGTTCATGTGTTCTTTCATTGTGTTTATGCTTTATGTTTAAGTATACTTAATTGGATAAAGAATTGAAACTTGCAGATAACTGATTCACCCCCCCCCCCCCCCTCTTAGTTATCTCTTGGGACTATTCTTAACATTTATGCACATATGTACATGCTCATCTTTTATGCAGGTTTGCAAGTACCAGGTATCGACTTCCCTGAATTGCTAGGATGAGCGTGCCCTATCGCAATATCTCAATGGTAAGAGAGGGGAGATAACATACAAATCCAAATCCCAACCTAAACCCTTGATTGTCCTAAAACTAATGGGAAAGTATTTATTTCTACCCATCCAAATTTGTCAAGGTGACATGAATTCGTTAACCCTTCCTTGGTGTTTGTTTATTGTTTAAGTTAGTTGATTTTCATGTTTTGTGAGTCAAGTGGGTTTTCTTGTGTGAATTATTTGATTTTAATAATTAATTTAGGAGTAATTATGATATTTGAATAGGTATATTGTATGAATGTAGAAATATTAGGTATAGAGAATATTTAATTAGTAATATGTAATTCTACATGATGGAACCCTTGGGATTGTAATCTATAAATGAGTTATATTTGTAAGTATGTATTGTCTTATGTTATATTTCTTCCGCTTTTTTATTTATCATTGTTTGTAAACTTTTAAGAAAAAAAATTATTTTGTAAACTTAGTAACATGTTTTAGGTTAATTTCTCCTAGGTTCTTTGGCAGGGCATTACACTTGGTATTAGAGCCCGAGTTTCTACACTAGAAACTCTGCGAAGTTGTATGCCCACTAGATGTCTAAACTTTCAAAACTTAAAACAAAAACTTAGACATATAACTCTTTTATATTTCAAACTATTATTTATGAACCTAGAGGTATGATATTAGACTTGTATGTTCGAATTAGATTTTATATAAGTGTTGCATTAACTAGGTACGCATGAACCTCTCAAATTATTATTGGATGTAAATACAAATGTGTTATTTATACAACTGATTACTAGATATTTTATATAATGATGAATGAATAAAGATTTAGATCTATTTAAATTTTTAATGAATTATTGATCAATGTAATTTTTAGTTTATTCTTAAACCAAAATTATATTGCTCTTAATGACTGTATATCATGTTCTTATTTTATGGCTTGTTTTTAGATGTTGTTTTGTCTTTTATTTTAGTAAATGCTTCATTCTTGAGGGATGGATATCCTTATCTGTTTGTAGGCTTCCAGGAGTAAGCTTAATTTTAGGGGAGGTGGATGTAATGCCCCTCCCATAGTCTAATTTTCTATATGTTATGGTCGTTTTAGGATGATGAATTATATGTTAGGATATCATTGATGCTGATGGTTTTACTGGCCTCATACTTGCATGTGTATGGTTGATGTGTATGTTTTGTATTTCTTCTTGACATTCCTAATGTGGTTGAGGGATGAAGTCATAGTTACTTTCTTGCGAGATCCACATGATTGGTCGATCCCACCATTTCTTGTTTATATTTATGCATATATGTACATGCTTGTCTTTTATGTAGGTTTGTAGGTACCGAGCATCAACTTTCCTAAATTTCCAAGATGAGTGTGCCCTATCATAATATCTCAATGGTAAGAGAGAGGAGATAACATACAAATACAAATCCCAACCCAAACCCTTGATTGTCCTAAAACTAATGGGCAAGTATCAGTTTCTACCCATCCAAATTTGTCAAGGTGAGGTGAATTCGTGAGTCCTTCCTTGGTGTTTGTTTATTGTTTAAGTTAGTCAATTTTTGTGTTGTGAGCATCAAGTGGGTTTTCTTGTGTGAATTATTTGATTTAAATAATTAAATTAGGAGTAATTATGAGATTTGAATAGTTATATTGTATGAATGTGGAAATATTAGATATAGAGAATATTTAATTAGTAATACGTAATTCTACGTCATGGAACCCTTGGGATTTGTAATCTATAAATGAGTTATATTTGTAAGTATGTATTGTCTTATGTTATATTGCCTCTTCTTTGTTATTCATTATTTTTTGTAAACTTTTAAGAAAAATAATTATTTTGTAAACTTAGTAACATGTTTTAGGTTAATTTCTCTTGGGTTCCCTGGCGAAGCATTACATTAATTTTGCAAGACCTTTAAAGATGATGGTCACGATGTTGATAATCTCATGGAAGATCAATTGTTAGACTAACTCCCAAGATTTTTCAGTGCTATTGATAATGCTCGACTTTTGGTTCCAATAATGTCCAAAGAGGTTAGGAATTCTACCTTTTTAATGGGTGTTTTTAAATACCCTATTCCAAATGGTTTTCCACTTGATTTTTTTAGGATTTTTGGGATATAGTTGGTCCTGATGTTACTTTAGAGACTAATAATTTCTTCAAGATTTGAAGGTTGTTGAAAGAGTTGAATAGATCATTCATTTCCTTAATCCCTAAGGTTTAGGAAATACAAAGTCTTTATGACTTCAAGCTAATGAGCCTTTCCAGTATGGTCTAAAAAATTTCTAAGGTCCTTGTTAATACAATCAATACCATATGGATAGCCATAGTAATTGAAACCAAAAATGATCTGTCCTTGGATGATGAATTCTCTAAGTCTTATGATAGATTCAATTAGGATTTCCTATTCAAATTTTTAGAGAGATTTGTCTTTAACAACAAAGTGATTAGTTTGATTAAATAATGTGTGACTATTGTTCATTACTCACTTTTGATCAATGATGTTCCAAGAGTTTTTTTTGGATCCACCAGAGGAATCAGATAGGGGGACCCCTTGTCTCCTTATCATTTTATCATTCTAGCAGATATTTTGGGTAGAAACTTCTTAAGATTGGTCAAAGAGGGTAAACACCAAGGGGTTCAACCTACCTCCACTCTGCCTCCTATTTTCTCTAGCAATTTGTAGATGATACCATCCTTTTTGGTAATTCCTCTATTATTGAATCTAGTTGGAAATTCTTTCTCAATCAATATGCCTATTTGTTGGGCCAAGTCATCAATTATGATAAAAGAAACATTTATTTCTTCAACACCTTGGATAGCCTATAGAATAAATAAATAAAATGTTTTGGGTTGTCAATGTAATAATATTCCTAGTACTTACATTGGGATTTTTCTCACTTTTAAAGAGGTTTCTAACACCTTGTGGAACTCAATTATTGAGAGAGCTCAATGCAAATTGTCTATTTGGAAAGGAAAACTCCTTAGTAGTTCTAGTAAGATGAAAATTTTGGTAGCATCTCTTCAAGGGATACTGGTTTATTTCCTACCTCTCTTTAGAATCTCAAATTATATGGCTGAAAAACTGGAGAGAATTTAGAGAAATTTCCTTTGGATTGGTATGGAGGAAAGAAATAGGATAGCCCTTATCATGTGGGATAAATTTTGTCAACTGAAAATGAAGGGAGGATTGGACATTAGGAAAATTTACCATCTAAATAAAGCTTTTGTTAATAAAATTGGATGGAAAATTTCTTTACATAAAGCTAATTGGTGTGACCTTATGACTGCCAAGTATTTGAATAATGAAATATTCTATCATTTCTTCACTGCCTGGGGACTTTCCAATGGATCCAAGATATGGAACAACATTCTTAGATGCAGTAATATCATAAAGTTGGGACTAAAATGGAAAACTAGTGATGGTCAGACAGTCTTCTTTTGGAATGATACATGGCTGGAGGACATACCCCTATCCTCCCACCAAGTATTTTAATTCTACATCCAGGGTACTACAAAGAATATCTTTGGAGACTAGATAGATAACTATTTAGTTGATTCTAAATCATGGAAGAACATATCTCTTTGTTGACAAGATCAACAACAACATCTTTCTTTGACATGGGATTTGGATGAGAGGCTTTAGCAGGTGATAATTCTAACATTTCAAAGGGAGGACACTTTCTTCTGGAGTAGGAACGCTACAAGTGAATTTAATATGAAGATTTCTTACCATATACTTCTACATGAGAGAAATGTTGAAATTTTATGGAAAAGAGTTTATAATTTCCACCTCATCTCTAAAATCAACTTCTTCTAGTGGACATTCATGTACAATAAAATTATTATGCAAGACAAATCTCACCAAGTGTGGATTTCAATTGCCAAACCATTGTGCTCTTTGTAAGAACAGTGAGAAAATTTTATCTAACCGGATCTATTGTTCATTCACACAAAACCTTTAAAATATGGTGTTACATTTTCTTCATATTGATTGGGTTATGAATGGGGAGGCTCAATAGCTAGTCTTCAACTAGAGGGGGATTTCATTTAAACCCCTTATTAGGAAAATTTGGATGAAAATCCCCCCCCCATTTGAGTATGACTATTTGGAAAGAGAGAAATCATAGAATATTTTAGTATATGGAGTTCTTGACTAATAATGCTTTTTATATTTTTAATAAAACTCTTTTGGAGAATTCAGCAATCAACACTCATCCTTTCTTTTCCCTTCCCCCTTCTCAGCTTGAAAATAAAATTTCCATAAGTTGGGGCCTTTATGACTCTTATGTTAAGTTTGATAACTCCAAACAAAATGAAAAGGAGGAACACCAAATGGCCCCCACTAGACCGGGTTGGTTCAAGCTCAATTTTGATGGGACTTCAAGGAAAATTTAAGGTGATGCTACTATTGTGGGATTGATTGGAATGGATTTTGAACACTCGGTGGAAGCTTATGGTGTCAAATTGCTAAATTACATGAACAACCAAGTTAAAGGAATAAGTTTTTTAGAGGGGCTCGAGATTGCACTATCAATTGGCATCAAAGATTTATCTGTAGAAGAGGACTCAAAGCTCATTGTCAATGTTGTTAGATGAAAATCCCAATGTGAACTAGTGAATTGATAGATTTAAGGGAGATATAAAAAACATTATTTTGGGTTTTGACTCATTTTACATTAATCATGCTTATAGGGAAGGTAATGTAGTGGGATCTCTAGTTCTATGATAGACTAAAACTTGGAGGGATTGGGGTCTTGGTGAAAGAAGGAATCCCTCCCAATTGATATCCAAATTCTCTTAAGGAGAGAGAGCTCAACTTATAAAAGGGATGAGGGGTGATAGTCTGGTATGCTTGCGGTGGTTCTTGTTGTGTACTTTTGGTGTTGGTATTTTTCCTATCATGGCCCCATTCATGACAATCCAAAGCAGAAGATTCCAGATAGAAGTACTATTTTAAATTTGAATATGAACCTAATAAAGTATAATGATGGTCTGAAGATGTGGACTAGCCTTGAAAGGTGTGATAGTAAAGTTCCCCAAAGATGCAATAATCATTCTAGGTGGCCTTTGGAGAACTATGGAAATTATGCAAATTGTAGGGTGGGCCCTATAGAGATGAGATGACATCATGTTTTAGTCACACATAGTTACTTATATATTTATTATTGCCTCATTATAAAGGAGTGTACTCCTTTTCCTCTATGATGAAAAGACCTTCATTTGCACAGACCTATAGCCCATGTGAACCAATTTTTTGGGGAGGATGATTTAATGATTATACCCAGTTGGGTAGGAAAGCCCTTATTTTTCTTTTAAATCACTTTGTTGTAATGGAAATTTTCTCTAACTGTATCAAGGGTTGCATTTTTTCCCTTAGAGTGACTCATTCTACTTATCCTCTTTCTGCTACATAAATAGATGGGGACCATGTTCGCATTGAGCCTAGTAAGTTGGATGAATTTTAAAATGACCCCACTATTTGGCATATATGTAGGGAAGATGGATTTTAATATATTAAATCCAATGATGGGTTTGATGAAGGTTTATCTACTCAATTTTCCAACTCCTAGAGGACAAGAGAGTCATTATTAGGGGCATATCTTTCAAAATTAGTGAGGAGGTGATTACCAAGGCTATTAAGTTGTCAATAGGAGGAAGAGAATGGAAGACAAAAAGTCTCGTGGTGGAGAATTTTAGCCTTAATAGGTTTTTTAAGAGATTTGAAGCTTTGATCAAGATGTGGGGAAGATATGAAAGGGAACAACTACCACCACCTTGGGATCAGGTTTGTCTCATGATTATGAAGTATTTCACTCTTAAAGGGCATTTCAAAGTTTACTACTACTATCGTATGCCCCTCCTTAACCACTTTAGAGATCATGATATTATCTCCTTTCTATTTTTCTTCCTTCATTCTCTTAAAATATGCAAAGGAGAGTGCTCAAAGTTGGGGAAAGAAACTCATCTCTTTGAACTAGGGTCTTATTTTTGGAATTCATAGATTTTATTTGTCTATTTTCCCCCCTAAACCCATTATGAGGCCCCTATTTTTCAGCTGCCTCCACTAACTAACATTTTTTATATGTCAAGGCCTAGTAAGAAAATTTTAATGACCACCCGAGATCCCTTAAGATTGTCTCCCAACCTAGTACACCTAGAGCATTGAATCTTGATCCCTCCATCCCTAAAATTAGTGGGCTCAAATGAAATACAACCACCACTAAAAGAAGAGGGAAAAATCCCCCCCCCACTAAGAAACCCAAACTTTCTATTCAAGAAGTGATCAGTGGGGACGAAGATGGTGCTAGTGAGAAACACATTAATCCCTGTAGGTCCAATTGATTGGCTACTAGATCAGCAAGGAAATGAAAAGAATTGTTTGCCAACTATGATTTGGAGGATGTTGAATAGGGGAGTGGGAAGACCAAAGAGAAAGATGAGAAGGGGAAGTTGGAGTGTAACGGTTTTGAGTTGATACTTTGGTTAGTTTTGATAATTCTACTACCAATAGTTTCACCCATGTCTCAAGCATCATGAAGTAGAAACCAATTAAATATGTTGGCAATTTGGCTGAGTAGGATATCAAGTTGTTGTCATTATGGCAACATATAATCACTATGAAGATCTCACTCTGATAACAAGCATTTTTGTAAGAGCGCAAGTAAAATTATCTAAGTATAGAAGCATTTTCTAGTCTAACCAGAGATAGTTTTGGATAGCAATGTTGACAGAAGAGGGTTCATTGCATGCACACTTGAACATGGATAATTCTATGTATGACAAAGACACATGTGAAATTGCAAGTTTGTACATCATGTACGGAAGGAGATATTGCAGTATTACAGAGATAGAGTCGAAGCCGACTGAACAAAGCATGAAGACAGAACAAGTATATTAGTTAAGGGATTATTTTGTTTATCAAAATAATGAATTAACCATATAAGGGATGACATCCTAGATGCTAACCCTTAGGAAGCATAAATTAGTTTTGTATTTTGGAAAGATTTTATACTTTGTAAAGCTGACTGTAAAGTTATTATTCTTAATAACATGTATATATGTAAGAAGCATGTAATGCAAAGGATAATAAGTAAAAGATTGTAATCAGATATTGTAATGCTATGATGTGAAGTTGTATGTTGTAAAATAAAAGCAAGCAGACTTTGTATATGAAATTGAAGAAGCTAGAAAGCTAAATCAGAATAGGAAAGCTATTCGACAGCAGTGAAAGGTTATGTACTTTACCTTTTGTATTCAAAATATCATTTTATTTTACATGTTTGGGCAATGAGCTCATCTTGTAAACATTCTATTTTTTAATACCAACTCCTAGTAGGGTTGAGGCTTCTAACAAGGCCTAGAGTCCTTTAATCAGGACAGAGACACTATATGTATGTAATAGACTCCTAACAGGATCAACATCCTTAACCGAATACTTTTGATTAGTGGATCAGTTGTGGGTATCATCCCCACTGGGGTTTTCCCTTGGCCAAGGTTTCCTCGAGAACAAACATGGTGTTATGAGTTTAGTTGCTTTATTGTTATGCATGTTATTTAGTTTACTTTATTTTGCAAGCATCAAGTTAATCTGTTATATCCATAATTGGGCAAAAGTAAAAGTTTGTAGAATACTGATTCACCCCCCCCCCCTCTCTCAGTATTCCCTATTTCTAACAAAATATTGGGCACATGATGCCTAAAGAATAAAATATCAACCATACCAATTGTAATTTGGTTTGTGCAGGTTGTTAGAACACTACTTTGGAGTTGACTAATCTAAAAAGCGAGGTAGTAAATTTGAAAACTAAAATGATTGAGATGGGTAGAAAGAAGAGGGGTATCTCTAGGTTCAATCTTCAGGCTATGCATAAATTATGTTACTTTCTTGTGTTTTTTGCAATGAAAGGTTCTTGGAAAGGATGAAGGAGATGAAGCTAATTGTGAAAATTTATTCAAGTTCCTTACATATGACTAGAGCCATGTGTTGTACCAATTAGGTTTTGATATCAAATCTCCCCACAATGTTTAATTCCTTGATGGCTATGGCTATAACTACTTTTTTCCCCTAGGGTTTCTAAAAATAGTTTATTTTTTATGTGGCTTTTTAACCTAGACTCTAAGTCTAGGAAGAAAATTATTTGTTTTGGTAATCATTTAAATTGTGTTATTTGTACTACTTGAACTATTATTATCTATATGGTGATGATCAATTAGTTGTAAATTGATTGTTTGACCACTTTGTATGTGGTTTCTTACTAGTGGTTTTTCTCTATATTATTTTTTATGTTTATCTAATGTTAGTGTGTTGTTGGTCTTTACACCTTTGGACAGTGGTTCTATAAGGATCAACACCCTTGTTTTTCTATTAACACACACACATATATATTAGATATATATACTGATATATACATATGTGTGTGTGTATAATTTATTGCAATTATTTTTCCCTTTGATGTATCACACAAGATATATCGCGCTATCGGCATAACCATACCACCTTATTTTATTGCAAGTGCTAGCTATATATATATAATCTATTTAAAATTATACCTATTTACTATGGATATCCATTCAAAATGAATAATCCATCCTACATGAATATCCGTTTGAGAAAGACATCCATTTCTTTTGAAAAAAATCTACATTCTTGAGATTTCCCTTGAGATTGCGTTGGGCTTTGGCTTGGGGGTGTTAAACTTGGAAAGTCAACAACAAAAACATGTTTAGAAGTTTTCCTTTCTTCCCCAAACTTCACCAATGTGGCTAATGTGTTTTTTATCCAAAATTGGTGAATCAAAAAGGGTTTATTAAGCAAAAATTCAGCTTTCCACCAATATCAATTATACCTTATTTTGAGTTTAATAGATAATTACTATTAATGTTCTATATCCAGTAGACTAGAGTCTTGATTAATAGGGTGGTTAAAAGAAATTATAACTTTTGAATCTAAAAGGTTTCCATATTATATGTTTCACATACTATAGGATTAAAAATAATAATGAAGATTTGACCATATTATGGTCTACAGACAAATAAGTTTTAATGTTTATAAAAAGTTGTAATAAAAATTTATGACTAATTATTTACTTTAAAAAAATATGCATCATATCCAAGCATGTGTCCTCTGCTTACATTTGAGAGTTTCAAAAAAATTATTTTTTTCTTGTAATATAACTACTTTTCTTTCCTGAATTTTTAGTACTATTGCATTGAATTTCAAATTTGCATGATCTACTAGATTTACTTTTTTCAAAAAAAAAAGCAACTAGTAGCTTAGAAACTACATTCAATTTTATACAAATTTTGTTCTTAATTATTTTTCAAATTATGTTAATAACTGTAGCATCATAAATTGAATCCTTGTACAATGTCTTGCTCACATAGGTCTAAATTTAGCAAGTGTGGCCTCCCTCATGTTTTTTCTTATCACACCTCGATTTCATGCATATTTCCAACATCCCCATATCAAATTGGATCCCTAACCCAAATTCGAGCTTGTTTTTGGTAATCAAGGGTGACTTGATGGGTTTGGGTGAGTTGGGTCTCTCCTAACCTAAGAGTCGCCCCTGACCCTGAGAAATGACCCCAAATTTGAATTGGATAATTTTCATTTGATTTGGAGGGATCCCCAAATCCATGTAGTCTCCCTTGAGTTTTGTACCATAAAATGGTTAAGTGAGGTATATAAGCAATGATACTTCTCTCATTTTGGTATGCATTCAAGAACTCAAGAAATCCATCCAAGCATTCAAGTATATCAAGAACTTAAGGCATTTCCTCCCACCATATCATTTATTGTGGCAAGCTTCAACAAGATAATTTGCATCATCAAGGTATAAGACATCTTATTTCTTAGATCTAGCCTTGGTTTTATATCAACATGCTTTCCTTTCAAACACATTTCAATTTGATTTCATGGTTGATTCTCAAGTTGGGGTTTGACTTAGCGAACTACTTTCCATAACACTTTTTCCTCTTTTTCCATTTGCAAGAGATAGGTGGTGTTGTGTGAAAGGAACTACAAAATGTTCTAATTGAGAGCTATAGTTTTACAGTCATCTCATCAACAAGTACATGGTCAAAGGCCCAAGTGGACTCACCCCTGACCTCTTGGTTACTCCTAACCCTCATGGATTCCCTTGCCCTCCTATTTCAAGTTAAAATTTAGATCACGGGTAAGATAAAAAAAAAAACTATTCTTAGATTTGGTATTAGAATTGAGTTCTCAGACTGCAATTAGTTTGTGCTTACAAAAAACCCTCTCTTTCACTTTCCTTAGATCTTGTATTTTATAATTATATTTGCATAGTCGTCTTCCATGAAAGTGAAGGATATAGAAAATATAGGTGTGAGATTCCTGGTTTATCCATTCATCTTATTGAATTCCCCCCACATCCTATTTTATTTCATCATAATAACAAATTTAAAATTTAATGTCATGTTTCCTAACTCTTTTTTTTTATTGCCATGTAAGGGCCTAGTTTGTACCTTTATGATCCTACACACACACATGAATTCACAATTTTTTAATGCCTAACAAAGCTTATTATTTTGACATTATAAAAATCTAATTTGGTGGCATCAAAACAAGGATAAAAAATGGTTATGACTAGGACAAGAACTACAAAGGACACGGGATGAATCTAGTATCTCAACAAAAGATTAATGCCTTATCTATTGTGCCACAAATTGGAAGGGGAGACAACATAGGAAACTAATTGAGAGACTATACACAAGCCAAAAATGAGATAGACACAACCAAAAATTCCTAAAATTATGTACATGGCAAGTATCCCTACCTCTAACAACTCTAGGTTGATCATACAAGTCTATTGACGGGTTGGGAAAAAGTATGACACGGTGGGATAACAAATGGAAACCATGAATAACATGTGCACTCAATTGAAAATTTACTCTTTAAACTTTATTTTGAAGGTTTTTAGCATGTGCAACTTCCCTAGGTGAAGCATTCTATATGAATAACTTTTCTCTATAAAAATATTTGATTCTAGAATCAATTAAAATTCCCTTGCATGTTATATATCCCTTCTTGAATGAACTAAGTTATTAAAACCTCAATCTTTTTAACACATTTTTTATGATTTTGATCTAGAATTAGATGAATTTAATCTTCATTATTAATGTAAAAGAGATTATCAAAACAAGAGGAATCTTTATCTAATATCTTATATACACAAGTAGGAACACTGTGAGATAAACCATTTTCTTGGATTTTTCTTGATTGATCATCATTGATATTCTGATATGTTGATACTTGAAATTATGTTTCTTTCAATGATATGATGTGAACTAGACATGACAAGCAATGGTCTGAATTTGAATATACATTCCTAGTAGGTTCAACTTGTAGAAGTCAACCTTCATCCTCTACTCCTTTTTTATCTTTCATTTTTCTTAAAGAAAAACATCCATTGGGAAAAGAACTTCCATATACATTACCACTAAGTCCATCATCTTCACATCTTGATTGTATGTGCATTGGAATAGAGATCTATTTTCCTTATCCACATTTTTCGGTCATGATGCAAAGGCAAGGTGGCTATGACCTCATTGATACCATGTTTCAAAAATTTTAAGTTTTTCAAACATCTAATGCAAGTTTCAAACTCCTTAATGGCGACTTTTCACTTACTGGGTCTAGTCTTCCTAGTAGCCCTTCAAAATAGGGTTTTCAAGCATAACTCCCATGGATTGCACAACCTTGAAAATATGATCACCTTTTGGAATACCTTTTTTTCCCCTATTAAAAATATTAAAAAAATGGATAGGGTTTATTTGGAATATGTCCTTCATTAACTAACTGGTAATCAACAACTAGACCTTAAAGAGGGCAGCAAATCATGTATTTTGATTGTAACTTTTGTTGTAGAATCGATCTAGAAATTTTTAGACCACTTTTGGATACTCATTTTTTGCATTATTAAACATATGTCAAAATTCAAGGGGTTTTTTTTAAGGAATCCCTCAAAAATGAATTGTTGGTATGCTACAAGACCAAATTATGCTAGTTTCACTAGGCTGAAACAAGTTGTTCACACTCCATACCCCAAAAATTTATACAAATATATCATAAATATCCCAAATGGTCTATCTATTCTTCCCAAACTAACTCCCACACTTTTCCAATGGGTTTTAATCAAAACCCAACTCTTGGCTATCTTCCCATACTAAAAACAAGTGGTTTCTAGTCTAGGGAATCACAAAAATTGCATCAAATTCTCTCCCCTTCCCTTGAAATCTTATGGAACATAAAATAAATCCAAATACCCTCTATTCCACCAATTTAATAAAAAAATTAATGGTGGAATGGGCCCCAAAATATTATTTTATGGACCAAACCCTCACACCTAGGGTCTCAGACCTTGTTTCAGTAAAACACTTATAAAATGTGCAAAACTTAATAAAATGGATGAGAAAAAAACCAAATAAATTTTTTTCCAAATATCCATCCATTCCAACCATTCTCAAATCAGAGGGTTACCGTAAAATTCTCTACAATAGCCAAAAACTATGTGGAACATAAGAAACAATATTCATTTTTATTGCTTTCACCATACCAAATCATTCCAACCCCTATGGGTCAACATTACATGACCTCTTATATGTTTCCCAAAGATTTCCAACTATTGGTAATCATATTTTGAATTAAAATAACAAACAACATTTTTTTACTTTATGACAACTTTGCAAGAAAAGGTTGCTTGACAAC